>CM076584.1:120948467-121042030 GCA_034641835.2 Pinus albicaulis | reverse complement strand
TCGCAGGATCCTGGTCTATTACTACGGGTGATGTTTCTCTTATCATATTGTTTTATTACATTTTCATGCTGTTCATTGGTCTTCTGGGCATGCATCAGAAATCTGGCATAGGATTTACCCTTGTTAGGTACCCTATGTTTCTGCTCTCCCTGCCTTCGATGTTTTCTACCGATTGTGAATCTAAGAGTAAATTTAGCTAATTTAACCAGTGTAGCGGTTCCATATGCTGCTAGCTGATGTATGCATTCGGGGTTTGCTGCTTGGATGTTCTTGCTGGTGTCAAATCAGGGAAGGTTAAAAGTCTTTCTCCGATATATAGACCCTAGCTCTGTATTACACCTTATCTCTGTTTTTCCCTTGGAGCATGCTAAAGTAGACCTGGAGTTAAATGACCTCTGCTCTGATCTATAAGCTGCCGCTTTGTCCCTCCATTGAAAGCTACCTTTGAGTATGTCCAAGTAGGTCTGGAGTTAAATGACCTCTGACCTGATCTATAGACAGAAATTGGGTGCCTTTCCTTCTTTCACCTTCTTTCCTTAATATTTCATTCCATCATCTATCTAAAAAGATCCTTTAGTGTAGATGACTTGCCCTGGAAGCCTTGCTTAGTTATTTGCAAGTAATCCCCTTTCATGACTCCATAGCCCAATGGATGGCACAACCTTAACCTATTCTCTTTTGCTGAAACGTCCTACTGCTCTGCTCCTTTTTCCCATTACCTTCTCAGTCTATGATCTCGTGACTCAACCCACAAACCAACCAACCAAATCATATTAAACCCCCTTTGTGCTTCATAACTAGCCTAACATCTCATTTGAGCTCCGAAGATATACCCTTCTTTGTCTTATTGGAGAGATCCCTCTCCGGGTCCAGGAGGGCTAGATCCTAGGGCCCCAAAGTGGTTCTGATGTTGTCTCATCTTTTGGTCTTTCCAATCTGGCCAAAACATGGGAACCCCAACAGGGTCCACAATGAAGATTTTTTACCTCAACCTCAATTTTGAATTTTTTGAGGAGACCCCACGAACCAAAAACATTTTCTTCAATTGACCACACCTGATTGTGCGAACCCAATGAGGTTGAATGGAGGAATTCCAATGTTGCATTAGCAAGATTTTCCTCTTCCCTAGTTCGATGCATAGGAGGATTTAAAGGATATTTTCCCTTGTAAGTCGATCTTGGTGCCATGGAGTTCGAAGTCCAAATGTAAAATAAATCCACAAACCAATTTTGAAAATAAAATAGAAAAATTGGTTGAGTAGTAAGGATATTAAGAGGTGACTTAGGAAAATTACCCCAATAAGCTCCATAAATCTCATGAATTTTTCATTAATGGACAACATTATCACATAGGGTGGATGTAATGTCATGCTAATATTCCACACATTGCACCATATCCCACTAGATTGCACCATTGTTTCCAATAACTGAGTTAGTTGTTTGTGCCTATTGTTGCCATGAATGCGCCAATACTTTAGCTTTGCACAATGAAGGGATCATATTACACTCAAGTGGATAGGAAATACAATAGTGAGTGCATTGCATGGGAACAATTCTCGAGAGCCCATACTCCTTTATGTCATCACAACAATTTCCCCATACCACCCTATGTGGGGAGAAAACTCTTTTATCTTTATATTGAGGATATTTTTTATTTTTATATTATCATAGTAATATATTTAAAATGAGTTCATCATGACACTTGTGGGAATCAACTTTGGTGGGAAGGATATCAGTGATTCCTTCCAACCACCCAAGATAAATCTAATTCACATAAAAGGGTTGAGAGTGGGAGTCACCTTGGAGTTGAACCCAACCTACTTGTTTTAGCTAGAAGGTGATCCAAAAAAATGCTATATAAAATCGATTGTGCAACTTATTTATCTCAAGCCAATAAGCCATGCACCCTAAAAATATCCCATGAATAACAATGTTTGTTCACATGCTCATTCTCCAAATAGCCCCCTTAGCATGGCTACACACCCAAGGTAACCTACTCGCCTATATGCCTCATGTGATGTTTTTTTGCAAATCCCTTGAGCTTGGCCATGGATTGGCTATTTCCACATGTTGTAACCTAGGGTGTGAAGTGATGATGTGGTGATTGTGCCTCTGCACACGTCTTCATTCCATGCCCAACTCGAGTGTCTTACAAGGGGGATCCCATCTGTGAGGGGAACTAGTCTCAATTTTCTTCATATGTGGAAAGAGGGAATTTTGAAAATTTTAAAAATAATTTGAAATTATATTATTTATATAAATGAAGTTAGATTTAAAATTATTCAAAATTAAAATAGTATTATTTCTAAATATGAAATTAGATTAAGAAATTATTCAGAGTTCAAAAACACAATCACAATAGTAATGATTTTGAAAAATAAAAATATTAAACAAATAAAATAAAATAAAATAAATAATCTCTTATTTCTTTTAAAATCCAATAAACCAATTCTAATTTCAATAAATAAAAAAATCACAATAATAATGATTTTGAAAAACAAAAATATTAAAAAATAAAATAAAATAAAAAAACCCTTATTTCTTTTAAAATCCAATAAACCAATTCTAATTTCAAGAAATATTATTTATTATACTCTTTGTGTTTCACCCAATCCCCCAAATTAAATTTTCAAACCATTTTATAATTATTTTATTTTATCAAATCCCCCACCTTCAAATAGATTTTTAAAACCATTGTAAATAAACAATCTACAATTCTTGCAAAATATAAGTTCAACCAGCCTAGATTCATGTGAACTTCGGATCTACCAAGCGACAAGGGCAATCAAATCTCTTTTCACTCTTAAATAGGTTTGCATGTCAATAGGTTTGATCCCTCTCAAGGCTTGGTAATTTGGAGTTAACATGCATTTAGGCTAGTTTAATCCCCCCTTTAAATAAGCTATATTTCACATGAATACCATGGGTTCTCAATACCATGGGTCATTTTTATTTTGTTATTTTTATTTTATTTTGTGATCTAGGTGGCTTTGGAGAGGATCAAAAATCAAATTCTTTGGATTTCATCAAAACAAAGACTAGATCGAAGATATTGTCAGGTCTAATTCTAATGGCATAAATGACACTCAAATCTGAGTTCGTATGTGCAAGTTATTAATAGTAAAAGTTTCATGCCATAGGAGCAGGGCTTTTGTCTCCAACTAGATTTGGAGCATAGCTAATTTGGTAGCTCAATTAAGTCTGGTGGAACCCGCTAAAGTCAATGGCAACTAATTGGGCGATAAATTAGCACTACATAGTGCCCGGAACTGGTCAAAATTTCCAACGTTTAATTTTGCTAGTGACCCCTAAAAATATGGAGAATGATTTTGATATATATATTCGAGGTGGCGGGCCACCAGACTAGCTGACCCCCTGACACCTCCCAACATGTTTATATAATACATATATTAAATGCCCCAAGAGTTATGGACCAACTGGGTTTAAACTCGTGCCGGCTAGGTGGTCGACTCGCCAACCAACGGTCCAAACAATATAACACCATTTAAAATATAACAAACCACAATGACGCACTATTTCGAGGAGGCCACGAGGTTAGAACCCGGGCCGACCCCCACCTATTCTGGGCGCCCACCAATGGCCCAACAGGCCCGGAAATAATTAGAAATGCATAATTACATATATAATAACAGCATTCAGATTAGCACCTACTTACCCTACTAACGATGAAAGGATCCCTTAAAGCTACCCTTAAAAACCATGAGGATTGTGCCGTCGATGCTTAAATTTTATTGCTCCCAAGGCCATACCTTCCTTCCAGCCAACAACATCAGCAGAATAGTCCGTTATCTATTCGTGCCAAGTTGGTGGGTGAACCCATCTCCAACTACATAAAAGCTACCGGGAACCCTCAATCTCAACTAAGTGGGGTTAACCCTCCGGAAAGAAGAACTCACTGGCTATCGGTTGCCTAACTAACTATAGTTAAGGTAGGTTAAAGTTAGCCACCCTCAACTAATCTAGCTTCGGAATTCAACTAGTTTATTCGGAATTGAAGAATAGGTCCATAGGTGGGCAGGGCGGAACAAAAACACTTAAGTAAGGGAGGAGGAAAGGCAAAGGAAGGAAAGAGCGACAAGATAAGCAACACTTTCAATCGTTTTTCAAAATGAAATTGGTATTTATTGCTTGCTCGACCATTTTCTTCTCTTGAGTTCTTAGCTCCTATAGGGTTGGTTTTGTTCAATAGGCCAGGGGACAGGGGTGGGAAATTCTTCCATCATTTTAGAATCTTTTTCTTATTTCTTAGCTACTACTGTTTCTGCCCTGAGATAGATTTCTGGTTATGAGGTTCTTAGCGAAATCTGAAGAGGGGTCTTATTCTCGTTTCCAGGCGGTCTAATCAATTAATATAATGTGGTTCCTAAAAGTAACATGAAGTAGTTGCCATAGAAAAGATCCCAGAACCAACTATAGAAGCATACATGCTCATGCCAGTAGCAGCTTACCTTCGCCCTGTTCCATACCCATAACCATCAGCAGCAGGGGAGGTCGGAGTAGTTTCAGATCCTTAAATTTCAATTCTAGGTGCTCCACTGGTTGTAGAGAAAGCAACATCAGATTAATACGCAGATCCAACCATTGATCCAGCAGTCGATCTATCTTTTGATATTGGCAATTATATTGATGATGTTATTGAAGCACCACTACCACCATCAACAACAGTTGTTGAACCAATAGAAATTGTATGCTCTTCCCACAAAATATATAAAAATTGTGTTTTCATTCCCACGCCCGACAAAACAGAGCCGAGCGAAACCACGCAGCAGAGGAACTAGACTAACAATAGAGCCATGACACAGAGGCAGAACCTTGAACAGGTGAAACCCTGACCAGCAGACGCCTGACATAGAAAATATGTGAGGAATCGTTTATATTCCTTGGGGGGTGAATTTTTGTAGTGCCAGAAACATGTCAAGTTGATACTCATATGAACCAAAATTTAACCAGGAATTTGATGGTGTAAATAGTTTTATGTTCTGAGTAGCTGATTTTCCAGAGGCAGAACATTTAGAAGTGGAATCTTGTCATAAGAATCTGCAAGGAATCTTTTAGATTCTGTGGATGACCACATTGACAGTTTCAGAATAGGGTCAACTTTATACTCAAATTTCACGATTTTTTGTAAATGATGCCATGTGCAACCTGTTTTGACATTGGAGCAACCAATTTTTAGGCCATTGTCAGATTGAGAGGCATATTGATGTATTTTGTGCCATTGTATGTGAGAGGTCCATTTTTTCATGCCGCCTTGTGTAAGGGGACTATTTTATGCCACTTTTGTGAAAGATCATTCCTTTGTCTCTTTGGAGAGACATGCCACTAGAGATAAGAGTTTCATCCTTCTGTTGACAAGGATATTTCCATGTACTCATCATTCTTTTGCAGAGAATAAAGAAGCGACCTCCCCACTATTGACCCAGGGCCCAGAGACGTAGTCCACACTAGAAGAACTTCATTATCATATCATGTTTTATGATTTCTCCTTATTTTCTTCTTGTTTATGATGATGGTTTTTCTGAAGTGTTGTTTATAATATGCATTTTGTCATGTTTCACATGAAAATATAAGTTTCAGTAAAAGGTCCTGTATAAAGGAGGTACCTATTTCAGGGATCAACACAAGACTCCTTACCAATATGGGGTATAAAGGAGGAGGACTTGGTATTAATGGCCAAGGAATTACTCATACATTGGAGGTTTTATGAAGGCCTCGATTTTCAGGATTGGGGTACATTGAAGGAGAATGTTCGAAGTCAGTAGAAGCAATGGATTCCTTAAACAAAGAACCCAAGCCACTGCCAAAACCATCACAGAAAGAGAATGATGAGAGTACATCACAATCTTATTGTGATAGTGAGTATTGCAAAGGAAGAGCTATGTCAAGTTATTCTCGTCAGGCATGTAACAAAGACAACCAAGCAAGGTATAAAAAGGTCTCGATATTCTAAAGTTCCTTTTGATTACAAGAAAATTGATAATGATGAGAAATTTTTATGGCATAGAAAACCATGTACATTTTTTGGCTTGTATAACCATGTTGTTTCCAAGTGTTGGAAAATAATGGAAGTGGGGAAGAGGATAAAACATGAAAACCCTTCTCCACATTCGCGTAGAAGGAAGGTCAGGAAAATATGGAGGTAGAAGAACTTTTGCAGCCATTTTAACAAGGATGGACATCATAAATTCACATGTTGGGAACTCCATCTAGAGCTATGTCAAAAGGAGGAGAAGAAGCTTGGGAAAGCACCTGTAAAAGAACCAGCAGACGAAGAAACTAGTGAAGCAAGTCAGCTATGGAAAAAACTTGAAATGAGGAGAATGTTTTCCTTGATGATAGAAAGGATGAATAACCTACTTGAGAAATCAACATCATTGTAAATCACATGTTGCCTATTAAATACCCAATGGATGGGTAAAAAATTGTAAAAGTGGTGAAGTGTTTGCCATCACTTATGAATGCAACATGGTGATATTTATAGCCTTTTAGTTGATGGTTTGGGAAATGGTTTCCGATGTAATTTTAACCATGAGTGTATTATAAACTATTGGAAAGTATGGGGTTTACCTGGGTCATGTTTGGTCTCTTAATTGAACATGTATTTTCACTTACGAGGTTGCATATGATACAAGTGTTGGCTTCATCATTACAAGATCTGAAGCACAAAGGTGAAGGAAAGGGAAGGTGGCCTATCAGAGGAAACTATCATGCAGATCGAGAATGTAATTGTTAGGTGTGGAGCCTGATTTTCATCTTGATTCAGAGATCCTTTTTTCAGCCGGATGTATACCCCAAGAAAATTGTACACCCCTGCAGTGGGGGGGTGCGGGGGGGACTTGTCCCCCCCCCAGGATTCGAGGGGGCTGACCCCCCGGCTGGGGGGTCCGTGGGCCAACGGTCTCTTGGCGGGGGGTTTCGGGAGCAGCGCCCCCGAAGCTAAAAACAAATGTAAATGTAGAAATTTGAATAACTGATATATTATATGTCATGAAGATCATGTAGCAATCATAGTACAAATCTCCTCACAAGCTCTCAACACAACCTCAAATTGCTACACACTATCAAGCTAGATCTAGCAAAACACATGCTCCAATCTTTTGCCACTTGATAGTCAGCCTCTATTGCGTAATCAATGCTATGGGATGGTTCATTAAATAACATAAAACACCTGGCTTGTACTGCGCAATCCTCATGGGATCCTCCAATCACTGGTAGTTGCAAATATGCAATAGTATAGTCACAACTGATAGTTAACCTGCTCTTTCACCTATTTCTGCACTCGTTTCCACTGAAACTGTCCATGAACTGAAGTTAAATGATGCATTCTTTAGTTGATTAATGATTTTATAATTAGTGAATTAATTAATAATTAATTCACACCACTCTCACTAATTGTATCAATTAGTTAAACTCGGATAATAAATAGCTCAACTATGTTTAGATTAGTTAAACTCGAAATACAACTCCATTAATCTCCTCAATCACCTACCAAACTCTGTCACATGAGTTCTAACTGAAGTATCCATGCATTAGCTCTAGTAAACCCTCAGGAATAGCATAATTTCTTCTGTCAGCTACTGTGCCACATCCGTGCACTTAATTGAAGTGCTCTAAGAGAATAAGATAATGTTTAGAGTCCAAATATTATTAAGAGCTAATAATATTTGACATATCTATTTTTAGACTGGCGATCTAAAAATAGATTCTGCCTAATATGTCTAAAAATAGAAGTCCATCTATTTTTCCAACTTGACCAACCATCCACAAATAGCATCCTGTAACTCATAGGATATGATCCATAGTCTAAAAATAGACTTACACCTAAAAATAGCTCGCGGGCCCACTTAGTGAAGGTGACTGATTTTCACTAAGCTTCATCATCTTTTTTAATCTCAACACTCCCTCTCAACAAGATAGGGATTATCCTTCACCCTGATCCTACCTCTATGGCATTCGAATTTTCTCCCGGTGAGCGCCTTCGTCAGAATATCTACATCCTGATCTTCCGTAGGAATGTAATGAAGCAACATGATCTTCCGCTGCACGCAATCTATGATATGATGATACCGGATATCAATGTGTTTAGATCTATCATGAAATACTGGATTAACCGAGAGTTTGATGCAACTTTGATTATCACAATAAATCACAGTAGGCTCTAAGTGTGAACCGAACAACCCGACCAGGATATTCCTCATCCATATAGCCTCACATGCAGCCAAAATCGCTGCCATATACTCGGCCTCTACTGAACTGAGTGCCACGGATCTCTGCTTCCTGTTGTACCAAGAAACTGCTGTCGACCCAATACTGAAAATCCCTCCAGATGTGCTCTTTCTGTCCGTTGGGCTCCCTGCCCAATCTACATCCGTGAAGCCACATAGCCTCACCTCATCTGACTGTCTGTACCATAATCGATATCCTGATGTGCCTCTGAGATATATCAATACATGCTTGCTTGCCTTCCAGTAGAGCTTGGTAGGCTTAACCATAGCTTGTGAAAGCTGGTTAACAGCATAGCATATGTCGGGTCGTGTATTGACAAGATACATAAGCGATCCCACCAACTGTCGATAAACAGTGGTATCCACTACCTTTGCCGAAGTAGCATCCTCCTTCCTCCATCCACCAGGAAGAGCAGTATCAACAGGCTTGCAGCCATGTATGTTGAACTTCTCCAGTATCTCCCGGGCATACTTGCCTTGAGAAACAAACAGTCCATCACTGCGCTGCCAAATTTCCAATCCCAGGAAATAATGAAGGAGGCCCAAGTCCTTCATCTCAAACTCTTTTGCAAGATCAGCCTTGCATGAGAGTATCAACAGCTCATCACTTGTCAAATTCAAATCATCTACATAAAGTACAATGATCAGCAACTTACCCTCCACCACAATCTTGTATAGGTTAGGATCTGCCTCACTCTTGGAGAATCGAAGTCCGGTGAAATAACTGTCTATCCGTGTGTACCAAGCACGAGGTGCTTGTTTCAACCCATACAACGCTCTCTTGAGCCTGCACACATGCGATTCGATGTTGAAGATATCGAAACCTTTGGGCTGGTCTATGTACACCTCCTCCTCAATGACTCCGTTGAGGAACGCAGTCTTCACATCCATCTGATGAATGTGCCACCCCATCTGCGCTGAGAGAACAAGAATCGTCTGTATGGAAGAATATCTTTCGACAGGTGTAAAGGTCTCCTCATAATCGATCCCCTCAATCTGTGAAAAGCCTCGGGCAACAAATCTTGCCTTGTACTTCTCAGCTGCCTGCTTCACTTTGTAGATCCATCTCGAACCCACCACTGATTATCACAATAAATCACAGTAGGATCTAAGTGTGAACCGAACAACCCGACCAGGATCTTCCTCATCCATATAGCCTCGCATGCAGCCAAACTTGCTGCCATATACGCGGCCTCTGCTGGACTGAGTGCCACGGATCTCTGCTTCCTGTTGTACCAAGAAATTGTTGTTGACCCGATACTGAAAATCCCTCCGAATGTGCTCTTTCTATCCGTTGGGCTTCCTGCCCAATCTGCATCCGTGAAGCCACACAGCTTCACCTCATCCGACTGTCTATACCATAATCCATATCCTGATGTGCCTCTGAGATATCTCAATACATGCTTGCCTTCCTTCCAGGAGAGCTTGGTAGGCTTAACCATAGCTTATGAAAGTTGGTTAATAGCATAGCATATGTCGGGTCGTGTATTGACCAGATACATAAGCGACCCCACCAACTGTCGATAAACAGTGGCATCCACTACCTCCGCTGAAGTAGCATCCTCTTTCCTCCAACCACCAGGAAGAGGAGTATCAACAGGCTTGCAGCCATGCATGTTGAACTTCTCCAGCATCTCTTGGGCATACTTACCCTGAGAAACAAACAGTCCACCACTGCGCTGCCAAATTTCCAATCCCAAGAAATAATGAAGGAGGCCCAAGTCCTTCATCTCAAACTCTTTTGCAAGATCCTCCTTGCATGAGAGTATCAGCTCATCACTCCGTCAAAATCAAATCATCTACATAAAGTACAATGATCAGCAACTTACCCTCCACCACAATCTGGTATAGGTTCGGATCCGCCTCACTCTTGGAGAATCCAAGTCCGGTGAAATAACTGTCTATCTGTGTGTAACAAGCACGATGTGCTTGTTTCAACCCATACAGTGCTCTTTTGAGCATGAACACATGCGACTCGCTGCTGAAGATCTCTAAACCTTCGGGCTGCTCTATGTACACCTACTCCTCAATGACCCCATTGAGGAACACAGTCTTCACATCCATCTGATGAATGTGCCACCCCATCTGTGCTGAGAGAGCAATAATCGTCCGTATGGAAGAATACTTTGCGACAGGTGCAAAGGTTTCCTCATAATCGATCCCCTCAATCTGTGAGAAGCCTCGGGCAACAAATCTTACCTTGTACTTCTCCACACTCCCGTCAACTGCTTGCTTCACTTTGTAGATCCATCTCGAACCCACCACTAATTTCCCTTCCGGCCTTGGGACAATCTCCCATGCACTATTTCTGACAATCGAATCATACTCTTCCACCATGGCATCTACCCATGCGGGGTCCTCCACAACTTCCGCGAAAGAGGATGGCTCTGTCACGATACACTTGCTCATAAGAGCCATGTATCCAGTATACCGGTCAAGTGACTGTCTTTGTCTGCGCTGTGATGTAGGTGCTCCTACAACCTTCTCTGCATCTTGAGCCAGTCGCTCAGCTTCTATAGTGCGCTTCCGCCCTCTGATGGTTGGCGCTACATGAGTGGTCTCTTCCACTCCATGAACCTCCTCTTATGGTTGATCCACATCCAGAACTCATCCTTAGGAACTAATAGCTCCTCATCTTCATGCAAGTGTGGCTTCCTCTCAAGCGAACACTTCATGGCTTTCTCCTCATGAAATTTGATATCCCGTCGCACAACAGTCTTGCGACTGTCTGGCAAATACACACGATAGTTGTGGGGCGTATCAGTGTACCCCACAAATATCCCAACCTCTACGGTTGGCTCCAGCTTCTTCCTGGCATCCTTAGTCACATGAATGTAAACAAAGTGAAACAAAAATCCTCAAATGGGAAATATCGTGCCTCTTACTATCAGGCCTCTTACCGTAAAACGCCTCCTCGGGTAAAACGCCTCCTCGGGTGTACTCATGCCAAGTATCCTGTGAGGACAACGATTCTGCACATATACTTCAGTATTGCATGCCTTAGCCCACAAGTGTATGGGAAGGCCCTGATCATGCAACATCACCCGTGCAACACCCACGATCGTTCTGTTCTTCCGCTCAACAACCCCGTTCTGTTGTGGGTTATGAGGTGCTATGAGCTCTCTTCGAATTCCTTTTGCGCTGCAAAAGTACTTGAATTCGCCAGAGATGAATTCACCACCATTGTCGCTCCTAAGAGCCTTCACCTGCTTCCCCGATTCTTTCTCAACCAGTGCCTTGAACTCACAAAACTTTGAGTATGTCTCGTTCTTCTTCTGCATGAAGAAGATCTAGAACTTACGAGAAAAATAAACAACATATATCACATAGTACCTATGCTTTGTCACAAGAAGCCACGGAGAAAGGTCCACACACGTCCGTGTGAATTCCTTCAAGGATCGTCGTGGCGCGACTATCCTTCTTGTGAAAGGCGGCCACAAATTTTCCCAAGGTACATCCCTTGCAATCGGGACCGGGATTGCGCAAGAGTACCCTTAGGAAGCCTAGTAGAAATCTGCTGCAGTATCTTCAAAGCTCCATGGTGAAGGTGGCCCAATCTTCGGTGCCACAGCTCGCCATCATCCTGGCTCACCACTCCTTCTTCCTTGCTTGCCATTGCTTCATAGCCATCTACCTGCAATTGATAAAGTTTCTTAACTCGAACTCCTATCCTCCGGGTCTCACTAGTTTCCTTACTGCGAAGGAAAGCCTTTCCCTCGCTAAAGACAACATCATATCCGTTGTCTTCTAACATTGCCACAGAGATAAGATTCTTCTTCAGTCTTGGAACATGCATCACTTCCTTCAATACGAAGGGTTTACCAAACTCCCTCTCAAAGGAAATGGTACCGATACCGGTCGAACCGTATCTACCATCATCGCCCATCTCGATGTGCACTCCAAGATCTTTCTCATCCATATCAGTAAACAAATATTTGTCTCCGGTCATATGAAAAGATGCACCAATCGTCAAGAAACCACACCGAACCCATCACACTTCTGGAGACCAAGCATGAGATCAGCAAAAAACCCAAATTTCTCAAACTACGAGGCTATGCCTCTCCGCCTGCAGATCCAACAAATTGCTTATTTTCTTCTTCTGTGGACAACTAGTGGCGTAATGTCCGTGTTGGTGACATTGAAAGCACTTCACCTTGGACATGTCCTGCTTCTTGCCTTTTGCACCGGATTGAGAAGCATGCTTCTTGCTCTTCCCCTTCTTTGCTTTGGCAGCCAAAGCGAAATTTTCTTCATCAGATTTCTTTGATGAAGATCCGTCCCTGGTACTTCGCCTTATCTCCTCTTGCACAAGATCCAACCAAAGTCGCTCTCATCCTAGCAATTTCTCCCGACCATTAACAGAGTCCTGATAGGAATTCCAACTCTTCGGAAGCCCAAGGAGAGCCAAGCTCACCAAATCCTCGTCATCAACAGTAACCCCCACACTTCCCAACTCATCCCTACATTGGATGAACTTCGTGAGGTACTTGGGCATACTGTCGCCTTTCTCCATTTTTATGTTCCCGAGTTTATCCTTGAGTGCCAACTTCCTCTGGTCGCTCTTTCTTTGGAATAAATCTGTCAAAGCTTTCCACATCAAGAATGGAGAAGCCTTACCATGAAGGCTGGACACTATGTGATCCTTCACGCCTTCCAATAGAATCCTTCGACACTTTGCTGTCTTCTTTTTCCATGCATCAAGTATGGCAGCATCACTAGAAGTAGGTTTTGGAATTTCTGCATCTATGAACTCCTTCGACCCATTGTCATCCAGCATCGCCTCCATCCTATCCTTCCATGCAATATAATTCGAGTTGCCCTCAAGGGCATACTCCAATCGCAATCCTTTGAAAGACATCTCAACTTTGACACCAAGAAAACACTACTGCAAATTCGAATTCCACTTGCACAAAACTCAACCGCTTCAATGTTTTTCAATTGCTCCAATGATCAATATCGCTTTGATACCATGTAGAAATTTGAATAACTGATATGTTATATGTCATGGAGATCATGTAACAATCATAGTACAAAGCTCCTCACAAGCTCTCAACACTACCTCGAATTGCTACACACTATCAAGCTAGATCTAGCAAAACACATGCTCCAATATTTTGCCACTTGATAGTCAGCCTCTATTGCATAATCAATGCTATGTGATGGCTCATTAAATAACATAAACCACCTGGATTATACTGCAAAATCCTCATGGGCTTCTCCAATCACTGGTAGTTGCAAATATGCAATAGTATAGTCACAATTGATAGTTAACCTGCTCTTTCCCCTATTTCTACACTGGTCTCCACTGAAACTGTCCATGCACTGAAGTTAACTGGTGCATTCTTTAGTTGATTAATGAGTTTATAATTAGTGAATTAATTAATAATTAATTCACACCACTCTCACTAATTGTATCAATCAGTTAAACTAGATACAAATAGCTCAACTATGTTTAGATTAGTTAAACTGAACACAATTCCATTAACTTCCTCAATCAACTCCACCAAACTCTGTCACATGAGTTCTAACTGAAGTATCCATGCAATAGCTCCACTTAACCCTCAGGAATAGCATAATTCCTTCTGTAAGCTCCTGTGCCACATCTGTGCACTTAATTGAAGTGCTCCAAGAGAATAAGATAATGTTTAGAGTCTAAATATCATTAAGAGCTAATAATATTTGACATATCTATTTTTAGACTGGAAATCTAAAAATAGATTTCGCCTAATATGTCTAAAAATAGAAGTCCATCTATTTTTTCCGACTTGACCAACCATCCACAAATAGCATCCTGCAACTCATAAAACATGATCCATATGCCTAAAAATAGACATAGTCTAAAAATAGACTTTGCGCCAAAAATAGCCTGCGGGCCCACTTAGTGAAGGCGACTTCTTTCCACTAAGCTCATCATCTTGTTGCAATCTCAATAGTAAAATTGCCTTGTAAAAGTATAGTGATTTCTAGTCAATCTGGGCCATTCATTAGCGGATGATCTGACCGTAGAAGTTATGTTTAGCTTAGGGTTTTTTCCCTAGAAGGCAACCCCTCGCTTTGCATGAGGGTATTGTATTGCGACTGTGTATTGTATGTGTATTCTCAGAGTGAGAAACAGATAGGGAGACTGTGAGAGAGAATAGAGGATATTACGGTAGATCTACTGTAGGTTGTGTCTCTTAATTTTGCTGGATAATAGAAAGGAAGGGCTGGCTGTTCGGGGTGGACGTAGCCCAAACTGGGTGAATCACGTATATCTGTGTCTCTCTGGTTATATGTGTTTTATGTGCTTTTATTTTCCGCATATTTTATGTGTTGCATTGCTCTGTAATATATAATTTTCTAACAGTAGTCATGTTTATGCTTTTGGAGGACCAAAATCTCCTCAATGGGGAGGAATGATCTAGGTGGTTATGGAGAAGCTAAAAAAACGAATTCTTTGGATTTCATCAAAACCAAGACCAAATCGAAGAGCTCATCATTCTGATTCCAACAACATAAATGACACTCAAATCCGACTTCGTATGTAAAAGTTATTAGCAATCAAAGTTTCAAGTCAAAGGAGCATGACTTTTGCTTCCAACTAAATTTGGAGCATAGCTAAATTTGGCAGCTTGGCTAATATATGGCGGAACCTGCTAAATTCGGTCGCAGATAATTGAGCTACAATTTAACACTCATAGGGCTGGAACTGTTCAAAATGTTGAATGTTTAATTTTGCGGGTGACCCCTCAAAATATGGTAGACGGTTTTGATTGTATTACTATAATATTTTAAAAAAAGTATATATATGGGGTGGTAGGCTACCAGACCGGTGAACTCGGTGACCCCTGCCAACTTGTTATATATAATACATTTATTATATGGCCCACGATTATGGATCAACGATGTTTTAACCCGCGCCGGCTAGGTGGTCGGCCCGCCAACCAGTGGTCTAGACAATATAACATCATTTAAAATATAACAATCCACAGTGACACGCTATTCTGGGGAGTACGCGGGGTTGGAACCTGGGCCAACCCCCACCTAATTTGGGCGCCCACCAACGACCCAACAAGCGCAGCATTATATGCTCTACCCAAAAAATATATAAAAACAATGTTTTCATTCCAATGCCTGATGGAACAGAGCTAAGAGGAACCACATAGGTGAGGAACCAGGCCAGAAATGGAACCATGACGCACCGATGGAACCTTGAATGGGTGAAACCCTTTCACAGGGAATAAGTGAGGAATCTTTTAGATTCCATGGGGGCCTAATTTTGTCAGTGTCAGAAATACGTCAAGTTTATACTCATCTGAACTAAAATTTCATCAGGAATCTGTTGGTGTAAATGAATTTCTAATATGAGTAGCTGATTTTCCAGAGGTAAAATGTTTAACAGTGGAACCTTGACACAAGAATCTGCAAGGAATCTTTTAGATTCCCGTAGAGTCCCATATTTGACAATTTCAGAACAGGGTTAACTTTATACACAAATTTCATGATTTTTTGCAAGGAACGCAATGGCATGACTCGTTTTGACATTTAAGTAGGCAAGTTTTAGGCCATTGGAATATTAGGAGGTATATTGATGCATTTTGTGCCATTGTATGTGAGAGGTCCATTTTTTTATGCCACCTTGTCTAAGAGGACTATTTTATGTCACTTTTGTGAGAGATCATTCCATTGTCATGTTGAAGGAGAACGTTTTATGAGTGAGATTTATTTGTAGGAGAACGTATCTTTGGAGAGACATGCCACTCGAGATAAGGGTTTCATCCTTGTGTTGACAAATATCTTTCCATTTACTCATCATTATTTTGTAGAGACTAATTAAGTGACCTCCCCACTATTGACCCAGGGCCTGGAGACGTAGTCCACACTAGACGAAATTCGTTATCATATCGTTTTTTATGATTGCTCCTTATTTGGTTCTTGTTTATGATGATGGTTTGGCTGAATTTTTGTTTATAATATTCATTTTCGCACGTTTCTCATGCAAATATAAGTGTCAGTATACGATCTTGTATCGTGGATATTTTTGTTTGAAAGTGGTCACAAAACATTTCTGGATCATTTTGACTGAGTTAATTTTTTTACATTACATTAAATTATGTTACAACATCTATATCATAATAGGATTGACAACGACTCTCAATGGAACAATTCATATAACTAGCGTAGATCCATCTTAACTTCGCATCTACCAAGTACCGATAGGAATCAAATCTGTTGACATTCAAACCTCTTTTAGAGTGAATAGAGATTTGATCTTTCTCGAAGATTGGTAGATATAGAGATAAGATGGATATAGGTTATTTTGATATCCCCCCTTTAAATAGGATATATTCCACGTGAATACCATGGGTTCTCAATAACATGGGTCATTTTTATTTTTATTTTTATATTATTTTTATAGGGTTATTTTTATAGTGTTAATTTTTTTGTTATTTTATTTTGACCAAGTTAAAATGTTTACATTACATTACATTACGTTACAGCATATCTACCATACTAGACTAGAGAGTGCCTCTCGACACAATTAGTGCAAGAAATAATGAGTTTTTACAATGGTTCAAGTTTCTACATAGTATACAAGTGTAAAGTATACCTAGACAATAAAACAAACAAATAAATAAAAAACTAAATATATTAATAAAATAATTTTATAAAAAGTTATATTTTAAATTGTTAATTATAATATTATAAAATATATATTAAATTTAATTTGATTTTTTTAAGTTTTTAAATTGTTTTAAAATATTGGTATAAAATAGGTAATAATCATTGTCTATTATAATTGTCAATTTCAAAAAAATGGTTTAGTATGCTTGATAAATGAGATGAAAATAAAATTAGAACATAAAGTTCACATATGTAAACTTGGATAAATATCCTAAAAACTTATCGAGGAAGGGAACCATGTTTGGAAAAAATAACAATTAGACCTGCATAGAGAGGGAAATTGGGCCATAAAGTGCGAAAGAAATATTAACATAAAGGTTAAGGACCTTCCATATAGGAAACTAATCCTAAGAGGTACATAAGTTTGTAAACAGTCATGACTCTGTTGACGGTGCTGGAAATCGCCAACATATACGGGGTCTCCCCGATATAAAATCCCAACTAGACCTCATTTTGTTTGGAGTAGGAGCCCCATCCAGGAAATATGCCCGACTGCCATAATATTAATGATTTGCCTTAGCTGCAATAAACAAAATAAGGTAGTACACATATACTTTCGACATAAGCAAGTAAGTAAGCCATGCGAAGTGATCAATTGGAATGCGTATAAAGGTTCTTTCATAGATGAAAATGAGAAAGTGAGTCTTTAGGAGAAAAGTAATAGTACTATATTAATAAATACACACACATATATCTAAAAGAATTGTTAATTATCATGTGAAATAGTTCACAAAGAAACAACGATCATGAAAACAGGAGACGCACAGTTCAAAGATGCATACTAAAGCCAACAAAATAGTTCACTTTCATTAGTATGTGTAAACACAAACATACATCACAAAAAATGAAATAATAGTCTTACAAAATTCAAGATATATGCATGAAAGTGCGCCATATCTGAGAGCGTCAAACCATTAAGAGAAATTTCCGAGATACATCATTACAATGATATATCTCTAGCTCAAATAATGGAACGTTAAGCCACGACTTTCTCCTCAAGAGGATGATATTATCTCCTATGCCCAGGTTGAGAAGCGGACGTGAAAAGTAATTTTCTTGAGATATGATGGTGTATTTATAACAAATGAGGTGACCCTCCACCTCCCATGTGATTCTTGACCTCCCTCATGACTCTTGAGTTCCTATGTAACTTTTGAACTTCTATGTGACCTTTGAGCTTCTACAGTACTCTATGACTTTCTAGCGATTTTTCACATTCCTTGTATGACCCTTGGGATTCCACACATTTTACATTTTCTCATTTATTGTAAATACAAAATTACATTCCACAAATATTGGAAAAATACATGGACAACATAAGAATTTTGTGCTGAAAATTTGAGAAGCCATAATTTGGCAACTATGACATAAGACTTCATTATAGTGTATAAATGCCAGGTTCTTCTCTTTGGTTCTACGTCTTCAAATATTAATGATAGGTCTTGATTGTAATCCATCTGCATCCTTCAAAAGGGTTTGGTTATAGTATCAGAGTCTTCCAAGTCTTCTTGAGTTTTCATCTATCTGTCGTAGATCAAAGTTCCTTTATTTATTTGTATGATGACCTCTCTATGCTTTGTCTCCACAAGTGTCTTCTTGTATCATCTCCTTGATGTCCTCCTTGAGCATGATATTTCCATGTTAGGATGATAACACCTACAGATGAAGTTCACTCATGACAAGACAATATCAGTCCCAAAATCACATACTCTACCTTGTTTCTCATGCATCATGCTGACTGTGATGGGACAATGTGCAAGGGTTGAGGAGAGAGGCCTTCTCGGGTGCAGTGCGCAGTGTCAGGAGGTAGGAAGTGATGGCATTTTTTGGGCACTGTGAATGTGCAGTGTGAAATGGAAAGGGAGAAGGAAAAATCAAGGATTGCGCATTGGGGAAATGTAACTAGTAAGGCTAAGTGATTGAGCTATGAAGTTTCCCAATGTGTAGTTGAAGGAGGTTGAAATCTAGGATTGCGTAGTGTGCAGTTACAGAAGATAAGGACTGCATCAATGTGGCTTAGGAATGCGCAATGCACTGTAGTTGGAGGGTGAAAGTTGATAATTGATTGCGCAGGTTGTGAGGACAAGGAAAAATCCAAAATTTTACTAAGTGTGAGATAAGTGAGATAAGAGAGTAAGATTAAAAGAATATAACAAGTCTTGAACGTTATCACACACACACACACATAAACACACACATATGATCGACTACATGACAAGAAGATACACAGTACCCAAAATCGACATGTATTCATTGAAACAAAAACATAGTGACACTCATCTCCAAGTGCGACACTTAGGATAAAATCCTTTACGACACAAGTTTCAACTGCAAATTTAAAGTGCACAATGGCCCTGGGAATGTGTCCAATGCATGTCTCTATGATAGATAGGATCCAGTAATTTTGAATAATGTGTTGGAGCTGCCTCTTAAAGGTGTGCTGGAACTTCCTTTCACAAGAGACGACACTTCCCTTAGCAAAACACGACATTTTGGAGTTCTTTAGAAAGGAACTTGAAAACTTGAAGAACAAGTATAAGATCACTATGAAAAATCGAAAAGACAGTTCATATTATCAATGGGAGGCTCCAAAATTATAATGTAGGAAAAATTTGGAGGATGTTGTAGCAGCGATAACACTTGGCGATTGACTGGAAGAATTCAAACTTCTCTGTTCATGTCTATCTTTGTGCAAAAAGTCTAGTCTTTAAGGAAGTATTTATTCACTGTATGGATGACCTCATCTTCCCACATATGCCAGTTATAGGTGTATTTTATCATATTCCATTTCTCAGATTAAACACATTTACAAGGCTTGCCATATCTCAATTGTTTCGATTGGGGAGAAGGATAGTATGTATTTGCAAGTTTAGGATGATCAGAGTTTTAGTTCCATATCCGGTGTTACTCCGCTACCGGCAGGCCTGTTCAGTACCCCGAGATAGTCACTTTTAGGAAACAAAAGCATTTCTTCACAGCCAACGAGCCTATCCAGTACCCCGACGAAGTTGCTTGTTTCACCTCTCCACGTAGGAAGCCTTTCTCTTCTTTCACCCCTTATTTATTTTCAATACACTCATTAGAAATTTATCGAATTTTATATTGCTAGGGTGGAAGAGGGATCCTAAATTATTTATAAGCAAGAGGGGTTGTTCCTTTTGCAGAGGCTATTATATACCTCCGAAATTTATGTGCTCACTTTTAGTTTCATCCTTTTTCTTCTCTACTCGATTGGATTGACAACTGAAGACACCATTTAATTTCAATGCTGAGTCAAGGAATGCAGATCCTAAAATAGATACGAGCATCATGGATCTACTTAAAGCTTTCCATTTAGAATGCATTTTATTTTCCATTCAGAAATTATTGACCTTAAAGATATTATACCCAAGCAAAGAAGGGGGAGAGAACGTTAGCCAAGCATTGTTCAATGTCACAATTCCCTTTAAAACTTTTTTCACATTTGTTAGAACAAAATGAGACCCTTCCACACACACTCTTTTTTGTGTACATTGACATGAAGAGAACAAAGAAATAAATGACAAGACATGCGATGAACAAAAAAACAATGACAGATAGACAAGGAAAGAAGTGTTTACATAAGCAGAAACGTAACCCAAGGATACTATTGGAAGTAACAATTGAGATATTAGCCATTAAAGAGAAGAGGGTACGTTACAGGACATTTTGAAACATCTAATTAATATGCCCACAAACCATATCAATCAACATCCTTGAACATTTTGTCATCATCCCTTGACAAAGCCCTAAGCATCACTTCTCAAAAAATTCTGAGTTTCTGGGAGAAATTGCTCAAAAACACTGTTTTTAGCCCCAGTGCACATTTCCTTCTTGGCCACCAGTGTTCAACGTATGTTGAATTCTTGTTCACTAGTGTTGGTCAACACATGTTTCTCACTTCTGCAGGTGCACCGATTCTAGAAATTCGGGAAAATAAAAATATCTCTGAAGATTTCTCTTCCTGAAGCTTCCAAGGTAGTTATAACTATTTACCATGAATAAAGATCTCAAATTCCTATCTGATCCTATCTTGGAGACCTTATCTATTATCCCTTGAGTTCATCCTCCCATCATATGTGGATCTCACCACTAAAATGGTAAATTCTAAACTACCACTCTTACCCTCTATATTACCTACCTTCCATAACATCAGGGTTGGATTTTGGAGATTGATAGTGCCCTTATGATGTTGTCCTGAACCTAAAGGAGTCATCATATTCGTGCATTAGGGTTGATATTGAGGTGTTCTTTGTGACAAGGAAGGACACGTCAACTTCGGGAGACATATACAAAGTCAACTACTATTTATGGTTGTAAACTCTCTCCTATATTTGTTAATACAAAGAGTATCGTGTTTTCCTATATTTGTTCTGTTATGTTTGCACTCGTGTATTTCAATGCCATGCTGAATCATTTAATAGAGATATTAGATTATGCTACATGAATGTTCACGATCCTTTGCTTGTTTTAGTCGTGTGTGCAGGTTCTAATTATAGAAATTGGAGCTAGAATTGGAGCTTACAAACGAGGAGGAAAGAAAGGCTTGCTACAGATTCAAAATAGGATTCTTTCCCATACTCTAATTTCTCTAAGGAAAACTTCATGCTTTTTTTCTTGTGTTTAGATCAGACCCCTAGATCTAGGGAATTCACCTTTGTCCGCAATCATGAAAATTCCGCAAAAAAAATTAGCGACCATACTGGGGAACGATTCTTCCCTTAGTGGTTTCCTTGAACTTTGCATATTTTTTACCTCTTAAAGTGATCTTTATTGACTCACTTAAACATTAATTGAACTTAGGAAAACAACTTTTGGAGCATGCTTTGGTTTTTTTTGGTCGTGCTTTGGCCGAAATAGCACCAATGCATCCCTTGATCTGGAGACAAAGTGCTTCAGTGCACTTTATCTTTATATGTACATGTGTCGCAGAGAATTGATGTATATTCTGCACATGCACTGTAGAGCATTGGTGTCTATTCTTCACCTGCGTTGCAAAGCACTGGTGTCTATTCTACACCTGCACTGATTCTTGTAAGATGCAAAAAATTTTCATTCCTTTGCCTTCCTCTTTGACATGCTTTGGTCAAAAAAAATTTCCTTGTCACTCTGAGTTTGTAATTCTCTTTGTAAAGCCAATACGTCGTGTGAAATTGCATGTTTTTTCTAACTGTATATGAGTGTTAATCACCTTTGAGAGTCATCTCTTTTGATCTTTGGAATTCTCATCCAATTTCATTTTGAGTCCTATGTTAATGAAATCTCATATTAAATTTGATTTCATTAGAAATTTAGTTTACACTTGATTGGTTCTTTAATTTCATTAGTGAATGAAGGTAATGCTTTCATAATTAGTCTTTTTATATTTTTCTTTTGCTGATTTGGAAACATATTGTGTTTTCTTTGAATAATTCTCTTGCATAGATTACATTTGCATTGTTAGAATTCTCATTTTCACAAAAGTAAAGGGAATTGTGCATAGATTACATTTGCACAGTTTTCAAGAGAATTGTGCATAGATTACATTACATGGTTTGGCATCATTTAGGGATTTGAATTGAATTAGAATAGTGAATTTGAGGAGATTGATTGTTTCATCCCTTCTTTGTTTCATTGTTGATTGATATCTTATTCCCCTACTTAGTTACGACTTTCATTGTTAAAAGGAAAATGATAAGAGTTAATTTTTTCATATTGGTTGCATCATATTCAAAGATAAATTATAAAATTTACTAAATCAACCTAAGGAGCATTTGTAACATTAACACAAGTATCTATAGGTCTAGGCTAGAAACATGTTCCGACGTCTTTAAGCGTAGGAGTTGTCATTTTTTGTCAGTGTTACATTCTCGGGGTGATATCCCGTTCCATGTGTGTAAGTGTATAGGATCGTCTCCACATACCTTCAGGTATATAGGATGTTGCTCCACGCATGATAAGTATATGGGAATTCTCTCATCAAAAAATTACACATTAGACATCACTACTACGGACTACGCTTCCACGTACCTCCACGTATATTTTGGAAGTCCCCACTAGGTTTCTATCCTTCCATAGGTAACCGAGTCAACCGCCTTGAACATTGTGATACATTGAAAAAAAATTCAGGGATATTACTTTCACATACGTAAATCCTTGGTTTACCAAGATGGTATATCACAGTTCATAGTGACTTGGTATTCCTTATCTACCTAGTTACCCCTTTGATTTATTTTGTGTCTTTAATTTCTAAAATCAATTAATTGACCGCGGAACAACATCCTCACCATGGAACAACTCCTTAGTGCGTTTTAGGTTGAGACTAATGGAAACAATTCTTTAGTCTGCTAGTCAAGGAAAGCCCTCTAATGGGAAACCTAGTCCCTTTCCTTCTTTTGGAAATGTTGGTTCTCCTTATATGGCAACGTTGTCCCTTCTCGAATTTACCATTGGTTTTCCAATTTGGTTTTTTTTGACCCCTATGGTTCCAAATGTCCAAACTACTCCTCAACCAAGTTATCCCCCACCTGACCAACTTCAATCTCAAGTTGATCCTAAAGTTGACCCTTTGCCTTCTTCACTTGTTGTTTCTTCATCCATTTATTCCTCCTCACTTAGTGAAAGTCTTGATTCTAGTAACCAGGAAGTTAAGAAGAATTTTAAAAGGACGAAGAAGTAAAATGAGTGGGAGGGAAATCAAGAAACCATCTCTACCAATGAAACTAGTTGGAGAAACCTTCCAATCATCCCTGAAAAGTTAAATTTCCTTGGAAGTTATGTAAGGGTGATCACCTTCATAGATATTTTCCTGGTATTCCCAAGGGATTAGAAGTGTGGTCCATAGACTCACATCAACCCCTGGAGATCATGCTGGTGATAAACCTTCAACTAGTGATAGTAAGATCCACTGGAAAAAGAGTAAAGTTAAGTTACCTGTAATTCATGTGAAGGGAATCATCCAATTCACCTTTGACATTATATGGATGAAGAATCCAAATTGTTGGGAAATTTTACTATTTCTCAACCACAACTTCCAGCTGGCTACTAGAAGCTTTCCCCTAATCCTCCATTAGTTGATGAAGTGATTGATCAAAATTAATCTCTAGTTAATCCCACTCTCTCTAAACGTGAATCCCATGAGTTTGTTCCTGACCAACCATTGGTTGAGAAAATGGTTGAATCGATTCCACCTTCAGTTGATCATACCTTTCCTGTAGAGAGTGAAGTTCATACGGCTCAGGTTCTTCTCGTTTCTTCGGGTTCAAATGAACTAGGGGGATATATTCTTGTTTCAACGACACAGGGGGACAATCCTCCTATTCGAATGACACAAGGGGACAATCCTTCTGTTCCAATGACACAGGGGGACAATCCTCCCATTCCAATGAAACAGGGGGAAAATCCTCCCATTCCAACGACACATGGAGCACTTTTTCCATTCCCATGTTACAATGGGGCAATTCTCCCATTCCCACGACACTCCCTCTGAGTAGTATGGTCACTTCATTTGATTGGATTCGACTAGTAGGATATCGTATTCCTCCTTATGTTCCCTTCCAAATCACAGTACATTCTTATTATATTGTCTTGCTTAACACAATCATATACGAAGGCACATATATTAGTATTTTGTCCTCAACTGCTTGGAAAGCTTTAGTTTCTCTACAACTTGTGCCTATTACCTAGAATACATAAGATTTTAACAAAGGAACAAATCAACCATTAAGGAACCTTCCTCAATTTCCTATTAATTTGGGAGAAAAGAATGGCTATATAATTGTGATGGCATTTCAAGGCCCTTTGTATTTTAATTTACTCCTTAGGTGTGACTATGTTTATGACGTGGGAGCTCTTGTCTCTTCACTATTTCGGGTGATGTGTTTCCTCCATGAAGGGAGAATCATGTCCATTGACAAAATTTCGTTCGTTGGTCCTAATTTAACTCTAAATCAACCAAATTCCCTCAATGGTCCTTATGTGCAAGTGGTATATCCCCCACCATAGGTTAATTATGTGGTAACATGTTCCATGCTTGCATCCACTAATGATCTAGTAGGTGATGTAGTGCATCCTGTACTGGGAGCACTACCGTCTAATCTTTCCATTGGATCCTTTGATATGTATCCCTTCCAGAGCATTGTTCTCCCATCGAATGAGAGGTTCTTAGAATCCATGGTCATTGGGGAGCCATGGTTTATATAACCAGAGACTCAGGAGCATAGTTCCTTGTCTTGTGTTAAGCTCGTTAAAAAATGAAACAAGGTTCCATGAGAAGAGTTCCTTTTCTTGTGTCAAGCTCATTAAAAAATGAAACAAGCTCTCATGATCAGATTTCCTTGTCTTGTTTCAAGCTCTTTAAAAAATGAAACAAGGCCCTTTGAGCATAGTTATTTTCCTGTGTCAAGCTCATTAAAAAATGAAACAAACCCCCTTCCAATTCGAGTCTTTGATTAGATCTCGTAAATTCTTAGTCAAGTCTTTCACTTATTCTCATAAATGAACCTTCACTCCATCCACTTTTTAGTAACCAATAGTCTACTTAGGTGACTGGAATGAAGCTTGGGGGGCATGTGCCTAGAATTGAATCGTTATGTTGGGGCCATGCAAACTTATTTCAAGCATAGTTTCCCATGTTTCAATCTTGTGTAAAAATGAAACCAATCACTTTCAAGCATAAGTTTCCTTTGTTTCAAGCTTATTTAAAAATGAAACTACTCTCAAGCATAGTTTTTCCTTGTTTCGAGCTTATGTAAAAATGAAACTAATATGAAGGATAGTTTTTCCTTTGTTTCAAGCTTGTATAAAAATGAAGCCTATTCTCGTGATTTCCATTTTTATCAGTATATTTATGCCAGATGAGCCTTGGTTTTTTCTTTCCATCATGATCATCTTCTTGGTAGATCATACATTTTCACTTGGATTTTATCCTTTCCTGGAGAATCATTGCGATGAGTGGTATTATTAGCCTGCCTCTTTACCTCTACATGTTTTTGGTAGTTCCATCATGACCGGAACCAATTTATACCCTTTATACCACTCGTTCCTCGAGGAGGAGTTATCTTTCAGCTCTTTTCAACCACCCTAAACATGAAATGATTGTTGAGCACTTGTATTTTCGAACTCATTAAAGTAAATGAAAATATGTTTACAACCCTTTTATGGACTGGGATAGACTATTTATGAAAAAGGAATACCTTTGTCGAACATGGCTAAGAGGTTCTCCTGAGTATAATTTTCTACCTTTTCGGAATCAAGAGACAATTTTATGAAAATGAACCTTTGATGTTTTATTTTTCACCTCTTTTTAAAACTCTATAAATATGAAAAATAAGCCGAGTTACACCTTCGCTGGACTCGTAAAAGAATTAAACAATGTTGGACTCGTCAAACATTTTGAGTCTGAATGACTCCTTCTGAGGGATTCATCCAAAGTATGAGCATATAAGCCAAGCATATGTTATCCTCCTCAAGCTTGTAAAAAATAAATAGGTACTGAACAGAAATGGTCGGGGAAATTGGGAAAAAGAGATAATTGACATATTATTGGTAGTGAGTCGCTCTTGAAAATGGAACTCTTTCACTTCATCTCCATGAATTTTGGGTTGGGAAATTTGCTTGCCTCTTTTGTTAATCACACCATATTAAAAAACCTCCATAATTGGTTTTGATTCAATGCTTCCAACTCCATAAATTGTCACCGATATGTTCAAGAGAAGTCCCTTAGTTGATATCTGCTACAATACTCCTAAGTCTCTATTCATGTCTGTTTTTCCTAAAACAACTCTTCATCAACATAATTATGTCTGAAATCTTGATAATCATTTCGTGTTGTTGATGGGGGATACATCAAGGCCCTCCTGCGATGGGTCACTTCTTGTTGAAACCATCTCATTATCCAGGAAGTTGATGTAGAAACTCCCTTTCATACCTTGGAGCTTGCATACATAAATGGAAAGTTTCCTTTCTCTCGGTGACATGTTCGCTTCATTGGCCTTCGACCGAAGTATTCTGTGTGGTGTTTGACTTCAACTCATATATTCTCACCACATATATTGTACTATGGTACCTTGAGATCCATTAACATCATTAGTGGTTTCTATTGCATCTATTAACATCTTAAATCATTAGCCGGTAATCATATGGTGTTTACCATGTTCGACATTGACTCATTTATTCATATGGTTAAAATCATACATTAAGAAATAGAGTGAATGAGATAAAAGACCTCGGATCTAGTTTCATCCATCCGGGCTACGATTTCAAGATTAATACAATATTACAGAGTATGATGTCTATGATCATTGAGAAAATCATCCAAGCATAGGTCCACACTCTGTCATCAATGGAAGATAGTTCTTGATTGTTGTACATGTAATATTATCTTATATGATGAGAATGGTATGCCTCTATTAACAATGATATCATGATGAAAATGTATTGTAACAAATAATGATATTGACTAGTTGTTATTGATTGTGACTTATCACAAGTTAAAGCACTATAGTCCATAGTCATTGCTTCTGAATTTATAATTTAGGGGAAATATGTTACATTCCATTTTGTCACATCTAGTCAATAGGCCTGCAAACCCGATCAATCAACATCCTTAAACATTTTTTTATCATCCCTTCACAAATCCCTAAGCATCACTTCTATAAAAAGTCCACATTTTCTGGGAAAAATTACTCAAAAACACTGTTTTTACCCCCAACGGACATTTCCTTCTTGGCCAATTGTGTTTAGCATATGTTTCTTGCTTGTTCACCAGCGCTGTTCAACACATGTTTCTCCCTCCTGCAGGTGTCCTGATTCTAGAAATTCAAGAAAATAAAAAATATCTCTGAAGCTTCCTCTTCTAGAAGCTTCCAGGGTAGTTTTAACTATTTACCACAGATAGAGATCTCAAATTCCTATCTGATCCTATCTTGGAGAACTTATTTCTTATCCCTTGATCTCATCCTCCCATCATATGTGGATATCAAGGCTAAAATGGTAAATTATAAACTACCACCCTTACCCTATATATTTTATACCTTCCATAGCATCAGGGTTGGATTTTGGAGATTGATAGTTCCCTTATGTTGCTATATTGAACCTAAAGGAGTCATCATATTCATGCATTAGGGTTAATATTGAGGTGTGCTTTGTGATAAGGAAGGACAAGTCAACTTGGGGAGACATCTACAAATTCAACTACAATCTATGGTGTTAAACTCTCTCCTATATTTGTTAATACAAAGTATTTTGTTTTCCTATATTTGTCGTGTTATGTTTGCACTCCTCTATTTGAATTCCATGCTGATTCATTGAATAGAGATATTAGATTATGCTACGTGAATGTTGTGGATCATTTGCTTGTTTTAGTCATGTGTGCAAGTTTTGATTATAATACTTGGAGCTAGAATTTAAGCTTACAAGAAAGGAGGAAATAAAGGCTTGCTACAGATTCCAGGTAAGCTTCTTTCCCATACTCTAATTTATGTAAGGAAAACTTCATGATTTTTGTCTTTTGTTGTTCTAGATTAGACCACTAGATCTAGGGAATTCACCTTTATCCGTAATAGTGAAAATTCTCCATAACAGGGTCAATCCTCCTATCTAAAGATTGGAGTCAGTAAGTATGATGGCGTATCTTTACCTTTCTCTTCATGGGCCTTATCCCATTTGAATACTAGGTCTCCCACACCAAACTCCTTGTTCTCTGCAAATTTCTTTTCAAACCAACATTTAATGCGACTCTGGTGCATAATAATTTTTTTTTTTTGTCTTATGCCTTTCTTCATCTAATTTAAGAAGGGTCCTAATATTCCTATGGAAAAAAAGACATGGTTTACCTCAAGATTCTTGAGAAATATTTAAGACTAGGAGGTAAAATTTTGGAGGAAGGATAACTTATTTTCCATATACAAGGAATTATGGTGAGGTCTTTAGAGGGGGTTTTGGGGTAACACGGTCAGCCCACAAGGCACTCACCAATGCATTATGCTAGTTCATTTACTCAGAGTAAATTTTTTTCTTGATGATGTGAGTTGAGTTCTTATTTGTAGATTCAACTAATCCATTTCCCTGAGGGTAATAGTTAGACAAGTGCATTAAAACAATACCATTTTCCAATGTAAAGGCATAAAGTTTTAGTGGCGAAAATTAAGTTGCATTGTCAAAGACGAGTGACGTGGAATGCCAAACCTAGTAATGATATTCTATTTTATAAAGTGAATTAATTCTTTTTCGTTAACTTGTCTTAAGAGAACTACTTCATCCCACCGAGTAAAGTAATATGTGGTAGTTAAGATATGTCAGTGTTGTTTTGATGAATGAGGAAAAATATTTCCAATAACATCTATCCCCCTTTGTTGAAATGGATCTTTAATGAAAATGAGATACAATGGGGTGGTTGACTTCTTATCGTGACCATCACATATTTGACATACATGAGACTTACAGGCGTAGGTGTATGCATCCTTAATTAGTGTGGGATATTGAGAAATGTAGGGCATCAAGTATTAGGTGATTTCTCTAAGAGATAACTTCTTGTGGATGCTTTTTACTTCTTATATTAGATTCTTCTCTTTATATTATTATTGTGTTCTTCTTTCATTAAACAATTACCAATGCATAAACAATAAAGAGACAAGCGACACAGGATGTAGGCTATTCGCTAGGGCCAAAACCTCTCCACCTGATAGGAAAACCCCCACAAATTATTCTTCTTATAGAGACTCCAATTGACAAATACCAAGACCAAGGCTCTTGACCTATTCAACCTCTCCAATACCAAGATACCAAGCTTCTTGTTTTGACCTTTATTTAAAAGTAAAAGATAATCAACTACCTGCTCCTTCTACTTCTGCCTCGACTTCCTTATAGATCTAAGATTCCTTGTCTTTGCTTCAGAACTGTAGCTACTCGGCCCTAATTCAAAGGAATTAATACATGTATATGACCTTCTTTTGAACCTTAATTTCCTTCACTTAGGGTAGAGAACTTTCCTCGCTTAACTCGCCTTATAGACTTGCTGTACCTCACACTTCAGACTTGCTGTACCTCGCACTTTAGACTTCATATTGCATAATTTATATTCCTCATGCTTCAGATTGTGATTATCAAAAATATACTTCTGAAATGATGCCGAGCACTCCTATTTATAGTTGTTTCCTGTCAAAATAAGCTGACTTGACCTGGGTGTGAGACGACATGTCACTGGAGGATATAATTTAATTCATCTTGAAGACAAATTGCTAGGAGTTTCTTGTGCTTGTCTTGGAGGGTCTTTCGACTCTTTTAATGACTCATACAAAAATGTAACATACCCAATAAGGGTCCTTTATAGATGAAATTTACTCAATTTTGACTTTATGACCAATCATAAGGACTCACAATGGGAGTCACACTAAAAATAAATTCCTTTCTCATGAAAACCAGGAGACAAGCATTACAATAATGATTTTATTTTTCTTCTTTACATAAATTACATAAAATCATAATTACACATGTCATTATGAAGACTGAACCTAGTTATTTTTCAACACATCCTCTTAAATAGGGAGATATTCATAATGGTACTTGGCCATTCTAAATCTGAAGAATTTCTCATCAGAAGAATTAGATTGGTAACCCATTTGTTTAACATCATATCAACCAAAATTGTCACATATGAAGGACTTGAATAACAACTCTATCTCTCCACGAGATCTGAGCACAATGTTGGTGAGACCAATGATGTATAAAAACCCTCATCATTGTCTCTCTTGGAAGATACCCCACCTAGGTTCTCAGGGTGTGTTCTACGAGGACTATTCTTATCTTGGATTCCAAGCCGTCAAAGAATATCAGTCCTCTATGAATACTCTTATCTTGGATGCCCTAATACAACCTTAAAGATCATTGGATTCTATATGTTTACACAATCCTCCATTTTGTCTTCCCAAGTGAAAACAAGAATGATGTATCTATATCTCCCTCTTAATTAGGGAGGACATATCTATTCCAATAAAGGAATGTACTCATTCATACGGAAGGAATGTACCTAAGATCCCTCTTGGCTTAGGAATTTTCAAGTTTCTTCCAAGTAAGAAACTTTTTTCTACGCTCCCTATTAAATAGGGACCTACAACAACTCCTCAGGTGGAGATGGCAGGACAACCAACTGTTTGAAGAAATCCTTCTCACGATGTCATGAACTTATTTTTCGTTTTCTAGGAGTCTTCATGTTTAATACTTCTTCATAGGGCACTGACAATCTATCACTTTCATTCATGAGTCAGCCATTTCATCATCAGAGAGTGATCCATCAGTCCATATCTGGCCTTCCTTTATGCCATGTTGCTTTCTTCATGCCATGTTTACTTAAGGATATTTCATCCTACTACATGTGCATTGGTGGTGGAATACATCCATAAATATTCCCTTAGTAGCCATGCATAAACCCATCCAGATATTTGTTCAAAAATAAATGAATTAACATTAAAATAAACATTACCTTTGTGCTGGTCTTTCATCATGACATCTTTTGGTTTACATCAACATCCTACATACATGTCGACACATCTCCCAAAGATATATATTGTCAAGAGTCTCTTTCTTTTTTCAGACTCCATTAGAGTCTTCACATCTTCCATGGATATATCCTTGTCAAATATTCTTGGTCTTTCAGATGTTGAGTGCATTTAGCATGGTTACATATTCCATGATCTAGTCCTTCCTTTCTTCACACATTTCATTCCCAGGAGCTTCCAATAGAAGTTCCTCAATTGTAGTTTACCACCTCATACTTCATATGAGGATATATTATGTTGATTTCATCTAGTGAATGTGTGAACTATGCATTTCTACATCCATTTGAGGGAGGAGATACTTTCTTTTGATCATGATCTTAAGATAGATCATTGCTTCATGATACCTTCAACCATATGACACGACTTCCGCAATATCAAATGTAAGCATACATACCTCATTTTTCCTTTGGGTCATCCAAAATTCTTGCAACATATTACTTGATTGAAAGAGCTTCAATCCCTTGATTTTCTTCACTTTTATGTCATCATACCATCACCCCATGAATTCCACAAGATTGCAATTCTTGATGAAAAACTTGCTTTTCCTCATGAACGGTGAACCTTTCAATGAAGATTCCATTAGATAATTTTGAGGATTTAAAGTATCCCCATCAACAGATGTTTCCTTTTGACAGATGTATGATTAACCTTGTACTAGATGATATTTCAACTTATGTTCCGAATGAGAATACAAGAAATATATCCTTGACTTCCAAACCCTATTTCATGATTTTCTATGATGATGTCCTGGTCTCCTTCTTTCAATGATTATATGATGCCTTGATATAGCCCATTTAGTGAATTGTGATACCGATATCTTACAAAAAAAAACTTTGGAACTTGAAAAGAAATTATGTGAGGAAGGCTATCTCAATAGTGGATATCAATTAATTCCTCCTTCTTGTGCTTCTTATTTTCAACTTCCTCCACTTCCTCGGTGATATGAGCTTCTTCTATTTTTTATCTTAGGAAAATATCTCCTATAGTTCCCATATTCTTGACACCCATAGAATTTTATTTTAGCCATGGTATTCTTCTTTTTATGAGGAACAAACCTTCCAAATTGTCCCTTTATCTTTGTCATAGCAGCATATGTTTGATTCTGCTCACCTGATCCCACATCAAATTTTTCCTTTAACCTGGATTCTTCAACCTTGCATAGGCAACATAGATCTTGTAATGAAGTATCTTCTTTATTTCCACAAATACTTGAATCAAAGTTACCCCACTCCTTCGGTAGTGCATTTAATACAACTATATTCATTTCAATATCAGACATGACTTATCTAAGATCTTGTAGTTGATCACGGATCTCAGATATCCTCATAAAGTATGAGGCTATTCCATCTTCCCTAGACATATTTAGTTTGTAGAGTTCATGCCTTAATGAGATGACTTCTCCAATAGTTCTTACAGAATAAAACTCTACCGATTTGTCATATATTTCTTTAAAAGTTACGAGTTTAGATACATATGGGATGAGGGGATCTTTAATGGATTCAATGAGAATCCTTTGAGCCCTAATTTCCCCCTTCATATACTTTGCAAGTTCTTGAGCATATTCTTATTTTGTTTTTGTGATAGATCGTTTGACATGATCCATGACCTCATTTTCAATGAGATTTAGATCTGTCCTTTTCTTCCATGCAAGGTAGTTTGAAGCCCAACCAATTTTATTTCCTTGCAAAAATACATTTTGATAGATTCAGATAAGGTCATATACTTTCTTGATAGGATGCCCCTTTCTCCTTGTTACTTCCTTGATGTTGATGATGATATAGAGAATATAAAAATTCTCTTTGTTGAAGACAATTTTCTTCAATAATGATCCTTTACCTCACAAAGAGGGAGATCCCTTTTTCTGGTGAAGTGTTGTTGATGATGTTAAATGATGAATTATTGATGATGGCTTCAATGGTAAGGAACTTCCTTCAACAAGAGAGAGAGTCTTGATGACACCACTTTTTTGATCTAGCTTCCTTAGACTTCAATAAGATCTTCACTTTGATGCCTTCCTTGAGATTTGATCCTTGAGTGTCCCTTGATAATATTCCATTCATTGTCTTAGTCACCTTAGCTTTGATGCCATATTGAGAAATATAGGGCATCGAGTATTAGGTGATTTATCTGAGACATAACTGATTATGAATGTTTTTAATTCTTAGATTATATTATTCTCTTTCGATTATTATTGTGTTCTTCTTTCATCAAACAATTACCAATGGATAAACAATAAAGAGACAAGAGACAGAGGATGTAGGCTATTGTCCAGGGCCAAAACCTCTCCACTTGAGAGGAAAACCCACACAAATTATTCTTCTTATAGAGACTCCAATTGAAGAATACCAAGACTAATACCCTTGACCTATTCAACCTCTCTAAGGCTAAGACACCAAGCTTCTTGTTTTGACCTCTATTTAAAGTCAAAGATAATCACCTTCCTGCTCCTTCTACTTCTGCCTTGGCTTCCTTCTTATTTTTCACCTTAATTTCCTTCTTTTATGGTAGAGACCTTTCCTTTCTTAACTCGGCTTGTAGACTTGTTGTACCTTGCACTTCAAACTTCCTATTTCAGACTTGATGTACCTTGCACTTCAGACTGTGATTACTGAAAATCTACTTCTAAAATGATGCTGAGCACTCCTATTTATAGTTTTTTCCTGTCAAAATAATCCGACTTGACTTGGGTGTGAGCCAACATGTCACTTAAGGAGATAATTTAATTAAGCTTGAAGCCAACTTGCTAGGAGTTTCTTGTGCTTGTCTTGGAGGGTATTTTGACTCTTTGAATTAATCATACAAAAATGTAACATACCTAAGAAGGGTCATTCATACATGAAATTGACTCAATTTTGAATTTATGACCAATTCTAAGGACTCAGAATGGGAGTCACACTAAAAATAAATTCCTTTCTCATGAAACCCATGAGAAAAACATTACAATAATGATTTTATTTTTCTTCTTTACATCAATTACATAAAATAATAATTACACATGTCATTATGAAGACCGAACCTGGTTATTTTTCAACATGGGCCAATAGTGTCCAACCTGCATTACTTTTTGAGCTGTAGTATTGCTTGTGTAGTACCCACTAGTTGGTCCATCATGAAGGTCTTTTAACACCCTTTTTGAATCCATTGCTTCCAAGCATCTGAGTAGAACACCATTGTGGTGCTTCCAGAAAAGTACACCATGAACAAGATGATAAGATAAAGCTTTGAAACAAATCACCCTCTTCTTTTTTGTTGATAAGTGTGAAGGTAAGGTGAATTTTTGTAGATACTTCCATAGATCCATGTACTAATACAATTTTTCTCTTGTAGGGGTAAATTTATTGATGCTGTACATTTAAATTTATTTTTCCCATCCAGAAGAATCCTTTCCTGGAGAATTTATTGCTTCTGTTGCAAGTTGATAGAGACCGTGGCCTTTAATTATATGAATTGGATTAAATTCTAGATCATATTCTTGCAAACTTGTCATCTAGTTCGCCCTCCTCTCACCAAACTCTTGTTGCACAAAGAATGATCTAAATGTTGGATGAGGTATAAATATGATAAAATGAATTTTCAAGAGGTAAGCCCTAAAGTTCTTCCCGACCTTGTAAGTTTCATAGCATTTATTTTCTATGGTAGGATAATTCAATTTGAATCCCTATAGGGAAACACTCATAAATAATATTGGCCGCTCATTTCCTCGACTGTCCTTCTATGTACGAACGACTGCAATAGATGTGTCATAAGAAAAAGTATACAACAATAAACCTTTATTAAAGTTTGGATTATATAGTGCTAGGGCATCAACAATAACTTGTTTAATCCAGGAAAAAAAATATTTATTCCCATGGTCCCATTTTTGTATCACATCCTTCTTGATCATCTCTTTCAAAATCTTAACAATTTGTGGATAATCAAAGAAAAAATTATGGAGAAAATTTATATTCCCCAAGAAGGATTGCATAACTTTCTTGTTCACAGGAAAGAGAATTTGAGAAATAGCCTTGATGCCCTCCAGTCCCACTTTAATCCCACTCTTGGCTATAATGTGTCCCAAGAGGTTTCCCTTGGACACTATGAAGATGATTTTCTTATTATTTAATGATATGCCATATTTACGACATCGCTCGAAGATTTGATTTAGATGAAGAAAATGGTAACATATTTTCTTTGAAAAAATCATAATGTCATTCAAGTAAACGACCATACTCTGGTCAATTAGTCCTCCGAACGTGATGTCCATAGCTCATTTAAAGGTATCACTTGCATTTATAAGTCTAAACGACATATGCCTAAATTAGAATGTATCCCATTTGTCCTGAATGTTGTTTTTAATCTGTCGGGTTCTGCTACTAGAACTTGGTTGTATCTTGAAAATACATCCAATAGCGAGAACATATCTGAACTATATACCATCTGGAGTATCTGCTCCATAGATGGCATAAGCTAACTATCCTTATTAGAAGCCTAGTTCAAGTTTCTTAAATATACACATAAGTGTATTTCTCCAGACTTCTTCCTGATTGGAAGCATATTAGAAACCTAGGTAGAATGATGAACTTTAAATATGATCCGAGCATCCAAAAACTTCCTTAGTTCTTTCTGAATCATGGGTTTACGCGTAGGATGAAATTTTCTCAACTTTTGTTGGAATGGATTTACCCCTTCCTTTATAGGTATCACATGCTGGATGATTCACGTATCATAGGTTTTCAAATCATCATAGATCCATGCGAACACATTGTTGTACTGTTTGAAAAGATGAATAAAACCTTGTCTCTCTTGGGCAGAGCAACATGTACCGTGGTTCACATACTTTGGATTTTCCTTTGTACCTAAGTTAACTTTTTTGTGCAACAATGTGGAACTGTAGGTCTTGAATCTTTGTGTTGATTGGTCCTATAAAGCGGTTCTTCAGGTCGTAAAGCTTCTCTAAAGACACTATACCCTTCGACATGGCGTTTCCTTTACGTTCTTGATTTGTTTCCTACAAATACCTTTCCGAATCATCTTCACAAATTGTTGCATCATTGCACACATCAACATTAGCCATGAAATATAGTATCTTTTGGTCATCATTGAATACACGTAAATTAGTAATGTTGTCAGGAATAGATGACTTATAAATAGTCTCAATAGAAAAACCATATTTAAGTTGTGATAACCTAGCAGCTGCATTAGCTAAAATGTCAGCGACTGCATTGTGAATCCTAGGAACATAATTAATATTATATACTTGAAAGAAAAATATAAGACTCCATACCTCTTGCTGGTAGTTTTTAAGATTAGGTGACACACAATGAATAGTTTTTCATACATGACATTTAACAATCTATGAGTCACCTATTACCTTTAACGCTTCCACTTTGAGGTCTATGGCTTTATTTAGTCACAATATGAGTGATTAATATTCAGCAATGTTGTTCGTGCACTCAAACTCCAATCGACATGATATCAAATACGGGTTCTTCTTAGGGTCAATTAGAATGAAAAAAGCTCCAAAACCCTCCTGTGTTTTCAAACCATCAAAATACAAAGTCCAAACGTTAGTAGAAACTGGGTTAGTTTCTATGCTAGTACTATATATATATGTGTGTGTGTGTGTGTGTGTGTGTGTGTGTGTTATAAAGGCCATTTTCACCATTCAGATTGCAAGGAAGGAGTTCCAACTATGTATATGGCGGTATAGGGTATGGCTGCGCAAGATAACATCCATGATCAAATTCTAAAAAATAATTTACGAATATTACTTGCACAAATATAATTAGCTCATTATGTGCCTCAAGTGTCGTAATGATATGATTCATAAAAGGTTCACTTTCAACTTGAATTTGATTATTATTGCCCTTATAAGGAAGCCACAAATGTGACGAGTTAGTAGCAAAGTATCCTTGCAACTTGATAGACTAATCTCTACTTAGAAGCAATCCATAAGCTTATGGAATTTCCAAAATAACAATATCAATACATTGATGAACTCTATGATCAAAAGATAAACTAATTATAACATTGTTTAGTTCACCAATTGTCTGCACAAGTGATCAATCTAATTGTATGATTTTGGTGTCATCCTTTTCCCATTTTGAATTGATTTTCTTTTCAATAAATAAAAGAATAACATTCACATACGCACTATAATCCACAAGGAACTTATGGACATTATAATTGAAAATTTCAAAAGTTAAGAGAAAAGGGGGGCAAGTAGATCTTGAATTTACATTAGCAACATTAATTACTGATTCAAGAATAATGTTTGACTTATCGAACGAAGCTTGGGAAGCAGAAACTAACCTGAAAAAGGTTGAGATGTAAAGGCCTGGATGATCAACTCATGTTGGCCTACCAATTTTACTAGATCATAGATGGATATATCAACATGAGCTTTCTTCATATTCCCAATGATGTTATACTCGATGTCTTCATCATTAGTAGGGTGTGCTAAAGCGATAGGTGCCAAAAATTTGTTTGATACCTCAAGAGTGACATACTTGTTCTTATTATTCGAGGAAGTAATATTTAAAGGCTGAGCGCTTTTGGATTTGGTCTGTGATCTATGAGCAAGATTGCTTGGTGGTAAAATTTTCCTCAACAATTTCTTACATGTTGCTCAGACACTAGTCCTTTGCTCCTTATATTATATTTCTTAGTCTGTTGTTGTGCAGGAGCTTTATTCACTGGGGGCTCACTAGCACCTTGTCCATCGTTAGTTAGAATAATATCAAAAGTGAAAATTGAATCACCAACACTTGTATTTCCCTTTGTCAAGGTTGGTTCATTAGTCTCTTGAGTTTATTCTAAATTCTCTTAGGTTTAGAGAATTTCTATGAAATTTGCAACCACAAAACTCATGTTATGTTTCCATTGTGGGCATGTTTTATCAGAATGAGCTTCTTAATGGAATGTAGAATAATTCTCCATTCCCAGGTTCTCAACATTAAATACAAAATTAGAGCTTTGTGAAAAATTTTCTTATTGATTGGTGTTCTTCTTAAAGTACGACTTAAAGGTATTATTACCTATATATTCCTCACTTGAATTTCTTTTAAGCTTATATACTTTGTTGGTAAACAACTTCAAGGACTTAGTCAATATTTCCATGTCAAAATGACCCTTCTCTTTAGTTTTAGCGGAATAGGCTTGAGACTTTTTCCCAATGTCCCTTGAGTCCTTTGAATCTTGACTTGATTAAAATTGACCCCAATAGATCTTAAGTCCTTTTCTACATCAATTGCTTCTGCGAATTTAAGAGCCAAAGTTCCTTCACAACTCTTTTCACAAAACATAAATGTTAGTGGGAAAAGAAAAATTTTAATAATCCTTAGTGATTAAATCACGAGGTTTAACATCAGTGGGGAACTTGTTCAAAATGAAAGTAGATACCTGATTAAAGTCCTTAACCTTTTATTTATCCCCCATCTTAATGTTGTTGAGTTATTTAAGCAACATAAAAAGAGTTTTATCATCAACAAATTTCTCTAAGAAAAACTTCTTTAACTCCCTCCAATTACATATTGAATTTGGTGGAAGGATATGGTACCATATTGATGCTCTACCCTCAAGAGTTTACAGAAATAATTTGCAAGAAACCTCATCATAATGTACCTCTAACATCCTTATATGAAACTAGAAGTAATCGATGTGATCCTCAACCTTCGCTTTCTTTTATGGATCATACTTTGTAAGCATCTTTTCCGGGTGTTTAGATAAGCGATGAAGGATTCCCAAAAGAGAAAGAGGCCCATGGGCTGTCCTATCCAATTGGTCATCAATCATGTCTTGTTTTCCTCCTCCTCTTCACTCTCCAATTCTAAATGCTCTTCTTCATTATTCATATTTTCATTATCATTCACTTGTTTTTTATACCTCTGTTGTTTTTCATATGAAAAATTAAAGTTATCCCCCTCTCCTTCCATATTTTCTGCAACATGTGGAGTAATGTCCCCTTGATTAAGAGATTATTCAAATAAGTTAGCTAAATCTTCAAGAGTTGCGGTAGCCAATTCTTCGACTGAAGAAACTAAAACACCACGACCGGTTGTCTCTTTATTTGAATGCTTACGAGGAAGAATGGATGTGACAGGGAGTAATCCAAGAGCTCTACTAAACTGACGAGTGATAGGCTATATCCTCTAGAGTTTATCGTAAGTGACTTTGTAAGCGTGCTCTGGACCTTGGTGAGATGACTCTTCTTTATCATATATATGATTTGGAGTTGGTATTCGACAATTAATACCTTGAGCTGAAGGCTATTTATGTGAATGTGTTGATTTATCAATCATAAACATGCTGCCCTTCTTCTAGCGCTAGAATGTTGATAGTGTTGGAACCTTCCAAAATACAGGGGGTCTCCTCGATATGAAATCCCAACTAGAACTCACACCGTTTGGAGTAAGATCCCCATCTGGGAAATAGGCCCAACTGCCATAATATTAATGATTTTCCTTAGCTGCAATAAAAAACATAAGAGGGTATGCATATTCTTTCAAGATGAGAAAGTAAGCAAGCCTTGTGAAGTGCTCAACTACAATATGTATAAAGGTTCTTTCACATATTGAAAAGAGAAAGTGAGTCTTTAGGTGAAAAGTAATAGTACTATCGTGATAAAGACACACATATATCTAAAAGAATCATTAATCATCTTGTGGAATAATTCACAAAGAAAAAATGATAATGAAATAAGGAGACATATAATTCAAATAAGCATAATAAAGCCAACGAAATAGTTCATTTTCATTAGTATGTGTAAATACAAACATACATCGCAAAAAATGAAAGAATAATGTTACAAAATTCATTATATATGCATGAAATTTTGTCGAATCTGAGAGCTTAAAATCATTAAGTGAAATTTCCAAGATACACCATTACAGTGATACATTACTAGCTCCAATAGTGGAATGTTAAGCCACCACTTTCTCTTCAAAAGGATGATCTTCTCTCCTATGCCTCATCTTAATGTTGTTTATTTTATTAAGTAACATAATAAGAGTTTTATCATCAATAAATTTCTCTAAGAACAACTGCTTGAACTCCCTCCAATTACGGGTTGAATTTGGTGGAAGAATATGGTACCATACTGATGCTCTACCCTCAAGAATTTACAGAAATAATCTACAAGCAACATCATCATAACGTACCTCTAACATCCTTAGATGCAACTAGAATTCATCAATGTGATCCTCGACCTTCACTTTCTTGTATGGATCATACTTTGTAAGAAGCTTTTCTGGGTGTTTAGATAAGCGATGAAGGCTTCCCAGAAGAGAAAGAGGCCCATTGGCCATCCAATCCAATTGGTCATCAATTATGTGTTTGTTTTCCTCCTCCTCTTCACTCTCTGATTCTAAAGAATCTTTTTCACTATTCATATTTTCATTATCATTCACTCATTTTTTATACCTTTGTTGTTTTTCGTATGAAAAATGAAATTTCTCCCCCTCTCCTTCCATATTTTCTGCAAAAGGTGGTGTAATGTCCCCTTGATGAAGAGATTCTTCAAAGGAGTCAGCTAAATCTTCAAGAGTTTCGGTAGCTAATTCTTCGACTGAAGAAACTAAAACACCATGACCGGTTGTCTCTTTCTTTGACTGCTTAAGAGGAAGAATGGATGTGTCAGGGAGTAATCCAAGAGCTCTACTAAACCGACGAGTGATAGGATGCGTCCTCCATAATTGCTCGTAAGTGACTTTGTAAGCACACTCTAGACCTTAGTGAGATAACTCTTCTTTATCATATATATGACTTGGAGTTGGGATTCGACAATTACTACCTTGAACTGAAGGCTCTTTATGTGAATTCATTGAATTATCAATCATAAACATGCTGCCCTCCTTCTAGCGCTAGAATGTTGATAGTGCTGGAAACTTCCAACATACAAGGGGTATCCCCAATATGAAATACCAACTAGAACTCACACCGTTTAGAGTAGGATCCCCATATGGGAAATAGGCCCAACTACTATAATCTTAATGATTTTCCTTAGTTGCAATAAACAACATAAGAGGGTACGCATATACTTTCGAGATGAGAAAGTAAGAAAGACTTGTGAAGTGCTCAACTGCAATGTGTATAAAGGTTCTTTCACATATCAAAAAGAGAAAGTGAGCCTTTAGGTAAAAATTAATAGTACTATATTGATAAACACACACACATATATCTAAAAGAATCACTAATTATCTTGTGAAATAGTTCACAAAGAAAAAACGATCATGAAATCAGGAGACACACAATTCAAAGAAGCATAATAAAGCCAACGAAATAGTTCATTTTCATTAGTACGCGTAAATACAAACATAAATTCCAAAAAATGATAGAATAGTGTTACAACATTCATTATATATGCATGAAAGTGCGTCGGATCTGAGAGATTCAAATAATTAAGTGAAATTTCCAAGATACACCATTACAATGATACATTACTAGCTCCAATAGTGGAACGTTAAGCCACAACTTTCTCTTCAAAAGGATGATCTTCTCTCCTATGCCTAACTTTATAATCCAAGGTGAAAAGTCCTTTGGTTGAGCTATGAGGGTGTATTTATAAAAACTGAGGTGACTCTCCACCTCCCATGTGAATCTTGACCTCCCTCATGACTTTTGAGTTCCTATGTGACTTTTGAACCTCTATGTGACCTTTGAGCTTCTACAAGAATCTAGGACTTTCCAGTGAATTTTCACATTTCATGTGTGACCCTTGGGCTTCGTGACACATTTTGAATTTTCTCATTTATTAAAAATTCAAAATTACATTCCACAAATTGTGGCAAAAAACATGGACAACACAAGACTTTTGTGGTGACACTTTGAGAAGCCATAATTTCGTGACTGTGACATAATAATTCATTGTAGTGTATCAATGCCAAGTTATTATCTTTGCTACTATGTCTTCAAATATTCATGATAGGTCTTGCTTGTAATTCATCTTCATCCTCCAAAAGGTTTTGGTTATAATATCAAAGTCTTCCAAGTCTTCTTGAGTTGTCATCTATCTGCCATAGTTATTCCTTTATCTCTTTATACGGTGACTTCTTTGTGCTTTGTATCCATAAGTGTATTCTTGCATCCTCTCCTTGATTTCCTCCTTGAGAATCATATTTACACGATAGGATGATAACACCTGTAGATGAAGTTCACTCATGATAAGACAATATCATTCCCGAAATCACCTAGTCTACGTTGTTTCTCATGCATCATGCTGACTATGATGGGACAATGCGCAAGGGTTGAGGAAAGGGACCTTCTTGGGTGCAATGCACAATGTCAGGAGGTAGGGAGTGATGTTCTAGGTGCTATGATTTCCTAGTGTGCAATGGAAAGGGATAAGGAAAATCAAGAATTTCACATTGGGCAAGCCCAAGAGGGATGGAAGCATGCTTGGGCACTATGATTGTGTAGTGTGTAGTGGTTGAGGGAGAGGCTCAAAGGACTGAAAATTTGAGCACTGCAAGGATCTAGAAGAGGACCCACTATCCACTAAGAGTTCCCAATGTGAAATGCAAGGAAGGGCTGATCAAAATTGAGCGCCAAGTGATTGAGCTTTGAATTTGCTCAATGCACAATTGAAGGAGGAAAAAATCTAGGATTGTTTAATGAACACTTCCAGGAAATAAGGAATTCATTATTATGGCTTAGGAATGTGCAATGCGCAGTACATAGAGGTTGAAAATTGACTATTGATTGTGAAGGTTGCGAAGACAAATAAAACCCCAAAACTGACTAAGTGTGATTAATGAGACAAGAGGGTAAGAGTAAAAGAATATAACAAGCCTTGAACGTGATCACACACACACACACACACACACATGATAAACCACAATAAAAGAAGATACAAAGTACCAAAAATCAACTTGTATTCATTGAAACGACAACAAAGCAACACTCATATCCAAGTGCGACACTTAGGATGCAACCCTTTACGAAACAAGTGTCGACTGCAAAGAGAAAGTTTGAAATGCCCTTGGGAATGTGTCAAACACATGTTCTTATGATGGATATGATCCACTAATTCCAAAGAATGCATTGGAGATGCCTCTTAAAGGTGTCCCAGAACTTCCTTTCACAAAAGACAACACTTCTCATAGAAAAATACAAAACTTTGGATTTCTTTAGAAAGGGACTTGAACACTTAGATAACAAGTGTAAGATAATTAAATATAACTTTATTATTTTAGAATTAGATATATAATATATATATATATATATATTCTTTCTAATTATATTATTAAAATTAATTTTACAATATTATTAAAAATTGAAAATTATCAATAATATTATAATTAATATGAATAAGAAAATAACATAAAAATTCAAAAGTTAAAGAGAAGTGTTGTGACCTACGTCCTCTGAGGAAAAATGAAGCACTTTGGGGTTCCCCTAGATGAACTTGGAGTGTCCATTAAAATATTACTGCTATTCTTTTTGACCAACCATGAAACTAGGGTGCTTAGGAAATGATTTTACATCTCAATCAACTTGAGATGTTCAAAAATACTCTACGAGTCTTGATCCTTTAACATTAAAGCTTGGCCCACAAAGTTTTTTGTGTGCTATTATAAATTCTAGCATACGATGATACTTGATCTCCCCAGTTTAGTTAGATCATGGGTCCACAATGAAGAATCATTACCTCAACCTAGATTTGGTATTTTTCAGGAGATCCCACGAACCACAAACCTTTCCTTAAATTGAATGCACCCAACTATGATAACCCAATGAGGTAGAGTGGAGTGTGAAAATTTTTGAATACAAAATTAAAGAAACGCTTCTGTAGTATCTTGATTTACTTCTCTTACTTGTGATTTAATTATACAAGTTAATTTCAGAAATATTCAGAAAATAGGGAAGTAAACACAGCTTGCAGACTACACATATACAGGTCATTTAATGAAACATAACGCACATATGACAAAGGACACACAGGATTTTTCAAACAAATTTCCCCGAAAAAACCCAATGTGGGAAAACTGGTGCAACAACTCTTTGAGGGTTTTTTTATTAAGCAGAATCTGAATACATCATGGGAACCATTAGTGGTTTTCCCTATAGAGAATTTCATGGTAGTTGTACCTTATCACTCAGAGACAGAAAATATGGCTGATTCAAACCCTTCAGGAATGATTGAATACGAGCCCTTTCTGGCCCACTGGAACCCTCAATGCAGCTCTTCTAGCCTCTGCATCAGCCTCTCCTGCCCAGTGCAACCTATGCACAACACAGGTTGCCCCTGCGTCACCTTGAAGGCCTCTGCGTCACCCATAAGTTTTTGTGTCCCTCTCCGCGTGGTCTCTGCGTCAGCCTGACTGGGCTACGTCCCTCTTGCTGGCCTTTGCACTTCCTGATACGGATCTGCCTCTTTGATGTATGTATTCTCAGCCTCAGATCATAACATCCTATGCTGATATTCCCCTCACTAGCACTGCAACCTCACTTGAAAATTCTCAGCAAACCGCGCCCAAAAATTTCGACTTAGCTCAAGTTTTACTGCAATGTGTGTCTCCTCCAATTGAACCCAAGCCTTCCTTTAATAATTTTCTCGTTGAGAAATCAACAGCCATGATATAATCACATATCAACGACTAATATTAGAGAGAGTTTGATCCACGTCACTTAGAACATTCTCACCACATGTGTAAATTAATTCACTTTAATTTTTCAATTTCCCTAAGTTAGACTTAGGGTCCCCATTAAAAAAATTAATTATTTGAATAAATTTTACACCTGGTGGAATTTCTCCAAACGATTTCTGGGTCTTGGATATCTCATGTGTTCTATGCCCTCCACAAATTTTTGGAGCTAGATCACATTCGATGCTACCCAATATCTCAACACTCCCTCTTAGCGAGGAATGTTCTCTAGCAACACCTCACCATTGAAGCATCACCCTGATATTTGGCATTGGTCTCCAGGCTGTTGATGCTTGGCCCGTTGCCCTCCATCCACTGCGATGCTGCTTTATGTACTGTTTCCCATGAATCCGCCATAGTCACTGCTTCATCTGTACTACCGCTCCCTCTCAAATTGAGGCATCATGCTGCCTATAGCATTGCCACTGCTAACTGCTGCACTAGAAATTATTTGCTGAGAAGTGAGCAACTGAAGGAGAATCACCCAACACCTGAAAAACAAGTCAGTATGGCTACATCTAATCACTAAATCACCCTCTGCTACTTCTTTGCACTAACCCTCTGAAGCTCTACATTGTCTGTTGCTCTGCACTGCCCCTCTGTGCTGCTAAAGACCCATCAGCCTCCACGCTGTTGCTGCCTCTGCACTGCGTTGCTCCAATATTCAATGTTCAAGCACTGCCTTATGCCTTTCCATAATCTTCTGCATCCATTGACTCCACTCATCTAGCTATTGTCTTTAACGACTCCTGTAGCTCGTATTGATCCAAGAGTTTGCGCACCTCAAGGATCCTGCCATCCATCATGTGTAGCTTACTCTACAGATCTATGTCGCCCCACCTTTTCTCTCGAGGTACATGAGCACTCATCACCACATCATCTTCGCTGCCATCGTCCCCTTTCTCTAATGCTGCCTTGGAATTCGAAGCTTCCTTGTCCTTCCTCTTAGGACAAGTGTTAGCGAAGTGTCCCAATTCGCCACATCTGAAGCACCAGACCTTGGATAGGTCCTTCTTCTTCTTCCCTTATCGTCATTGTCCCTTAGATGCTAGGGTTGCATCATCCTCCTCCTCCTTCTTTACCTTCATGCCTCCATTGCTGAATTCCCTCTTGGTTACCCTCTGGATCTCCTCCTGTCGAAGGATTTCCCACATGTCTCCCCTATTTGAGATTTGTGCTCTGCCCAAGATTCTTTGGACAAAGGTCACCCACTCATCGGTGACTACATTAATGGAAATCCTCACCATGAGTCCATCATCCAGACTCCCTCGTGGCAATCAACTGGTATCAGATGGTTTGTAATATAAAGAGGAAGGGATCGATCTCCTCTCCTTTGTGCATCTGGAACATCCACATCTAATTATGCAGAAGCATATTCCTTCGGACAAAGCTACCTTGATACAATGTGGTAAATGTTGTCCACATCTCGTTTACCATCTTCTTCTCAGAAATGTGCGCGACCACGTGATCTTTCACTCCATCCATTATCAAGCGCTTAACCCGCGCTTGATTTTCCTTAAATTTATTCAAAGCATCAACATTGGTTTGCACAACCATGAAATTCTTTGCGTGTTCTCTGATATCGTACTCCTCCAAGAAAGTCAGGATTTTGGATTTCCAGATAGAAAAGTTAGACACACCGTATAACCTATGTTGATCTCTTAGTCTGTACGAGCCCATCTCTACTTAAACAACTCGAAGCACATACTCTTCTCCCTTATCTACTGTTACACTCAGCACAAGACTGGATCTGGGTTTCTTGGCGATAGAAAACCTCTAGAGAATATGCTACCTCTAACAACTGATTTCCCTCAGGGAAATCCTCTACCAATTATGTTGAATTAGCCCTCTAAAATCACCCTCCTGATCGAATCTCAGATTTCTTGGCAAGAAAATATGGTGAGGGACCGTTTCCCCTTACTTTTTCAACTTTTATAGGCACTGTTATGAATTGATAGAATTGATGCCCCACCAACAACTTTCAAGATCAGAAGCTGCACTTCGAGCCAGGGCAACTGGCACATCGTCACTCTCTGTTGGATTGTGTCACCCTCCTGGTGTTGCGTCAGCCTCTGCGTGAGCATACTTGATCTGTGTCACCTTCCTGGTGCTATGTCAGCCTCTGCGTGAGCAGGATGGCTCTGCGTCACCAACTTGGTGCTGTGTCAGCCTCTGTGTGAGCAGAATAGCATTGCGTCACCCATGTTGGGTCTGCGTTGCCTCTTTCTGAATCTGTGCGACTTCAAATTCCCTTACTGCAACAAAAATATTCAGCCCCTTGCTGATGGCTTCAGCTTGATCTACAATGCTTTGATACCATGTGAAAATTTCTGAATTTAAAATTACAGAAACCCTACTGGAGTATCATGATATACTTCTCCTACTTGTGATTTAATTATACAAGTTATTTTCAGAAATATTCAGAAAATAGCGAAGTAAACACAACTTGTAGCCTACACATATACAAATAATTTACTGAAACATAGCGCACATATGACAAAGGACACACATGATTTTTCAGAAAAATGTCCCCGGAAAAACCCAATGCGGTAAAACCTGTGCATCAACTCTCTGAGGGTTTTATTATTAAGAAGAATATGAATACATCATGGGAACCAGTAGTGATTTTCCCTACAAATAATTTCACGACAGTTGTACCTTATCACTCGAAGACAAAAATATGGCTGATTCAAAGCCTTAAGGAATTACTGAATACGAGCCCTTTCTGGCCCATTAGAACCCTCAGCGTAGCTCTTCCATCCTCTGCATCAGCCTCTACTGCCCAACGCAACATATGTGCAGCAGAGGCTACCCCTACATCACCCTGAAGTCTTCTGCGCTACCTCTGCGTCACCCAGAAATGTTTGCGTCCCTCTCTGCGTGGTCTTTGCATCAGCCTGCCTGGGTTACGTCCCTCCTGTTGGCCTTTGCACTGCATGGTATGGATTTGCCTCTCTGATGTATGTATTCTTGACCTCGGATCAAAACATCCCTTGTTGATCTGCCCCTCACTAGAACTGCAATCTCACTCGAAAATTATCAACAAACCACGCCCCAGAATTTCGACTTAGCTCAAGTGCTACTGCAATGTGTGTCTCCTTTAACTGACCCCAAGCCTTCCTTTAAAACTTTTCTCATTGAGAAATCAATGGTTGTGATCTAATCACTAATCAACGACTAATATTATAGAAATCTTGATCCATGACACTTAGAACATTCTCACCACATGTGTAAATTAATTCACTTTAATTTTTCAATTTCCCTAAGTTAGACCTAGGGTCCCCATTAAAAAAAGTAAATATTTGAATAACTTTTACACCAGGTAGAATTTATCCAAACAATTTTTGGGTCTTGGAGATCTCATGTGTTCTAGCCCCTCCATAAAGTTTCGGAGCTAGAACACATATAATGCTACCCAAAATCCCAACACTCCCTCTTAGCGAGGAATGTGCTCGAGCAACACCTCACCACTTAAGCATCACCCTAATCTTTGGCATCGGTCTTCGCACTGCTGATGCTTGGCATGTTTCCCTCCATGCACTGCGTTGCTGCTTTATGTACTGCTTCCCATGACTCTTCCATATTCACTGCCTCATCTGTACTATTGAGAAGTAAGCAACTGAAGGAAAATCATCCAACAACTGCTAGACAAGTCCATCTGACTACATCTCTTCACTGAAGCACCCTCTGCTACTGCTATGCACTGACCCTCTGAAGCTCTCTGCTGTCTGCTGCTCTGCACTACCCCTCTATGTCACTGAAGTCCCATCAGCCTCTCCGTTGTTGCTTCCACGATACTGCTGCCTCTGCACTACGTTGCTCCAATCTTCAACATTCAAGCACTACCTTGTGCATTTCCATGATCCTCTACATCCACTAAATCTAGTCATCCTGCTACTGTCTTTAATGACCCCCATAGCTCGTATGTGATCCAAGAGTTTGGGCACCTCAAGGATCTTGCCGTCCACCATCTGTAGCTTACTCTACAGATCTATGTCGCCCCACCTCTTCTCTCGAGGTACATGAGCACCCATGACATCATATTTGTTTCCATCATCCCCTTTCACTACTACTGCCTTGGAATATGAAGCTTCCTTGTCCTTCCTCTTAGGACAAGTGCTGGCAAAGTGTCCTAATTCGCCACATCTGAAGCACCAGAACTTTGATAGGTCCTTCTTCTTCCCTTGCTGCAACCTTCCTTTACATGCTAGGGCAGTTCCTCCTCCTCCTCCTTCTTTATCTTGACTCCTTCGCTACTGAATTCCCTCTTGGTTACCCTCCGGATCTCCTCCTGTCGAAGGATTGCGCACATGTCTCCCCAATTTGGGAGTTGTGCTCTGTCGAAGATAATTTGGACAAAGGTCTCCCACTCATCAGTGACTGCATTAAGGGAAATCCTCACCATGAGTCCATCATCCGGAGTTGTCCCCATGACAATCAGATGGTATCAGATGGTCTGCAATATGAAGAGGAAGGGATCGATCTCCTCTCCCTTGTGCATCTGGAACATCCACATCTGATTCTCTAGAAGCATCTTCCTCTGGATGGAGCTACCTTGATACAGTGTGGTCAATGCTGTCCACACCTCGTTTGTCGTCCTCTTCTCAGAAATGTGATGGGCCACGTGATCTCTCACTCCATCCATTATCAAGCGCTTAGCCCGCGCCCAATTTTCATTGAACTTCTCAATAGCACCAACATCAGTTGGCAGAACCAAGACATTCTTTGCGTGGTATTTGATATCATATTCCTCCAGCACTGTCAGGATTCTGGCTTTCCAAATAGAAAAGTTAGACACACCATATAAGCTATATTGATCTCTCAGTTTGTACAAGGCCATCTCTACTCAAACAAGTCAAAGCATGTACTCTTCTCCCTTCTACTTTTGCTACACTCAGCACAAGATCAAATCGTAAGAACTGAACAACATCATAAACATGAACAGAAAACCATAAATAGATCCATCAACACAAGTTTTTTTTGAAGGAGTTCACACCTCCTGGGCTACATCTCCTTGGTCCAGCTTCCATTGCTTGGGCCTCTTGTATTAGACCTAATTTGGAAAAAAGTGTTATGTACATTAATCAAATGCTCCTGAAACTTGCTCTATTGTCTTCATAACATACGAATCATATAAAAATTATTGTTCAATCACTTAAAAATGACTCTGGTTAATATAGGCTTTATTATCACTCCGCCAGATCTCTAAGGCTGAAGAAGAGATCCCAACAGAGGTAACCACATACCAACATTTTAACTTGGTATCTAGCCCTACCAATTCAGAGAGGGATATCTCCACAAAAATCACAGCCAAGAGGGTTGAATGAAAGGTTTTAGGCTAGCTATGAAATGCAGAAGGGTTTGTTTTGTTTTGATTGGGGTTTGGTTTGCTGGATGAGTATTAGGTCAAGGGGACTAGGTTAGGGCATATGAGATGGAATTGCAGTCCATTCAATGGGGAAAGGTATGTAGAAGGCTTAACACTTAAAGGTGATTTGGTAAGATGGTTTTAGAATGATGAGGAATTAGGAATATCAGAGGAGATGTATTCTTCCTAAACTGAAGAAAGTGGACAAATTATGACAAATTTCCCAAAACAAAGCATGAAAGAACATGTATTATGCCTATAAACTTGAAAATTATCATATAATAGACATGAAATGGTTTATGAACTACAAAAAATTCATACAAATGATACAGGAGAAAAAAAAAATGCAAAACATTCATACCACAAGTATCCCAAAGAAATAGCTGCAATTCTTCATTAATTTCTAGCTAAACTGATTACAAAATCCTTGATCAATACAATAGCATCCAAATTATTCCAACCCTTTCTAAGAGTGAAGAAAGGGAAGATATATACATCAAAACTACATTCTCTCATCCTTAGTGGTTGAATCCCTGAGTTGAGGATAAGATCCACAAAATTCTGAACTGAGAGCTGGAGTGTAGGGAGCTCTAAGTGAATCCTCCCTAATTACATTGAAACAAATTCATTTGAATTTTATGATTACATTTACATCATGAATCTACCCCTAGGTAACTTATCCACATCGTAATTACATTTACCATCCTCAATTACATAGGTAAAATCATCATTTTCAAGATAAAAGTGAAATTTTCAATAAAAATTCAAAAATATTAGAAAAATATCAAATGCACTCTCTTTGCCAGGCACATCCTCCCTTTGTCAAATGTGCCCTCCATCCTGTAGGATACTTTTTACTGGTTTTAGGCTTCCAAATTGGCTCCTAGGTAGCTTGTTGGAAATCCCATCAAGTCTACTTTTTCGATATGCATTCAGTTTTCAAAATGAAGCTCATTTTCTTTTTCAAAACTCAATCCTCCTAAGACTGCTTGGCGCGCAACGCGGCCAAAAATGAGGTAGAAACATGGTTTTTGCTACTTTTTTGACATTTTGACCCACTTGTTTTGAAAACCAAGACTGGAAAAGTGGTTTTCTAAGATTTATTTACCATTTTACATCCAATGGTGGTGGCCTTCTGGTCAAAATTAAATGGCTAAAAAAATAGTGCAACGCCAAGGGTGTTGCACGTTTGAAACTTTTCTCTGTCACATGGTTGTCCAAAAATACAATAAAAAGATAGAACTTGAAAAAATGACCCAAAACCTTTCAAAATTGGTGAAGTGAGTGTTGATGATGTGGCTAGGCTTGGAGTGAAGCCTCTGCAAGTATATCCAATTTCCTTTTCTCATTTTGCATGGTCAAAGACTCAATTTTTGCATTGGCTCTTTTGAGCTTGGTCATTTCAATTTTGTCCTTTTGGGAATACTGTTTGACCTTCCTCCTCAATATTTCATTGTCTCTAATTTCCCTCTCCAAAAGCTTCTCCAAGTGTTGGTTAGCTCTATCAAGCCATGGCTCTCGGTTTTCATTGAATACCATTGCAAGTTGTTCATTGAAGGTTAGCTTATCAACAAGCTCAGCCTCTTTTTGCCTTTCTTGTGCTAGAGATCTTTTCAGCCCTCTAGTTCTAGGTCTGCCTCTTGGTGCTTGTTCTTCTTGTTCTTCAAGAAAACAATTCTCTTAAAGTGTCTCTTCTAAAAAAACCTTGGATTTTTCTTCTTCCCTTTGAGCTGTGATGTATTTGACCTCATCCATGACATGCTTTGTCTTCAACTGTCGGTTCTCCTACGCAAGGAAGTTTATGACAAATTTGGACCTGTCAAGATTATTTTGGATCTCTCTAATTTTGGCATCCTTCCCCTTGATGACTATATGGATGTCCTTATCATCATAATGCTCATCTAGGTCAACAAGGTCAAAATCATGTTATGTTTCATGGAGGTCCTCCTCGTCATGAATGACTACCTCATGTACATCCTCCTCTACCATATTTTCTTTCCCCTTTTGTACCTGCTTTGTTGGTGAAGAAGGCAGGGCCCCTTCCACAATTTGTGGAGAAAACACCTGCCTATGACCCCTCTGGTATATTTTTTCCAATGGCTCTATCTCAGCCACATTAACCTTCTTAGGCTCATTAATCTCAGCTTTGCTAGGTGACCCAGTCTCAATGTGTGATGGAGATGATGGTGATGAAATAGGTGAAGGAGACTGATCTGAAGATGATGAATGAACTGTGGGTTGAGATGGAGGAATGGACGTGGTAGGATGAGATGATGAAGGTACATTTTGGGCATGTTGAATAGGTGGAGCAGTGAATATGTCATTAGCTATGAATGAACTCCATGGAATTTTCAATTGTTAGAGGTGATGGAGGACTATGATTTTGATGAGGGAGTCATGGAAAATATTTTTCATTTGGTGTTCATACTCTCTCTTCTGGACAATAAATGTCATCTTATCAATGCTCCAGAAGAGGTAGTAGGGTATGTTGAGCATCTTTACCCTAGTGAATTGCATAAGTAACTGGATGTGATAGGAATACAATCTAGAAAATATACCGTCACATGAAAAATATTTCATGATGATCTTCATCATGGGAGCATATCTCTCCAAGAGGTAAGAGAAAGGAAAAAACCTCTTTCTCTCATTCTTGTACCTAGGTTTGATGAAAGGCTCATAATAATGCTCCTCCAAGTCTTTTTGTTTGAACCATTTCTCACCCACATTTGGGATCCCAGTGGTAGCTGAGATGATGGTGGTTGACATAGTGAAAGTGAAACTAGCTAGAGTAACTTGGTTGTAATGGATATTAGAAATGAAAATTCTGGTCAACATAGCATAGTGTTGGACCTTATGAATTTTCTCAAAAAACTCAGAACATCCAATATGTTTGAAACATGTCACAGTCATAGGAGATGCCAAGAGTTCCTTGGTATTTGTTGGCTCTAATCTGAGTATTCTTCCCACTTTGTGTGGCCTCTTCTCCTCTATTTATTCTCCCTCACTATATGGTATGTTTTCTTCTTCTCCCATCATGTCTTAGTGTCAAAACCCTAGGGAGGTATGATGATGGTGGAATGTGAAATTTAGGAATAGGGAATGGGATAGGGTGATTGAGGGGGATGGGGGTAGGGATTTATGAGTTAAGGAATATGACAGGGAGTAGGGATGTAGAGGGTTTTGGAATAGGGAATTAATTACAGGTGTAGGGAATTGGGAGCCTAGGAAAATAGTGTACCTAGGGCTTAGGGTTTTAAGGAAATGAAGGTTTAGGGAAAGTTATTGTCAATGTAGGGATTTGGGAAAGGGTATATTTCAATATGGGAATGGTATGAAAGTGTTGGGCAGTGAAACTAAATTGTAATTAGGTATTTGAGGAATACTAGGGTTTTAAATGAAGAAAGACACCAAATTTTCTTTAAAAAACTTCACACAACACAAAATGATTTGATGGAGAAGAGGAATGAAGTAATGGTATCTTAATTTCTTGTTGGAGGCTTGAGGAACCACTGCTAAGATATTGAGGGTCATTTTGTGAAGTTTGGAGGCCCTTCTGGAAATTTTTGAGGAATATGGGCAAAAGCACAGCGCCATAAGAAAGTGCGCCCTCTCTTTGGCAGGCACACAGTGTAACAAGAAGGTGTGCATTTCCTAAGGTAGGCACGCAGTGCCACAAGCAGGTGCACAACGCAACAAATAGGTGTGTCGTCCCTTTGGAAAATGCGCATCGCCTCCCCTGTTTTGCTAATTTCACCAAAAAAATTGAAAACCCTGCTATGCTTGAGGATGCTTGATGGTAGTAAGAGACAAATGAAGTCTCTATTGATGTCATGAAGGATCTTATATTTGAGTTAAATTGATCTTTTGATTTGAAACCCACTTTCTAATGTTTCAATTTCACCTTTGAAAACTTTAGAAAATACCGTTTACACTTTGACTTTTTTCTTTGCAGGTTGATGATGATAGAGTAGGCACTCTTTACATCGCATTTTTTGGTGTTCAGTTTGGCATATGGATTTGAATTGGCAGCTTGGGAATAGTACTTATTACATATAATGAACATAAAATTACATTAAAAAAAAAAAAAAAAACTTTTTTTTTGGATAAAATTTCATTGCAGAATAGAAATCACAATCTTGAAAGAAGAATTAGAACTTTGGAAATCTTCCTTGGAGATCATATTTCATGTTGGAAAATCCTCTTTAGATGATAAATGAATATTATTTGGATCACTCTCATACTTTTGCTGACCTTATGCAAATTAAATGATGTTCTATTTGGACCTTGGAAAATGAAACCTAGTGATCTAATGGGACCTTGAATGAACAAAATCCATGGTGACTTGACTGACATAATGACATGATGAAATGGACTTTAATGATTGATGTATTATCAGCAAGACATGAAGGCGAGTGAGAAAATATGAAATTTTGACGGAGAGTGAATTTTTATGACTAGGGCTACCTTCAGTGAGTGAATTTTTTACATGACCTAATGGAATGATTAAAAATTTCTGAGTGGGACTCCTAAAATGATATGAAAAGAGTATTTTTTTATCATTGATGGCAGTATGAAAATAATGACACCATCATTGGCCTTATTGGGGATGATAGCTCTGAAAGAGGTGTCAAGAACCACAGAACTCTTGTTTTGGCAGATCAGTGCCTCTTCCATTGGGCCAATATGGTCAAAAACTCAAACTGAAAAACTTGACTAAATGCTGACAACTCAAATGAAACTAGCTGAATTTGAACTGTCTTGAAACTGACTAAAAAATGACTCAAGACTTGAATTACTTGATTGAATACTGAACTTTTTGAAAATGGAAGAAAATCAGTGAATCTCCATGGCCTTCACTTCGAACTCTGAACTCCAGTGACTCTCTACTTGACACTTGCAAAAAATGTAACTGATATTTACAATGAAATAGAAAACTGATCGAGAAAATTGTTTCCGAAAATATAAGGTTTCAGGAGCCTACCATTAACTGGTCCTCCTAAACAATCCTATCCATTCATCTCTTCAAGAAAATAAGAATTTTTTCCCCGACAAGTTGAAATATTATATGGAACTTTCCATAAATTCTCAAATTTACCATGCTTACCCTTCTCTTCATTCCCGATATTATACCCAAATTGAGTTCATGTTGGGCTGCTTCAATGGTCAACTTGGAGTAACTATTTCAAACCAACTTGTAACTGGAAATTATCCTTTCCATTCTGAGAGGGCTCTCTCAAAAGGATAAAGGATATTCAATGAATAAATTGAAAGCAGATGGCTAACTCTGAATTAGATTGAATTTTGTTGTTTTTGTGTAGGTGAAATATGTAAACCAATAATTACCATTGGGATTATGGAGTCAATATGAAAACTAAGTCACAAGTCAAATTATCTCATGGAAGCTGAGGCAATTGTATTCTTATAAAACCACACATGAAGGACAAAACAACAAGCTATATGCATACAGGAAGTTGGAGCATGTCACCATGAATTCCAAGTGATTATACATAAGAAAACTAATAAATATTGACATTTACAGCAGACTAGGAGTATACAGAAAGTTGGAGCATGTATCATGAATTCCAAGTGATTATACAACTAGAATACTAGAGATAAAGTAAAAGACTGATAGAACAAACATACATAAGAATACAAAGAAGAATCTCAGGTCTGAAATAGGCTGCTGCAACTATACATTACTGATATCAAAATATTACAACAATGGTAGTGTCAAGTAACCATCTCCCCACACTTTCAAACTCTTTCCTCTCCCTTTATAACCCAAATTGCCCTCTTAAAAATGTGACACCTGTCAAAAACAAATTGGACAACAAGTTATTTGCCACAAAGCTCAAATTTTCAAAGGTGACAACTACTTATACATACAAACGCTGAAAATTTAATGGCAAATAGGAGCTTGGGTGATTTGTTTAAGGAATGAAATTCGAATGTGGAGATAATGATGACAAATGAGGGAGTGGAAAGAAATGATGTGTGGTATTTACGCTTTTGCATGCTTCGATGATTATGAAAATCGATTGTATGACCTCACTTTTACCCTAAACCACTAAATACTTGACATGTCATCATACCATTCATTTTTGCAGAAAAACATGACTATGCAGCGTTCTCAGTTATAAATTTGACAGATTTGCTACAGAATGATCAAGTGATTCTGCAATGAGAATCACCTGCTGTTTTTCATAGAATTCGCTGGCTAAAAACAAATTTTAAACCAAAGCATGTGAACCTAAAGTGAAACTTGATAGATATGATGAGATGACATGACTAATGAAGTGTTTTGGACTTAGGATAAAGAATTATTTCATGATTTTTTTATCAATTTCATGGACTAGCCTTATGAGAAAGATGAAACCTAGATAAGTGACCTAATCAAAAATTAAAAATTTATGTGTGATAACAGTGGCTCCACTGGGGATGGTGTGCCCCTGTGTTACCACAAGGAACATGTAGTTCTAGTTCCATCCTTGTTGAAAATAAAAATTCTAAAATTCACAAAGCCTTCTTAAAACTCTTATGGCCTTCTCCTTGGGCTCAAGCTTGATGATTACTGATGAAAAACCAAATATGTACATACTGAAAAAATGCTCAGACTACTTGAGCTTATTCACACACACTCCTACCTATCGTAACACCTACAATCTTCATGTTTGATTCAAGCGACATGAAACTTCCAATAAAGCCAGTCAATGAGTTGATCTGATACCTGAACTCCTTGATTGTGCTTAAACAAAAAGCAAACTATATTCTGAAATGATAAAGGTAACAGAAGATGGGTCTGTTTTTCATAGTGAAAAAATAATTGAAAAGTTGGACTATAGAACTCTTCCATGTAATCAACTATGGGATAACAGAAGACACAATTTATTGATATCCCTTTTAAGCTCTCAATGAAAAATTGATCTTGGATATCCTTTTCATTTTATTCATCAAGGCTGAACCTCGATTCCAACTCTACAATATCAAGCTCATAACCATATTCTTCCTCTATCTGCAAGTCAAATGGTATAACAATTTTCTCTTTTTTTGGAGGAGGAAGACTTTCCAAGAATTGTTTAAGATCTTAGAAATCATATGATTCAATCTGAACATCCAATATTTCAAATTCATTTTCTAATCTTTCAACAACTAAAACGAGAAAACAAATTTTATTTTCAGGTGTGATTCGAATGGATTTCAAACAACGAAATACTATTTTTGAGAAATTTTCATGTATCTGAAATTATGCTAAGTCATCTCTTATGCTTTGTAACATTTCATCATATAAAGGATTTTCCACATACCCTGTCATCTTGGATCACCATCAATTTTATGGAATCTGGATTCTTCCCCAGTGAAGTCGCTTTGAACTTTGAATCTCTGAATCTTGAACAGTGGAGTCGCCAGGTGAATGGTACAACCTTCCTGTGTTTGGCTTCTATTCACCATCAGAAGTCAAATCCGAACCTTGTCGTTCTTCCCGGAGAAAATTTGCACCTTCGTTCCTCGACAATGACGCCAAAATGTTATCACCAAATTGATTTCATGTTGGGCTGCTACAATGGTCAACTTGGAGTACCTATTTCAAACCAAATTGTAACTGGAAATTAGCCTTTCCAATCTGAGAGGGCTCTCTCAAAAAGATAAAGGATATTCAATGAATACATTGAAAGCAGATGGCTAACTCTGAATTGGATTGAATATTGTTATTTTTGTGTAGGTGAAATATGTAAACCAATAATTACCATTGGGCTTATGGAGTCAATATGAAAACTAAGTCACAAGTCAACTTATTTCATGGAATCTGAGGTAATTTAATTCTTATAAAACCACACATGAAGGACAAAACAACAAGCTATATGCATACAGGAAGTTGGAGCATGTCACCATGAATTCCAAGTGATTATACATAAGCAAAATAATAAATCTTGACATTTACAACAGACTAGGAGTATACAGGAAATTGGAGCATGTAATCATGAATTCCAAGTGATTATATAACTAGAATACTGGAGATAAAGTAAAAGACTGATAGAAAAAACATACATAAGAATACAGAGAAGAATCCCAGGTCTGAAATAGGTTGTTGCAACTATTTATTACTGATGTCAAAATATTACAACAGTGGTAGTGTCAAGTAACCATCTCCCCACCCTTTCAAACTCTTTCCTTTCCCTTTATAACCCAAACTTCCCTCTTAAAAATGTGACACCTATAAAAAACAAATTGGACAGCAAGTTTTTTGCCACAAAGCTAAAATTTTCAAATATGAAAACTAACTGATACATGCAAAGGCTAAAAAGTTAATGACAAAGAGGAGCTTGGGTGACTTGTTTAAGGAATTAAATTCGAATGTGAAGTGAATGATGACAAATGAGGGAGTGGAAAGCAATGATGGGTGGTATTTACACTTTTTCATGCCTTGATGATTATGAAAATCAATTGTATGACCTCACTTTTACCTTGAACCACTAAATACATGATAGGTAATCATCTCATTTATTTTTGTAAAAAAACATGATTCTACAGTGTTCTCAGTTACAAATTTGACAGATTTTCTATAGAATGATCAGGTGATTCTGCAGCGAAAATCACCTATTTTGCATAGAATTCGTTGCGAAATCGTGAAATATCAGACATGTGGCTAAAAACAAATTTTAAACCAATGCATGTGAACCTAAAGTGAAACTTGATAGATATGACTGAGATGACATGACTAGTGAAGTTTTTGGACTTAGGATGAAGACTTATTTCATGAATTTTTTATCAATTTCATGGACCAACCTTATGAGACAGATGAAACCTAGATGAGTGACCCTAATCAAAAATTAAAAATTTATGTGTGATAACACCTCGGATCCCAGCAGAGTACCACATCTCATATCTTGAAGTTGTATTCCTTAGTTTTATGATCATATATCTTCTTTATCCTGTCATGAAGTTTTGAAGTATTCTGAAATACTTCATCCCTTTTCTGTTGAAGGTGTATCATTTGATTAATACGCTGATGTATGTAATTTTCCTCAGTCCCTGATTCTTGCAACAATTTCGTTATCGGGACTTCTAATGATGAAGGAAACATAGTATAGACACCATAAACAACTTGAAAAGGAGACATACTAATAGAATTTTTATTACTCACCCGATCTACCCACAATGCATTAATCAAATCCTTATACCAATTCTTTTTATTCACCTCTAACATCTTATTAATGATATTGATCAATGACTTATTAGAGGACTTCGCCAATCCATTACCTTGCGGGTAGCAGGCTATAGAGTGTCCCAACTTAATGTTGTATCTGTCACAGAACTCAGTCATCTTCTTAGAATTGAATTTTGTCATGTTATCTGTGATAATATTAGTAGGACAACCAAAACAGGACAAAATATTAGTTTCTAAAAATTGAATGATGATAGAATATGTTTCTTACCTGGTCGGGATTGCTTCAATCCATTTTGTAAAGTAGTCTATGGATGTCAATATCCACTTGTGCTGAGCGGATGATGCTGGGTGAATTTCTCCTATGAAATATTGGCCCCACTGTTGAAATGGTGCATGGGCTGAAATAGGTTGAAGAGGAAACTGGAGAAGCTTTCTCTTACCCTGAAAAACTTTGCATTCATGGTAGCTCATTATTGCTTTCTAAACGTCTACAAAAAGTGTCGGCCAATAATATCATGCTCCCAATATTTTATTGGTCGTGGTCTTCCAATATAGGTGGCCCCCGCAATCTCCTTTGTGGAAATCATTCATCACTTCCTTACATTCTTCTTCGACCAAACAGTTCAGCAACACACCTCCAGGATCCTTCCAGTAAAGTGCATTGTCCAGTATGTAATACTTTGAAGCTTTGAGTTCAAAGATCTGCCTTGATTCTTATTCATGCCTATAGGAGGGTTTAGGTGTTGCAAAACATAAACAATATCATAATATCGTGGAGGTGACAAAAAGATATCAGATACCTGAATGAGCTTCACTTCTTCTTAATTTTTGGACAAATCTGAAATCAAATTGATGTCAAGGGCATGAAGATTTGACTCAGACATGAGCTTGGCTAAGCCCCAACCTTTGATAATCTCTGTGCGCTTGATCTCAAGGTCATACTCCAATAAAGTTGCTATCCATTTTCCTCTCCTACTTTTTGGGTTTGCCTGCATGAGAACTTCTTTAACATCTGCATTAGGTATGTCATACGTAAGAGTGTGTGAATGTAATATGTAAACTCTGAAATCTTTCAGCGCTTTAACCAAAGCCAGAGCCTGTTTCTCTATGATGTTGTAGCGAAGGGTTGCATCTTTGATTTTGTGACTGAAAAACGAAATTGGTAGCTCTTTTTTTTCCCTTTTTCGCATCAAGACTGCTACCATAGTGTGCCCGGAAGAAAATGAAAATATTACGAAATCACTAGTATAATCAAGACTTATCAAAATCGGGGCAGTAGTCAAGGAAAACTTAACTGAATGGAAAGATTTCCGGGCATCTTCAGACCACTCCACATCACTATATTTCTTCAACATGTTTGTCAATTCTCTAAGATGATCTGCTAAATTAGGAATGAATCTACGTAAAAAAATCATCTTATCGTTGAATGCTTGTACTTCATTTTTGATGTAAGGCAAATCAATTTGTTGAATTTCTTGAACATGGAAGGGACAATCCGGATCCCATCATTTGAGATGACGTGACCAAGGATTTTACCTAACTTCATAGAAAAAAAAAATTATTTGGGTTGAAATATATCCTGAACTTCCTGCATCTTTCGAAAACAATTCTCAAATGGTGAAAATGTTCATCATCAGAATATGAAAACATTGTCAAATCATCTAAGAAAACATCTTTTTCATTGGCGAATGCTATGTCCATGGCACGCTGGAATGTGGCCCCTGAATTTTTCAAACCAAATGGCATTTTTTCATATTTAAAGGTGCCCCACATTGTAGTAAATGTTGTCTTGTCCTGATCATCTTCGTGCACCAGAATTTGGTTGTAGCCTGAATCCATCCAACAGTGATGTTGGGGCAAAGTGATTGTCTATAATTTAATTTGTCAACCCGGGGGTTTCGTAAGCTTGTGAAGCATGTGTGCACTATATGTGTTATAAATTATCTTTCAATTTAGATCAATCTAACTACAGAATAACGAAAACCAATTTATCTAATCTATGAAATCAAATAATGAACATGAAATTCAACTAACCTATGAAATCAAGTAACGAAAAGAAAGAAAAAAAATTCAAAAGAAAATATAACACGCAATTACACTTGTAGGAATTGAAATTTTAATTAAAGAAAGAATTTCAAAACATGTAGAGGAAAACAACTAATGTATATTTAGTTACTCCATCATTCAATATGAAGTGTCACCTTCTTGAAATGATGTTAAGTAACCAACTATACATAATGATCTAGAAAAGAAAGTAAGGTATTCAAAGGGAAAAACTCAATAATTGCATGAATTAAATATTCAATCATTCAGTCTAGAAATATGATAAAATCAACTTCTTGGAATGACCTTTAGGAACATTAATGATGCAATTAAATGTGGATCTAAAGAAAATGTAAAAAGCATGTAAAGTTAACTAATGTATGTTTTGATTTACTCCAACATTCAATATGAAGTATTAACCTCTTGAGATGTTGTGTAAGAAATCAATTATATCTTAGTTTTTAAGTTCCTAAAAAGCAATTAAAATGTGCAGAGGAAAGAAAACTCAATAACTGTATGAATTAAACATTCAATCATTTAGTTCAGAATTATCTTCTTGAAATGACCTTTGAGAACATCCATTGACACAATTAATTGATAATTCTATTCTAAGAAAATAAATGACAAAACATGAAAGGAAACTAAATAACTATGAGCTCTATTGCCTCAAACTTAATCCAATTGGAAAATAGATAAATCTTTCCTATTGAAATATTTTTAGAAAAGCAAAGATTACACAATCATTCTAAAACTAATACTAAGAAAGCAAATAAACTTTAGTCTATAAAAACAATTAAATCTCACACATTTTAGGCAGTTCATCTAAAAGTATGAGAGATGGTAAATCGAGATGCTCCATATGTATGCAAAACCAAATCAAAATGAAGGAACATTCATGAGTAAGGTGCCACAATCTAATTTTGTATTCAAAGCATTAGGGGAATTTTGAGGTCTAAAATGAGCCTCCTAAGGAAAATGTACAATAAAAATTCACTTAATGAGAACCAATCACATTTTAAGGGATGCCATCATTCCTAATGGTTGATGTGGCATTGGTTGAGTTAAAGGTACTTACTTGTCACATTCTCAATGGTGAATAAAAATTCATGGTTAACCATGGTAGTGCTCTAAATACTTTTAAAGTCATAAAGTAAAACACTCATAATAAATGTCATTTCACATTTTTTGAATAAAATATTATTATTGTCATTTCATATTTCTTGAAAGAAGCAATGCATGTCCCTACACAATTTTCATGTCTTTATACACTTTTAAAAAAATACTATATTTATATATTTTCATATATTTATTTTTAAATTATATATTCATCTCATTTTATTTAATATTACAATTTCAAATTAATTATAAATTAATATCTATACATATACATTATAAATATGAAATCAAAATAAATAAAAATGTAACCTTGTAATTTTTGGATAAATCAAATCTATAACTAATATTATTATAATATTAATAATAATACAAAAATATTAAAATTAAAGAAAAAAACATTTTAGTTTTGTATGATGAAAAAAGATATATTAATTTTTTATGTTGAAAAAAGTTATATTAGGTTCAACATAGTTTGGGGCAAAAAAAAATCTAAATTTCAATATATATAAATCTTATATTATACTTATAAATATAAATTAAATATATTTCAATAATTATTTTCTTTAATTTTAAATACAACTCAATTCATTTCATTATGATTATATTAATATTATATATTATTATATATAATATTATGAAAAATAATCTAAATGTTATAGAATATATATTATGTTCTTTTTTATATTAGAAATTATCTCATCTTATGTTATAAATCAAATCAATTTAATATGTAATATAAAATTCATACATAAAATAATATATCACATTCATTATATTATATTATATTAATTACATGTTATTATACAATTTAAATAATATAAATTTTTATTAATAACATATAATATAATTAAAAATTTATGAATTTATATTTATATTTTATTTTAAGTTATTTGAGTACAAAGGACAAATGCATTAGTTGTTCAATAATAATGAATTTTTCTTGAAAAACTCATTCTTATTTATAGTCACATTAATACAATTTTTTATTAATTTTATTTTTGTACAACTTTTGAATTGAATTTAACTATGACTACATGGATTGTGGTGCAAAAAGTGAATTGAAAATTCATAAATACTATTTTATAGGTTTAGCTATTATTTTATTATTTCCTTAGGAAGCCCATTTTAGATCTCAAAATTTCTCTAATGGCTTGAACATAACTCCAATTTTACATATGATTTGATAGGAGAAAGCTTCTCATATTTATACAAAAGATGATAAACTATATTATTAATGAGAGTCCATGAATATCTCCCTATATCTCTAGAGTTACAATCCAAATAGGAAGTGATAAGGCACATGTCTTCTTAGAGTTACAATACAAATAATAAATGAGACACATATCCTTATGATCCTATGATATTCTGCATCCAAATTCGAATTTGGCCTTAGGAGGCGACATAAGAGTCTTTTGAAAGCTTTTTTTTTACCTACACATGGCAACAAACTCATTCCACTTGTTAGGTATAAGTATGTGCATATTATTTTTTAATTTTTAACCACAAATTAAATAAAAATACTAGGAATTAATAAAGTTTGGAAAAACATAAATTTAACCCAATAGTGGTAATGGTAAGGTAAATGTAATGAAATGGAGTGGAGTGAAGGTGATAATATGGAAATGTAAGTGAAAATGTAATGGAAGTGAATGAAAATTTCAAGGCCCAACATACCCCCCAACTGAAGCTATTACATGTCCTCATGCAATCTATTACATTAATTCTTTTTTATCCTTTGAGCTTTGGCTTAACTTTTTATGATATCATTTGATAACTTTAAACTTCTGCAAAGTCTTTTAGTTGAATTGAAACATGGTTGGTTCTTGTGCTTCAACCATATTTTGTTGTTGCATTCAATTTTGATCTTTGAAATTTGCATAATGATAATTTGATTATTGTTGCAAAGTATATCTTTATTAGATTGTATCATGGTTGGTTCTTGTGTGACAACCATGATTGTGTTTGCATCCAATTATCTTTTAAGTACTTTTGAAAAGCCATTGTATGCTCGTAATAGTTAATATCTTTCGAAAGTATGTGGTCTTTTGAATGTGATATGAATGTGGAAAAATGTGAATATGAATGTATCCCCTCCCCTCCCCCACAACCGATGGTGGCTATAATTTTATGAAATGAGGAAAATAAATGTTTTTTCCAAAAATTATCATTCTAGCTTTTCAAGGAATTTTATGGTAAAAAGTTAGAAAATGACATATCTTAAATTACCCTCTGAAAATGGATGAGCTGCATGTGTGGTGGCTGCAAAATTATGATCATAATATTCTTCATGTGGTTGTACAAGTTATGGATAAAAGAGTCAAGATGTCTTTTTATTGATTTTACTAAAACGACTGAATTTGCTTCGAAATGATGATGATTCTGCAACTGTTCACTGATTTTGCAGTTGCAGAATGGCGCTGATCTGTTGTGGCTGCATATCTTCTTCATTTGCTTCAAAATGTTAAAAATGATAGTCTTCATGTCTTCAAAACTCATTGGCATAATTCCTGCTATGTGAATAGATGTTATGGCGTCAAACATAGTAGGAAATTGTTGACTTAGTGGCCATTAATGGATGCCACTAGTCAACATGAGAACTCTCACCATTGATGACAATGAGAGCCAAGATGCCCAAACACATATTGCTAAGTATGAATAATTTTGTTGTTGTCGAGTACCTGGAAGATCCGATGAATTAGGGACATTAATCTATTCCCATTGTTCGCCAGCAAGAAGAATTTCCATTAAGGCATGCAAGCCTCAAGGTGTTTTTGCAAGGATTTTAGACTCAAAGGACTATGGACTCAATATTTTGCATTGAAGCAAGGTTTATTTGCAAAGTGAAAAGGATAGGAGAAGGAAAATGGTAATGGAAGATGAAAATGAAAAATGACAATGGGAAATAGGTATGTAAGTGAGTTTCTTGCTTTTATTTGTGGGTTAGGAGTAGACAAAATGTAATGGAAAGTGTATGTGAAAAAAATGAACAACTGACTCTTACTTGGAAAATAAGTGTGGCTTTCTTTGAATTGCTTGGTTGAATTTATAATTCAAAATGGAGGAAAGGTAATGGTCTTGATAGATATGGAAATGGACTTGTTCTTATGCTTCTCATGAAATTGGTCCTTTGAAGACCAATTGTGCGTGCAATTGGTTTCCTTCAATGATCATTCGATCATCCCAAACCTGCAAAAAAAAAACTTGGCATAAAGAACTTAAGTGTGTTAAAAAAGAAATAGCCAATTCTTCTCTGATACTTACGCAAAAATTTGAATGTCAAATGAAACATATTAAGGAAAATCAAAAGTGTTATATTCAATCCAATTCATGATATTGATAACAATCCATTTTTAAGAAATAACTATGAAAAATAAATCAACTCCCTGTTGTCGGATGACTTCATGAATGTGCTCAGTAATACAAATGGCATCACAAAGATTCGTTATGTTCTGCAAGTTAAAGCTTCATATAAAAATACACAGCAACAAAATTTTTAATGTCAAATATTTATAAATCATCTAAATAATCTTCCAATTGTTCTGCAAATCATTATTAAATCTGTCAAATTGAATCGCCATCTGTGTTTTTTTTTTTTTTTAGGATAATGTTTTTGGAGATTTCAGGATCCCAATTAAATCTAAAAATAAAAATAAAAAAATATAATGATTCAACTGATGGATGATCTATTATGTTGGAAAAATGCCAAGTGGAATTGAGCATGTAAAATTTTCCACAACTCTCTCAACTGATTTTTTATTATTATTATTTATTTTTTAATCATGAGACACATATGTGTCTAAAATCAAATTTATTAAATCAAATTGGACTCTTAGACCACATGCCATGTGGAACAGTGTTTTTTATTAACTTGGATTCTTCTGCTTTCAACTTGTAATGTTTAAGTAGTTCAAAACAAATTGTTTTTTCTTCACGCAATCTACAAAACAAATGTTCAAAGAACCCTGAATTTCTCCCAAATGGCTTCGAAATCCAGCAAATTCCATGAAAGTCACATAATTTACCCCATTACCGAAAAAACCCATGTTTTAGTTTTTCCTAATTCGCCTTGGTTTGCTCAGGAAATGCGTTTTAAAATGGGGTGTTTTAACAATTACGCATTTCTGGCGATTTCGTTTTCTGGCAATTACTTATGCAACAAACTAAAATTGTTGTGGTTTTATTTTTTATTTGCAGGTTTTGATGTGTAATGGCTTGTCTCTCACAGAGAATTTCATATCAATCTCCCTCATTCCAATTACCTTTAATGGAATCTGCAATACTCTCTTCATCAACAGTCTGCAATATTCTCTTTATCAGCAGTTTCTTCATCTATTACACTTTCATTGTCTGTCTCTGCAATTGAATCTGCAATCTTCTCTTCATCAGGAGTTTCTTCATCCGATACACCTTCATTGTCTGTCTCTGCAACTTTTAAAATTGATTTCTAATAACTGCTGCTTGAGGAAGATTAAATATGGAAAAGGGAAGATTCATTTTTTTATTGCAGTGCATGCGCCTTTGCATGGATTGAAGGCCTGCACATAAGTGTAAGGCGAAGCCAAAGGTTGGCCTCACGCATATGCGTGGGCCTCCTTTCCATGGGCAAAATAATAATAATAATTATTATTATTTTTAAGAAAAATTGTGCGCATGCAATTCAATAAATCAAAAAAAGATTGAAAGGATGCAAAACATTAAAATTTATAGATCCAATAAAAAAAAGGATCATGACTCGAACGACGATTTTCGATAGAATTGTAGATCAATTACTAGCAAAATTTTTAACGAATTTTTGAATTTTAATTTTTAAATTGACTGATATGATTTTTTGATCTTCTAAGTCGCAACAAGGCGCGAGAAGAGAGCATACAAGTCAGCTTCGTCAAATAAATTCATATTTTCACACACAAATTTTATTTCTAATGTTGATAGAAACAAAGTGATTCTTACTGTGCCACTAAAATTTATTCAAAATGAATTAATCAACATTGATTATTATTTTTTTGAAAACAAAATTAAAAAAATTTCTAAAATTCTAGCTTCGTAATTTATTTTTCCTATCTATCTAAAAAAAACTATACTTTTATTTTATTTTTAAGTATATTCATGCTTCCAATGAAGCCATTTACGGATTATAATCTTTGAAATATTCATATCCAAACTTGAAAAATCTACCTGATTGTTTGTAAGGATATGAAAAATCGTCTTGATCTTTTGATTTTCCGCGAGGATCTCTTGAAGAATTGATGAATGTTGTGGCACAATCGCTTTTTAATACCATTCCTCAATGTAGTCTTTGGGCTACATTCTAGATCATCTGTCCATAAATGGCTAGTAAAAACTAAAAAAATAAAATAAAATACACTCTAGACTAAAAGCTAGTTCCTATGCACACATTCCTGGCAACGACGCCAAAATGTTGGGGCAAAGTGATTGTCTGTCATTAAATTTGTCAACTCGAGGGTTTCGTAAGCTTGTGAAGCATGTGTGCACTGTATGTGCTAGAAATTATCTTTCAGTTTAGATTAATCTAACTACAGAATAATGAAAACCAATTTATCTAAGCTATGAAATCAAATAATGAAAATTAAATTCAACTAACCTATGAAATCAAGTAACGAAAAGAAAGAAAACAAATTCAAAATAAAATATAGAGCGCAATTACACTTGGAGGAATTGAAATTTTAATATAAGAAAGCATTTCAAAACATGTAAAGGAAAACAACTAATGTATATTTAGTTACTCCACCATTCAATATGAAGTGTCACCTTCTTGAGATGATATTAAGTAACCAACTATACCTAATGATCTAGAAAAGCAAGTAAAGTATGCAAAGAGAAAAACTCAATAATTGCATGAATTAAATATTCAATCATTCAGTCTAGAAATATGATAAAATCAACTTCTTGGAATGACCTTTAGGAACATTAGTGATGCAATTAAATGAGGATCTAAAGCAAATGTAAAAAGCATGTAAAGTTAACTAATGTATGTTTTGATTTACTCCAACACTCAATATGAAGTATTAACCTCTTGAGATGTTGTGTAAGAAATCAATTATACCTTAGTTTCTAAGTTCCTTGAAAGCAAGTAAAATGTGCAGAGGAAATAAAACTCAATAACTATATGAATTAGACATTCAATCATTTAGTTCAGAATCATCTTCTTGAAATGACCTTTGAGAACATCCATTGACACAATTAATTGATAATTCTATTCTAAAAAAGTAAATGACAAAACATGAAAGGAAACTAAATAACTGCGAGCTCTATTGCCTCAAACTTAATCCAATTGGAAAATATACAAATCTTTCCTATTGAAATGTTTTTAGAAAATCAAAGATTGCACAATCATTCTAAAAATAATACTAAGAAAGAAAATAAACTTTAGTTTATAAAAGCAAGTAAGTCTCACACATTTTAAGCAGTTGATCTAAAAGTATGAGGGATAGTAAATCGAGATGCTCCATATGTATGCAAAACCAAATCAAAATGAAGTCACATTCATGAGTAAGTTGCCACAATCTAATTATTTATTCAAATCTTGAGCATCTCTCCAATTTTACACATGATTTGATAGGAGAAAGCTTCCCATATTTATACAAAAGATGAGAAATGAGAGTCCATGAATCTCTCCCTATATCTCTAGAGTTACAATCCAAATAGGAAGTGATAAGACACATGTCTTCTTAGAATTACAATAAAAATAAGAAATGAGACACATATCCTTATGATCCCATGATCTTCTCCATCCAAATTCGAATTTGGCCTTAGGAGGCCACATAAGAGTCTTTTAGAAGCTTCTTTTTGACCTACACATGGAAACAAACTCATTCCACTTGTTAGGTATAAGTATGTACATATTATTTTCTATTTGTTAACCACAAATTCACTTAAAAATACTAGGAATTAAAAAAGTTTGGAAAAACATAAATGTAACCCAATAGTGGTAATGGTAAGGTAAATGTAATGAAATGGAGGTGGAGTGAAGGTGATAATACGGAAATGTAAGTGAAAATTTAATGGAAGTGAATGACAATTTCAAGGCCCAACAAGTGACATCCGGGAAGAACCAAGAACTCTTTGAAATATATGGTCAATCTTCCGAAGTGGATAGTTGTCCTTGAGGGACACTTTGTTCAAGTTTCTGAAATCTATACAGAGCCGGATTTCTCCAGTCTTATTTCTCAATGGGACCAAATTTGAAATCCAATCAGAGAATTTGATCGGGACAATGATACCGGACTTGAAAAGTCGATTTACCTATTTTTTGATTGATAGCAGCAATTTGGGATTTATCCTTCTCAACTTTTGACGAAAGGGCTTTTGATCGGACTTGAACGGAATAGTGTGTTGAATGATGTTCTTGTCATACACCTTTAAATCTGCATATTCTCATGTGAAAACATCAGAAAATTCATAAAGTAATTTAACATATACAACCTTTACCTCGGGAGATAAGGACTTGGATAGTTTCACCATCTTTGGTTTGTTAGCTGTCCCAATGTTTATATCTTCAACACCATTTTCTGTAGGCATCAATGTAGGCTTCCTTGCTACGTCATCTTGGTCGAACAATTCTTCCAAAGGTATGAGACCTTTTGGAATATTGTTGTCTGTCAGTTTTAGTATTTCCATCTAAGTTGCTTCTATATCTTGGTCATCTTTATCGGAAATTTGATTTATAGAACAATTCTCAAATTATTCTTCACCTTGGACAAAGTTATTTATCGGCTTATCATCCCAGAAAACTTGCCAATATCGCAAGTAATCGGTGACAGTGGGCCGATGCTTCACATGAATCTCAAATTTTTTGTTTGAAAAGATGGGAATTTTGAAATTGCTTGCATCTTTAGCCAATGAATCTGCCATGAGATTTTGATTCCTTGGCACCACTGTAAGTATACACTCCTGAAACATTTTCAAAATATCAAGTACAACATTCCTGTATTGTCTTGTTTGAGGATGGTTAGCTTGATATTCACCTTTGAATTGCTTGATCACAAGTTCTGAATCACCATACACCACAATCCTTCTTGCACCCAGTTTCTTCAAGATTTGTAAGCCAGTAATCAGTGCTTCATACTCAACTTTATTGTTAATACAATAAAAAGCTAATTTATAAGATCACAACCTTACATTTGTAGGGACCTTATTCTGCTGACGAAAAGGGTTGCGGACCCAGATTCCAATGCTTACCCCGACTTTCCCTAGGGCACCATCAAAGTCCATGGACCATAGACCATTCTCATCCTTCTCATCCTCTAAATGTTGAAACTCTGATTTATGTTTTGGCTTAATTTTCTAAACTGTCCCTTCATGCTTTTACGAACTTTCTTCCACTTTATCTAATTTTTGTTCTGAATCTTTCACTACCTCTTCTGATTGTTATTTAGAATTTTCAATGCTTCATCTAATGGTTGTTCTGATAAGCTTGGCAGATTCATCTTTTCTTTTTCTATCACTTCTCTAATACAATTATGGATCTTTGGAACATATTCTACATCTACTAGTTGGTTATCTAAATCATTTAAGCCACTATCATTAAAAATAATTATGACTCTAAATCGGTATGTACAGCGTTTATCAGATGATTATTGGGCTTTTCCTTGCTTGTTGTAATATTCCAAATTAGGAAAGACAACAATATTGAGCACCAAACTGAAATGTACAACAAATAATAATGCAAAACATATGAGCAAATCATAGATCCATTATATTATGTATTATAGTAGCAAAATATACAATGTGTTGAGGAACAAATCACTCAAACTAGGCAAACAAGCCTTCAAAGCCTAGAAACACTAGAATCCCAAGGGATGCTGCAATACAAAAATGTAGGAATACAAGACAACGTAGTCCCAGTGAGGGTTACTGCTATAGGAAAATGGAAATGAATGGATCTACTGATATGTTACTCAAAAGGAGCTGAAAATGGAGAACTAGTCTCTCAAACACAATCCCAAGATAACCCTGCAAGGGTTTCTTGAAATGCACAAGATGCAAAAAGTGCAGACTGCAACTCTGTGGCTAAATCACGTTGTATCACTGAAGCTCTACTGCAATATGGCTAAAATGACAAATATATGGTCATAACTTCTCCTCCCTAGATTTTCGGGTGAAAGGCTACTCCTTTCACTAGGAAACTAGCTCATAAACAGGGCTTTACACCCCTCCACTGCAACACCCTGCAAAATAACGCAGTTCCTCAAGAAGACTGTGTTGTGGCTATAGGTGACTACTTGGCCCAATGCCATATGTTGGAAATGAAGCTCAGAATACCCCTCCTATATGACCTTATCAAGTCCTCCAAGATAGAGTATGGGATTACCACCTGGAAATTCCCTTGTACTAAACAGTACAACAAACTCAGCTAAACAGATGAAGCATGCAAGAAGTCATAAGACTCAAACATAAATAATAATCAGAATGCCTCTCATGTCTGCCATCCCTTCCCTTATATCCTTGATGAGCTTCCTCACCCTTGGCCCTACTCATTTATGAGCTTACTTCCATGCAAAGACTCCTCCAAATCTGTGTTGTCCCCACTAGCTCCACTCTCTTCTTTGGCAACATTGTTGATTTGGTCAACCTTGACCCAGTCTACATGCATTTCCCCCTTTCACACCCAAGGTGGCTTTATTTTGACTATCTAAATTGATCCACATCCATATTGGAAGTGATTTATTCCTACTAAATATATTTAAGGGTCTCCCTACCCCACTTATTCATCTAGACTATGAATAGAAGCAACATATAATATTCCAACTAGCTGATTTCTAATTGGGAATATTACAGTCCTCCCCTCCCAAATGTTGCTTGTCCTCAAGCAACAATAAAGAAGGATGCTGCCAAATATTCTCTCCTTCCCAAGTGGCATCCTCATCAGGAAGATTCCTCCATTGAATCAGATATTCTTTAATCACCCTTCTCCTTAGCTGCCTCTCCCGAGTATCCAAGATAGCCTCTGGTTGCAAAACTAGATGGCCCTCATCATCAATTGGTGGGAGATCCATGGTAGCCACCACATGTTGTGCAATGGCCTTCTTGAGGCATGAGACATGAAAAATGTTATGGATATTGCTCCCAATAGGAAGCTCTAGCTCATATGCTACTTCTCCAACACGACAGATCACCCTGTATAGCCCATAGAACTGAGGTTTAAGCTTCTCAGCCCCTTTCTCCTTAAGTGTAGACTAACTATATGGCTAAAGACGAAGATATACCAAATCATTCACCTCAAAATTCCTCTCTATCTGACCACGGTCTGTATATAGCTTCTATTGGTTCTGTGTTGTAGTAATGATGTCCTTAAGGGCTCGGAGTATATCCTTACCCTCCTGAATCCACTCATTTTCTCTAGGAGCTTTACTTTCTCAAAATATCACAAATCAAATGATAGTGCATCATACCCATAAAGAGCTCGAAATGGGGTCATGCAAATGGACATATGAAAGGTTGTGTTGTATCAATACTCCCCCAAATGGAGCCAGCGCAGCCATGCTCTCTGCTGCCCTAAAACATAGTTCTGCAAGTAGCCTTCCAACCACTTGTTTACTATTTCTATCTGTCCATCGGTTTGCGGGTGATAGTTGGTACTTGGTGTCAACTCAGTACCCACTAACTGAAAAAGCTCTTGCCCAAATCCACCCATGAAGCGGTTATCCCGATCACTGGCTATGGTCTTTGGGAGACAATGGAGTCTAAACACATCTCTAAATAAGAGCTCGGCTACCTGTGAAGCAGTACATCGTGCAAAAATCACAAAGAAATTTGAATACTATGTTAGTCGATCAACAACTACAAAGAAACAATCCTTACCCTGAATTGTAGGTAGACCGGTGATGAAGTCCATGGAAATACTTTCCCATTTTCCATCTGGAATACTACGCACTCATTTATGTGTTGGAGTACATCCTCCTTGAGACCCTTCCATGAGAATCTCTCTCGAATAGCCCATTATGTCTTGGTGAATTCTTGATGCCCCGCAAGTGGTGAATCATGTGATGCCTGCAAGATATTTTTCTTGAGCTTAGAATCTCTAGCCAAGAAGACCCGATCTCGGTAATAGATGACCTCATCCATCACTCTATACCTCTCATTAGTCACCTGTCTATCTAGGATCTCACATGCAAAGCGGTCTTTGGAATATTCCACTAGCAACTGAGCCTTCCAATATATATCCATGCTCATCAAGGATAGGGTTGTTGGCCTTCGAGATAGAGCATGTGCCACTACATTCCTCTTCCCCTTGACATATTCTATGTCAAATTGATATGCTTGAATCTTACTCACCCATTTCTGCTACCTCTCCTGAAGTTGTTTCTGCTCAAGAAAGAATCGAAGACTATTATGATCAGTCTTCACTCAGAATCTGTTACCCACCAAATATTCCTTGAACTTGGCTAAGGCATGCATAATAGCCTACATCTCCTTATCATATATGGGATATAGTTTCTCATGTGGAAACAACTTCTGACTCTCAAAAGCTATGGGGTGTCCCCCTTGCATCAATACTTCTCCAATGCCTTCTCCCGAAGCATCATATTCGAGCACAAAGGGTTGGGTAAAATCTGGTAGGACTAATACCGGGTAGCTACTCATCACCTCCTTGAGCTTATCAAAAGCTCTCCGCGTTGTGGTTGTCCAAGTAAAAGCTCCCTTCTTAGTTAGATCTATAAGTGGGCCTGCTAGTTGAGAGAACCCTTTTACAAACTTTCGGTAATAGGTAAAGATGCCTACAAACCCTCAAATTTTTGTGACATTCTTTGGCTCAGGCCAATCTCTGATAGCAAGGATCTTCTCTTCATGAACTCTCACCCCATATACTCCAATGATGTGGCCTAGATAAATCATCTCTGTAAGCCCAAACTCACACTTGGAGAGCTTAGCATAGAATTTTTGCTCTTCAAGAATGTGTAATACTGCCTCAATATGTTGTAAATGCTCCTCCCATATGCGGTTGTAAATAAGAATTTCATCAAAGAAGACTAATACAAATTTCCTCAAGTGACCATGGAAAATGTGGTTCATGCAAGACTAGAATGTTTCCAGAGCATTGGTTAGCCCAAAAGGCATTACCAAGAACTCAAAATGGCCATAGTTAAATTTAAATGTTGTCTTGGGGATGTCTTGATCCCTCACTCTGATTTGATGATACCTCGATCTCAAATCAATCTTGGAAAAATACTTGGACCCTCTTAGTTCATCCATCAACTCATCGATCCTGGGAATTGGGTATATGTTATTCATTGTATTTTTGTTCAAGGCTCTATAATCAATGAACATCCTCAATGTGCCATCCTTCTTCTTCACCAAAACCACTAAAGAGGCAAAAGGATTGGTTCTAGGCCGAATGTGTCCTAAAGCCAAAAGCTCCTGAATGGCCTTTTCAATATCATCCTTGTATGCTTTTGGATGCCTATAGGGCGTGGTGATCACTGCTTGGATTCCCTACTCCAACTCAATAGTGTGCTCAAATCCTCGGTCAGGAGGTCTCCCGGGTGGGATATCTCCAAATACTGTGGAATATCGGTCCAAAATAAATTGTACATCTAGATGTACTGGTGAATCCTTACTCCCTGATTCTAACATACGTAGTTCCACTGCCCACTCTATGTCCCCTCTGCGCAAATCAGCCTCCATCCTGTGTGTTGAGACAACCTGGGGTGGATATGTGTGTATGCCTTTGATTTTCTGATGTTTACCACTCCCCCTTTTTGTCCATTCCATCTCTAATGTTTCCCTGTCTGTGGTAACCTTCCCTAAGGTGATCAACCACTGGACACCCAATATCACATTGGTTTCTAGAGTATCAACCACAAAGAAGTGGTCTATCAATGTGTAGGTTCCCATACTGATGGTTAATGCCGGAACATATTTGGCACACTTCATGGTTCTAGCTCCAGGAACCAAAATCGAGAAACCCTAAAAATCTTCTATGTGAATGCCCCTCCTCTGCACCAACTGTGTGTCAATAAAGTTATGGGTATCGCCATTGTCTACCAATACTGATACTCTTTTCCCTAGAATAGTTCCTCTAACCCTTAATGTTAGATACTTGGGAACTCCCCGCAAAGCTGCAAGAGTCCCTCCCATTGGAGAAAATTCTCCCACTACATCTCCTATGGGTGGTGCACCTCCTCCTGCTGCTACAACGTTGGTCTCCTTCTCTTCATCAGAAAATATCTCAATACAATGTGCCTTCCCTGCAACACGTTGGTGGTTTGGTACCCATGGCTCCCGACAAGTGAAACAAAGTTTCTTCTTCCTTAGATCTCTTTGGGAATTATCATCAAGAGATTTCTTCTCATGATCCTCCTTTGTGTGAGAGGAAATATTTTACTGAAAAGGGTTTTTTCCTTGGGTAAAGCATGTTTTAGGTCTCTAGCCCTCTCCATAGCTTCTTGGAGCGTAGTTGTTCTAGTATATTTCACCAACCCATGCAATGATTCAACCATTCCATCAATGAACATGGATAATCTCCTGGTCATAGTGAGTTCAGATACCATGACTGAAAGCTTTAGAAATTCAGAGCTATAAGTCTCTAGATCTCCTATTTTCTTGAGCTTGGTTAGCCCCACAAAATGTTCTTTTGGATCCCTGGGATCAAATCTCTCCACCAACCTCCGAGTGAAGTCTGAATAAGAAGTAATACTAGCATGTCCAAGTGTAGATAGCCCATGAAACCACCACTCATCTGCTTCACCTTCTAGGTGCAACACTACTATTTTAATAGCCTCCATTTCTGAAACTCTATTGAGTTGGAAGTAGGTATCCAACTTCTCTACCCAAGCCTTAGTTGTCCGCTTGGGTGATCCATCATAAGAGGGAAAAAACAATATGCCAAAAATGCGTTGTAGATGTTGGTTATGCATGTACCCTCCACTTTTATGGTGATTGAAGGGTCTCCTACCATCCTTGATCTGATAGAACTCCTAAAAGTTCAAATGCTCCTTGAACCTCTAGGATTGAGATTCATATTCCAAAAAATAGTCACCAAGGGTTTCTTCCCTCAAAGGTCCTCCTTCAACAATAGGAATGTGGGCATGGTGGAGCGTTGTGAAGAAGGTTGTGCTACTTATTTCTCACACCATAAGTGTGAAGTGCTGGAGCTTTCTCCATGGTGAAACCCTCTAGGGGATTCCTTTTGTCTTTTTCATCTCATCTCCTTCATATCTTTTGCAATGTTCTGCATGGTCTGAAGAAGAATTTTTTGGATCTCTTTCTCCTCCATGGCTATAGATGTCTTGCCCCACGATTTGAACCAAGATTAGAGCTCTGATACCACTGTAATATTCCAAATTAGGAAATACATCAATATTGAACACCAAACTAAAATGTACAACAAAAAATAATTCAAAACATATGAGCAAATAATAGATCCATTAGATTATGTATTATAGCAGAAAAATATACAATGTGTTAAGGAACAAATCACTCAAACTAGGCAAACAAGCCTCTAAAGCCCAGAAACACTAGAATCCCAAGGGTTGTTGCAATACAGAAATGCCGAAATACATGACAGTGCAGTCCCAGTGAGGGTTACTGTTATAGGAAAATGGAAATGAATGGATCTAATGATATGTTACTCAAAAGGAGGTGAAAATGGAGAACTAGTCTCTCAAACACAATCCCAAGATAACTCGGCAAGGGTTTCTTGAAATGCACAAGATGCAAAAATTGCAGACTACAACTCTGTGGATGAATCACGCTATATCACTGAAGCTTTGCTGCAATATGGCTAAAATGACAAAGATATGTCTGTAACTTCTCCTCCCTCGCTTTCTAGGTGAAAGGCTGCTCCTTTCACTAGGAAACTAGCTCATAAACAGGGCTTTACACCCCTCCACTACAACACCCTGCAAAAATAATGTAGTTCCTCAAGGATACTATGCTGTGGCTGTAGGTGACTACTTGGACCAATTCCGGATGGTGGAAATGAAGCTCATAATACCCCTCCTAGATGGCCTTTTCAAGTCCTCCAAGATAGAGTATGGGATTCCCGCCTGGAAATGCCCTTGTACTAAACAGTACAGCAAACTCAGCTAAACAGTTGAAGCATGCAAGAAGTCATAAGACTCAAACATAAAAAATAATTTGAATGCCTGTCATGGCTGCCATCCCTTCCCTCATATCCTTGATGATTTTCCTCACTCTTGGCCCTACTCATTTATGAGGTTACTTCCATGCAAATACTCCTCCTCCAAAATTGTGTTGTTCCCACTAGCTCTACTCTCTTCTTTGGAAGCATTGTTGATTTGGTCAACCTTGACCCAGTCTACATGCATTTCCCCCTTTCACACCCAAGGTGGATTTATTTTGACTATCTAAATTGATCCACGTCCATATTGGAAGTGATTTATTCCTACTAAATAGATTTAAGGGTCTCCCTACCCCAGTTATTCATCTATAATATGAATAGAAGCGACATATAATATTCCAACTAGCTGAAAGCTAATTGGGAATATTACACTTGTGATCATATACTTCATCTTAGTTTCATGGTACAATTTTCTCAATTCCCCGAAAATAGGAATAGTAGCATAAGAAAAGACTAATTTCACACTACATCGTAATTTTACCCCCCAAGATCTTGATAGCAACATTCCAAAGTGTGGTGGTATGTCAGCTACCACCACATCCATTAGAACATTCTTTGTCGGAATCTACTCTAGGGAGACTACCAAATCTTTAATTAGACCAATAGAGCGGACTCTACCTGAATCGAAGGAGTATAAATAATGGTAGGGACGAGTAATGTCAAGGCCCAACTTCTCCATTATGGCTTTTGGCATTAGATTGTGGGAGGCTCCGGAGTCTAACATGGAATTATGTAAAATGCACTGGTGGATTCTTTGGCTCAAGTAAAAAGGAGGAACTTCAATATCCTCTAATTGGACATCAATAGCAGGACCAAAAATGTGTTTAGGCTAATCATCTCCGACATTTACCATACCGGGATAAAAGGATTTAATACTTCTACATCTTTGGCATAACTTTATTGATCATGAAAAGAGATTACATAACAAATTGTAGGAGTTTACAAACGTAAAATCTCACTACAATGAAATTAGGAAACTAACCTATTTATAAGCTCTATGTTCTAACTTAATTTAGTTATGGATCACTTGGAAAACCAACAAGTGTCCATTTACAATAAATGACCTTCTAACCATCCTACTAACTTTATTCCTATTTTAAAGCCTAGGAAACGACTCTATTCTAGAGTCCTATTTTTACTAACAAAATACTATTTCTAAGTATCTCTAATATTTATTAAATATTCTAATTTAATAAATATATTTATCCTAACTTTACATTATTTAATTTATGTATTTTGGATTTATAATTGGCTTATGAAAGAGGCTAACATTCCCCCCTTCAAGGATAAATCCAAAATAAGAACGAGGAACTATCTTCCAAGTTCTCAAGTTGATGCTAAAAAAATCTTCAATCTAAAGAGACCATGAGTCAGTTGTATGTCTGATTCATCTCTGAATGTTGCTTGACAACTCCATCACTTGCCAAGTTGCAAAAGGATCCATTTATCCTTTGTGTGAAATCAACATCCTTTGTCCACTGACAAAATTTGTTGAATGCCCACTGGCTAATGATGTCAAAAAACAACTCATTGTTGCTTTTGCTATGTTGAAAACTGCTCACTGCTTCTTTGCTGTCGACTGCCCACTGGAAAATTTGTTGATGCCCAGTGGCTGCTTTTGCTGGTTTTGTCGAGACTTTCAGTCTGACAACCACCGTCAATTTCATTGACATTTTCCCCCCTTTGTCAGCTGAAAGGAGAGACACTTCTCTGAAAAGTATACCTGAACTCCCCCCCTTCAGGTAGGAGTTTTACACTAGTGTACTCCCCCGTTCAACTGCATGAGAGTACCATCATATTTTTACTGTTGGCTGCACTATGTGTGATTGTATTCGGTTGTAGAACTGAGACAATCTTTTGACTGTGGATGACCATTTCCAAGGGTCGATCCATTCATAATGTATCTTCAATCTAGCTGTTTGTTGTTGACTGCGACATTTCTCTGAGGAATGATTGGGCTTGCCACAATGGCGACAAGGATGGAGATCAAAACATTGATATTCCATATGATCGGTTCTTTGACAATGAGAACATTTCGGTTGGACTTCAACTTCAAGTTGCGTGCAATTCTGTTTGTCTGCAACTTTGTGTTGCGTGCATTGCTGGTTGTCTGCAACTTTCTCAGTACTTGCCGAGGTGAGTTGTGCAAGAAATCCTGCACTGACGAACTTAATTGGCTTGGAATAATCTGGGATATCCAAGTTGATGTCATCATTGACATATCCTAAGCCTCGTCGATTCTTGTTATTTTGAATTTCTTCCCATGGCTTGATGATGGGCTTGGAAGAAAGTGGAATTGGAACAACTTCGACACTTGAAGCTGTTGGGATGAATGACTTATCATCTGGATGGTTCAAAGACTTGAAAGTATCACTCTTTTCTTGCAATTCATTCCTTTGAAGTTGCGACTCTAGTTGAAGAAACTCAATGGTTTCTTTTGTTTGGTGTAGATGCCGTGAAAGATCAGCAAGAGTTTCTTTGCTGATTTGCACCATGTCTTCATCACTGGAGATGATCAAATTCTGAAGAATTTTTAACAACTGAATATGTTGCGCCATCTGAACTTGTGCACTTGAAATCAAGCTCTCTTGTCGGAGATGTCGTGCTTTGAACTGTTTCACTTGATTTCGGTACTTGAATGACAGGCTCGCTTTCTATGTGGCTTGAATGGCACGCTCGCTTGATTTGTTGCTTATTGCGCTTGCTTGGAACACTTGCTAGAATTGTAAAATTTTCTTGCTTAAACTCTGGAATTCACACTCGCTTGATGACGATCACGTTTGCTTGAACGCTCACTTGACTTACTTGATGACTTCACACTCACTTGAATGAATAGCCACGCTCGCTTGATGTCGATCTCAACTTGCTTGATTGGTGTTAGAGTTGAACTTTTTTGGTTGCTTTGATGATTGCTGCAATGAACTTCACTCTGGCTCGCTTGATGGTTTGATATTTGTATTGACTTAATGCAAATTTCTTGAATGAATACTCATGCTCGCTTGCAGGAGATGTGAACTTGTTTCTTGTTTGATTTAGAGTTAAAAAACTTGTGCATTCACTTGATTTTTCTTAAAGGAAGGGTGTTGAACACTGAAGAAAATGCACCCAAGTCGACAATGCACCGAAGAAATCTTACAATGATTTTAATGATCTCACTTATGGTTTCCCAAATTTGCATCTTTTCCATACATTTTTCCCATACCTTTTTCACTCACCTAAACCTCCCAAATTGTCAATATCATGTGCAAAAGAGCATCTAACATGGTTTTTAATTATATTTGTGTTTTCTATTTGATCTAGATTTTGGTCATTCCGGCCTAATACTCGAATCTTGCCACTTTCCGCAGCTGCTGCAACTTTCCGCAGCTATTTTGTGAAACTCTATGCTACATGTGTCTACAAGGAAAAAGAGCCACATGGGCAGGTCAGGAATGATGTGGACATGGTTCGTGTCCTATTGGTTCGAGCAAACTCATCTAAAGAAGCCGCGGTCAAAGGCGTCCACATGGAAGTCAACCATAGAGTCTCATGTCGGCAGGACTCTGTTTCGTGTCACATGAAGATTCATACGGCCGTTTCTAAGCCTGCGGAGGATAAATCGACATCTGTACAGGGCTCCTGAGTCGAATTCAAGCATCCACCTCTCGTAGATTTACTTTCCAACACGGCCATGATCCTAGATCTGTGGACGTAATGGTCTACGTGTTCTTCACCAGCATGAACTTTAGGAGACAGTTATATTTCTTTTGTTATATATAATGCGTTTGCATACGCATAGGAAGTTAGTCGATATTAGTGAATGTAGTCTCTGTTATCTGTTAATTAGTCTGCTCTGTAGTGATTACGCTGCACTTGTGCCATAACATTACCATTCTGTAATGACTGCTTTTTAATATGAGAAGACTCTGTTTTTCAACTTAATTCGTATTTGAGGACCTTTGCCAAGGCTGGAGTAGAGGGCCCCTGCCGCCTAAGGCTTCAGGTATTAGTGTAATTTTAATTTATTTCATTGTGTTATAACTATCTATATGTTTATATATCAGATTTTAGTTCATTTCGTTTATACACTTAAATAATTTCCATTTCATTTCGTCTTTATGCTTTATGTTGATAATCACTGATCGTTGTTCTTGTTTCGAAACCAGAGAAGCAAATGTGCATTTTCATAGCTAATTAATGACATGGAACTAACATTGTTTTTAGCGTTGCCTAGTTTTCATAGCTGTTGTTTAATTTCGTGATATGATTCATTTCAAGTAGTTAAAATTTAGATATACTAATCAGCTCATAGCATCTTCAGTTGCCTCCGAAAGCCACAGCTGGACTGATGGTGAGGGATTGCATTATGAAATGTGTAGTTTAGTATTAGTTTATTTTCTGCAAATTTAGATATACTAATCTGCTCATAGCATCTTCAGTTGCTCGAAAGCCACAAAATTGCATCGATGGTGAGGGATTGTATTGTGAAATGTGTAGTTTAATATTATTTTCTTTTCTGCAAATTTAGATGTATTAAATCATGCATGACATCTTCAGTTGCCTACGAAAGCCACAACTGGACTGATGGTGAGGGATTGAATCATGAGTGTATGGTTTAGTATTAGTTTACTTTCTGCAAATTAAACATCAGTTACTCAAATTGTTTATGATTACTTCCAAAAATCATAGCTGGACTAATGATGAACGATCAGAAGATAAATTGATGTAATCTGATTTAGATTTATTTTGTTGCAATTTTGAATTTCCTTAAGCATAGTTTCTTTTATGTTTAGTCAGCAGCAAGAATAGTTTAGTTTTCATGCTCAATAGTCTATTGTTTTGATTTATTAGATTAGCAAGATCTTTTCATTTCAAGAAAGACATTTTCATTTTCTTCAAGTCTTGTCATTAAAATCAATTTGCTTTTGCCAGTTAAATCATTATAGGGGATATCATTTCCTTTAACAAACATAACCAAACTTGTTTTCATCTTAGAATTTCCATTTCACCTTAGAAAACCAAAAACGACAAAAAGTTAAGAAATAGGTTATCTTGCACATATAGGGCGCCGCACTTCATCAGCTTACGATTCCCGGATTGACAAATTAAATGCAGCAATTTAGGACACACTAAATTGACCAAACATTTTGGCGCCGTTGCCGGGGAAGTGTAACTAGGTAGCCAATTTCTTAAAAAAAAAAACATAAATTATAAAAGAAGGGAAAACTTGATAACTTCTTGAAGTATGCTCTCCTCTTGCACCTAGTGTGATCTGGAGGATCAGAAAAGAGAGTTATTGGTTTAGTAATTTCTTAAGTATGCTCTCTTCTTGCACCTAGTGTGATCTGGAAGATCAGAAAAAGAATTATTAGCCCAACTTTAAAAAAAATAAAAATAAAAAAAAATGACATGCATAGAGCAAGAGATTCTAGGGGAAGGTTTATAGCTAAAGCCAAGAGTTCGATTTTCACAACTCCATCTTCTTCAAGGCATAGATCAGATTCACCACCATCTACCCCTAGCCTTAAGATTTTTGGAAATCAAGGACCAGCTGAATTAGAGGATTCTCCTATACCACCTACTAAAACCCACTTAGAAAACAAAGAAACTTTCTCTCATCCTTCCTTGGTAGAAGAACTAGAGGACTATAAGAACTCTAAAGAAACTATCATGGCAGAGGAAGTAATAAATAGAGGTGGAGGTAGAAGAGGAGGAAACAATGGAGACAACAATGGTGAAGGAAATAATGGTAGAAATAGGGAAGGAGACAATTTGTTTGGATTCCCTATAGTTGATGAGGAAACTCATGCAACAATGAAAAATATCTCACCATCTGTTCTCCCTAACTTTTATGGATTGCGAAATGAGGATCCTGAAACATTTCTGTTTGAGTTTGAAGTTGTGTGCCGAACTTATGACTATATGGAAGATTCTAAAAAACTCAAACTGTTTCCTTCAACATTGAAGGGATCTGCTTTGAAATGGTTCATGGGATTAGCCACTCAATCTATTAGGACTTGGAATGATATGAAACAAACATTTTTGGATAGATACTTGGACTATTGTATGCCCACCAATCACAAGGATGAGGCATTCAAAATGATGCAAAAAGAAGATGAAAATTTGGAAGACTTACTTGAAAGATTTCAATACAACTTGAAAAGAGCAAAGATGAGCAATTTAAATGATGAAACCTTGAAAGCCCTCATATTAAAAGCCATTAGAGATGAATGGATAGACATTTTAAACATGATGGGGAAAGGAGACATTTCTCAACTTCCACTTCGTGATATAACAGAATTATGTATCCATCTCTCAAGGGGAAAATCTAAAACTGGAAAAGGGCCTAGGGATCCTTCTCTTATTAGGGCTAACAAATCTACAACTGGATCAGTAAGTAGGGCAGAGATTGGTAATATGCTTGATGAGTTCAAAATTGATATCTTAGGGAGCCTTAGTGAACAACTAGACACCCTTAAAATCCAAAACAAGCAGAAAGCAGAAACAGATGCTTTAGCCATCTTTTGTCCGAAATGTAGAAAGAAACATGCTTTAAGGGAATGTCCCTTGGATGCAAAAGCTGTAGAAACATGTATGATTTGCTCAGAAAATCATGAGATCAAGGATTGTCCTTCAATCCCTGGACTCAAAGCTGTTTTTCAAGAAGATCCAAATTCAGTAGAATCTCTCTGCTTTGTCGCAAGGAGACCTTGGCAGGGACAACAATCTCAAGGGTTTAATAACCCTATGAATCTTCAAACCCCACCAAATTGGAATCCTTGGCAACAACCTTGGCCCCAAAATCAAAACTCATATCAGCCATGGGTACAAGGGATGCAAAATCCTTATGGGAGATTTGCTCAATTTTATCAATATCCTCCATCTTTTCAAAATCAACAAGCTCCACAACTTCCAAGCCCAAATCCACAACTTTCATTGCCATTTCCACAAAAACAACCTTCTCAACAAAATACAAATCCTCAACTCATGCTCCCATACCAACAGAAGACAAATCAACTTCCAGCTCAGCCATTGCCAAATCCTAACAATAAGAATCCCCAAACTACTTATATGGTAGAAGGACAACAATTTCCTACCTATATGATTGTTCCTCTCAACGATGTACAACTCAGATCTGGTAGAGTTTTAGAAAAACCTTCTATAGATATTCAAGAGAAAGATACCTCTGAGGAGGATTCTCTTCAAGTCAATAAGGATTCTGAGGAAGAATCTCTTCAAAATTCAAACATTCAAAAAGAAAAAGAAAAGTTAACATCCACAACTCCTATAGTTGAGCAACCCGCATCTTCATCTACACCTCCTTTTCCTGAAAGACTACAAATTGACAAGGGGGTGGAAAAACAAATCTTGTTGCCTAACTATGACTTTCTAGATGAATTTAAGAATGTTTGTATCAAGATTCCCTTGCTACAAGCCATTCGAGAGATTCCTATTCTAGCAAAAACAATAAAGGAGTTGAGTTTCAAAAGACCAGGAAGGAAACTAAAAGACACAAGAAGAATCCACCTCGTAGGAAAAATTGCAGATATCATGATGGGAAAAATTACCATGCAGAAGTATGTAGATCCAGGAAGTCCAATTGTCAAGACACATATAAATGGGATAGAAATTTCAAACACATTGATTGACTTAGGGGCTGCTATCAACATTATGAGTAGACAGACTATGGAACAGTTAAAACTTCCTAACCTTCTTTTTACACCTACTTTATTGCAACTTGCAGATCGATCGGTTATTAAACCAGATGGTGTGTTAGAAGATATTTCAGTCTCCTTAGATTCTTGGGAATATCCAGTAGACTTTATGATTTTGACTCCCAAAAGTAATCTAGGAGGACATCCAATTATCTTAGGAAGACCTTGGCTGGCCACAGCTGATGCTTTTATTAGTTGTAGATCTGTAGACATGTACATTTCTAATGGTAATTCGACAAAGAAATTCAATTTGTATCCTCCTGCAAGAGCAATTACAGAAATAGGAGACAATGAATGGGTCGATGATGAGAACACTATACAACATGTCTTTACCATTTCTGAAATTAGTGAGGATAGTCAAATTCTGAACACATTAGAAAATTTTGAGATAACTTCAGAATATGACCCCACACAATTTCAGTTGGAATCTGACATAGAATATTTATCATCAAGACAAATGTCTCTTTACTCTATGGAAGAGTTTGGTAATTCTGCTATTGAGATTTTTCCAGAAAAAACATTGAATATCAATAAATATTTGGAGAAGTCACAACAAGAAGAACTAACCAGAATCTTGCAAAAACATTCTACTGCATTTGCATGGGAGTATACTGACATGAAGGGTATTGATCCTAAGACTCGCATCCATCATATCTATATTGAGGAAAACAGTAGACCAATCAGACAACCTCAAAGAAGGATGAATCCAAATCTTAGGGAGATAGTGAAAGAAGAGCTCCAAAAACTTCTCAATGTAAGCTTCATTTATCCAATTTCAGATAGCCGATGGGTTTCTCCTTTGGTTATAGTACCTAAAAAGAATGGTAAATGGAGGGTATGCATTGATTACAGGGAATTGAACAAAGCAACTTTGAAGTATCACTTTCCTTTGCCTTTTATCGATCAGGTATTAGACACATTAGCAGGTAAAAAGTACTTTTCATTTTTGGATGGTTTTAGTGGCTATAATCAAATTCAGGTAGCACCTGAAGATCAAGATAAGACCACATTTACTTGTCCATGGGGAACTTTTGCTTACCGAGTGCTTCCTTTTGGGTTATGTAATGCACCAGCAACATTCCAAAGAGCAGTACTAGGAATTTTTTCTGATCTAATCCATGATTGTGTAGAAGTTTATATGGATGATTTTACAGTTTATGGTAATTCATTTGAAGAGGCATTAGAAAATTTGGAAAAAGTTCTTATAAGATGTAAAGAAACAAACCTTTCATTAAGCCATGAAAAATGCTTTATGATGTTTATTGAAGGGATTTTTTTAGGACATCATATTTCAGGAGATGGAATTAAGGTTGATAGATCAAAGTTGAAGTCATCTCCAAGTTGCCTATTCCAAATTGTCAAAGAGATGTTAGAAGTTTTCTAGGATTTACTGGTTACTATAGAAGATTTATAGAAAACTTCACAAAAATTGCATCTCCACTCTTCAAATTGCTTACAAAAGACTGTGAATTTAAATGGGATCCTGATTGTCAATCAGCTTTTGAAACTTTGAAAACAAGAATATCCGAAGCACCTATCTTGAGAGGACCAAATTGGAAACTCCCTTTCCATATTTCTACGGATGCTTCAGATACAGCTCTAGGAGCTGTGTTGGGTCAAAAAGATTTAGTTCCTTATGCCATTTATTATACCAGTAAAAATTTGACTCCCACAGAGTTGAATTATACTGTGACTGAAAAAGAGTTTTTAGCCGTTGTTCATGCAATTAATAAGTTTAGACATTACATAACAGGCTATGAAACTTTTATTCATACTGACCATTCTACAATTAGATATTTAATGAACAAACCTGTTACTAATGGCAGAGTGACAAGATGGCTTTTACTTTTGCAAGAATTCAATATTACTGTGTTGGATAGACCAGGAAAACAGAATACAATAGCTGATTTCTTGTCTAGGATTCAGAATACTAAAGAAGATTCTCCTGTAGAAGATAAATTTCCCGATGAATACTTGTTTGCAGTAACTATTAAGACCCCTTGGTATGCAGATATTGCTAACTATTTGGTTACAGGGAAACTACCTTCACATTTATTTCAAAGAGAAAAACGAAAAATTATTCAGGAGAGTTCAAGATATTCATGGATTTCTAACGAATTGTTTAAAACAGGGCCAGATCTTGTGATCAGAAGATGTGTCAGGGAAGATGAAATGCCCGATATTCTTAAGGCATGTCATGATGAACCATGCGGCGGACACTTTGCAGACAAAAGGACGGCCTATAAAATCCTCTCTTTAGGATATTATTGGCCTTCCCTCTTCAAAGATGCAAAACAATATGTCAAAAGGTATGACAGCTGCCAAAGAGTAGGGAAACCTACCCTTTCAAATGAAATGCCATTGCAAACACAGGTACTCATTGAACCCTTTGAAAATGGGCTTTAGATTTCATTGGACCTATTAATCCACCATCTAAGCAAAAGAAGTATATATTGGTTTGCACTGATTATGTTACTAAATGGGTAGAAGCTAAAGCATTAGTATCTGCTACTGAAAATTTAGTTGTTCATTTTCTTTATGAGGATATTTTTACTCGCTTTGGTGTTCCAAGAGAAATTGTAACAGATCAGGGGAGCCAATTCACATCAAATTTGGTGGAGAAGTTGATGGAAGAATACAAAATCAAGCACAGAAGATCTACTCTTTACCATCCACAAGCAAATGGTCAAGTGGAGTCCACAAACAAAGTTCTTGAAAGTATCATCACCAAAACTGTTCATCTACATAGAAGAGATTGGGCAGAAAGGCTTCCAGAAGCCTTGTGGGCCTACAGAACTACATGGAGGAATACAACAGGACATTCTCTCTATGAACTTGTTTATGGGAAAGAAGTCTTGCTCCCCATTGAGTTCCAAGTCAAGACCTTCAAGATAGCAGTTCAGTTGGGGATGGACTTATCAGAAGCCCAAAAGCATAGAATGGAGCAGTTGAATGAGCTAGATGAGATCAGATAAGAAGCAATTCTAAGAACTGATCTAGTTCAATATCAAAGAGCTAAATGGCATGACAAGTACATCAAAGAGAAGAAGTTTCAAGAAGGAGATTGGGCATTGTTATTTGATTCCAAGTTTAAAGATTTTCAAGGAAATTTTCAGACTCATTGGCTTGGGCCATATGAGATTGACAAGATCTTTAGCAATGGAGCGGTAAGAATCAAGACCATTGATGAGTTTCAAACTCCTCTTATTTTGAATGGCCATAGATTGAAATTTTATCATAAGCCACTCTCAAAAGAGGATTTTGTCAAAATGTTTCAAGAAAGTTCTGCAATCAGGCTGGTACAGAAGAATTCTTCTTCTCCACCAACCTAGTTCTTTTGTTGTTTTTCAGTTTTAAAAAAAAAAAAAAGAGAAAAAAAAATGGTATAAGCCTGAAAACCAATCATTGATTGGCAGTCTTATGCAGAAAATATAGGGTGAAAATCAGGAACACCTGACACTCTATATTTTCCAAAAAAAAATAAAAAATCTCTCTTTCATTTCACAAGCTTTGTCACCACCCACTCCATTTCATTCCACTTCATTCCATTTCATTTCATTTCATTTCACTTCATTCCACTTCATTTCATTCCATTCCATCAATAAAAATCTTTTTCATGACCATTTCCATCTGGTCATTTGTCATTTGATCATTTCCATTCATCCAAGTAATCGCTGTGTCAGTTTCCGCAGCTGACATCTGTTTCCGCAGCTGACTCCAGTTTCCGCAGCCAGAAGCAGATTCCGCAGCTACTACTCTGTTTTCAAAGAGAATGTACAGTCAGATGTTATTTCCATAATTATGAAATAAAATGCAGGTGAGAGGATCAATGGAGCATTCAAGACATCAATGGAGATCAATCAGTTGAAGACCAAGGGCAAAGGAAAAGATTCCAAAGGTATGAATAAAATTTATTTCAAATAGCATTGAAAAACACATTTTTATATAGTTTTGAACCATGAGCTCTATCCATTACGCGCAATGATTATATTGACAGTTCTGTAACCTTTCACGATCTCCATATTATCCTCTTGCATTCATTCACAAACGGTTTTATCATTGAAATTCCGATTTTCACTCATGTTCCAATATCCCACCGGAGATAATGAGACGTATTTGATTTGACCAAGGACTCTTACAGCCGCATAAATTCATAACCGTTGATTGAAACGTGTTCATATTTATTACACAACCACCAAAATTCAAAACGCTGCCGAATGTATTATACTTTGTTAATCTCTTTGTTGTGTCTCTGTCGTGTTTACGAAACCCCACTTTGCTCATTCTCACTCCCGGATATTTACCCACTGTCTCATTCCATTTCGTTCCTTTTGCTCATTCTCACTCCCGGATATCTACCCACAGTCTCACTCCATTCCGTTTATGATGCTCATTTCCATTTTATGATACATCCCCACAGCCATTGTGCTCGTTCCTGTGCATTCAACCATTCTATTTCCATTTGAAACCCTCACGAAGGCAAATTTGTGAAGAACAGAAAAGTGAAATGGGTAAATTACTAAGAGCAGAGCCGGAAGGACCGAAGTTTATAGAGGGATATCCGCAAGCAAAAGAGATATTGAAGAAAGCAAAATGGTTGCGTTTTATTCAGAAATTCAGAGGTTATCACAAAGAAGTTACGAAAGCATTTTCAAGGTCGTTTGATGGCTCGGAAGCAGAGATTAGAGACCTCAAGTTTGCAGTCAATGAAGCATCTATAGCAACAGCCACGGAACTTCTTCAGGAGGGAGAGCGTTGGTTCAAAAATAAAAGCATCAGTGATGAGGCATGGAGAACAATCTTACGAAACCAAGGTATGGACATAACTGTTTTTAAGAGAGGAATTCCCGTGCATGCATTGAAAGAAGAATGGGCCACTTTACTGCTAATTGTTCAGAAATTCATTACATGTGAAGGCCGTTTTGGGTCCATGTATATGTACCATACCAGGCTATTGATGAATTTTCTAGAAAATCAAACTCTCAATCTCCCATATTTTCTATTCAATAGCTTGAAGAAAATGGCTGTGACTGTTCAAAAACACTTAGGAGATGTAGAGCCCCATCTATATCACCACGGCCTTATAAAAATTCCGATTGAAAAGGAGTTAAAGGAAAGAAAAGACACATGGGAACAATTTCTAGTTAGAAATTTCTTTGAGGAACCTTAGGAAATTCCTGAAGGTAGTTCAACAAGAAGGAGTAGAAGAAAAAGAATAAATGTTGAAACCCAAATTACTCCTACTCAGGAAATTCCTACAGCTAGCACAGCAAGAAGAAGTAGGAGGAAAAGAACAATTGATGAAATCCAAAACACTCCTACTACTACTATGGAAAGAACTGATAGGGAAGAGAGACTGGTAAAAAGGAAGAAGAAGGAAATCAAGGGTAAGAAGCCAATAGCACCAAAAGAGAAAGAAACTATTGAGGCTGTACATAAAACTCCTTCTTCTGAAGAAGAAGATCATCAAATGCTATCTGAAAGATTAATCTATCTTCAAAAATAGTCATCTATATCCAAGAAGGCAGAGAAAGGAAAACAAAAACAAAAGGGTAGTGTACCACAGCGTGTGAGGAGAAGCAGCAGACTAAAGGGGAAATTGAGAAAAACGCAAATTAAGGGTCCTCATTTCATTGATTTGGGTGAGGAGACATCTGAACAGTCCCCAACCGACCATAGTCCATCTCAGTCAGTTAGTGAACCTGGTTCATTTCATTCCCAATCAGACAATGAGCATACTCCATCTTATTCTCAGCAAAATATTGATGTAAGCCCTCCTCGGCCAGATTTTGAACATAACTCTCCTTCACAGCATTTTGGGGACAGCCCAATAAAAATGACACCTGAAATAGACCCCAAGCAGCAGGAAGTATATGACTATATAGAATCTTTGGAAAAGGCAGCCACAAGTCCAAGTACTTCTTCCATTCAGCCTCATACATTGCAGGATGATTTGGTCCAATCACTAAAACAAGAAATTTTTGAGTTAGAGCTTTTAAATAAGCACATCAAAAATGAAAATGAGACATTGAAAGAACAAGGCAAACTGGACAAAATCATCCATGATAATACCATGCTACATTTGGGAATATGGCAGAAGAAGAATAAGAAATTGAAAAGGAAATGCCAAAAATTGAGCAGAGCACTCATTAATATCAAATTTAGGTGCTTAATGAAGAAACCCAGAATGTTGGCAGTACCAAGGAAGAAGAGGAGAGGATTGGATGTGCTGGCTGAAGTATCAAGGCACATGAACTGAAGAAAGAGTATCAAAATTTTGGTTGCATGAGGACATGCAACACCTTCACAATGGGGGTATGTTGAGTCCCAAATCTGCATCTTTTCCATACATTTTTCCATACCTTTTTCACTCACCTAAACCTCCCAAATTGTCAATATCATGTGCAAAAGAGCATCTAACATGGTTTTTAATTATATTTTTGTGTTTGCTATTTGATCTAGATTTTGGTCATTCAGCTGCGGAATCTTGCCACTTTCCGTAGCTGCTGCAACTTTCCGCAGCTATTTTGTGAAACTCTATGCTACAGGTGTCTACAAATAAAACGAGCCACATGGGCAGGTCAGGAATGACGTGGACATGGTTCGTGTCCTATTGGTTCAAGCAAACTCATCCAAAGAAGCCGAAGTCAAAGGCGTCCACATGGAAGTCAACCATGGAGTTTCATGTCGGCTGGACTCTGTTTCGTGTCACATGAAGATCCATACGGCCGTTTCTGAGCCTGCGGAGAATAAATCGACATCTGTACAGGGTTCTAGAGTCGAATTCAAGCATCCACCTCTCGTAGATTTACTTTCCAACACGGCCATGCTCCTATATCCGTGGACGTAGTGGTCTACGTGCTCTCCACTAGCATGAACTTTAGGAAACAGTTATAGTTTGTTGTTATATATAATGCGTTTGCATACGCATATGAAGTTAGTCGATATTAGTGAATGTAGTCTCTGTTATCTTTTGATTAGTCTGCTCTGTAGTGATTACGCTGCACTTGTGCCGTAACATTACTATTCTGTAATGACTGCTTTTTAATATGAGAAGACTCTGTTTTTCAACTTAATTCGTATTTGAGGACCTTTGCCAAGGCTGGAGTAGAGGGCCCCTGCTCAGCTAAGGTTTTGTGCATTAGTGTGTAATTTTAATTTCATTTCATTGTGTTATAATCCATTCATATGTTTATATATTGCATTTGTTTCATTTCTGTTTATACACTTCCATAATTTCCATTTCATTTCTGTCTTTTATGCTTTATGTTGATAATCACTGATCAGTGTTCTTGTTTCAGGTTATAGATAGGCAGTCCGGGCATTTTCATAGCTTTTTGACTAATGACATGGAACTAACATTGTTTTGATGCTAGTTTTCTTTTCATAGCTTTTGTTTAATTTCAGTATTGCTTATCTGCTTCAGTATTTAAATTTAGATATACTAATCTGCTCATAGCATCTTCAGTTGCCTCTGAAAGCCACAGCTGGACTGATGGTGAGGGATTGTATTGTGAAATGTGTAGTTTAGTATTAGTTTCTTTTCTGCAAATTTAGATATACTAATCTGCTCATAGCATCTTCAGTTGCCTCCGAAAGCCACAGCTGGACTGATGGTGAGGGATTGCATTACGAAATGTGTAGTTTAGTATTAGTTTCTTTTCTGCAAATTTAGATATATTAAATCATGCATGACATCTTCAGTTGCCTCCGAAAGCCACAGCTGGACTGATGGTGAGGGATTGAATCATAAGTTTATGGTTTAGTATTTAGTTTACTTTCTGCAAATTAAATATTAGTTACTCAAATTGTTTATGATTACTTCCGAAAATCATAGCTAGACTAATGATGAAGGATCAGAAGATAAATTGATGTAATATGATTTAGATTTATTTTGTTGCAATTTTGAATTTCCTTAAGCATAGTTTCTTTTATGTTTAGTTGGCAGCAAGAATAGTTTAGTTTTCATGCTCAATAGTTCATTGTTTTG
>CM076584.1:120849896-120948367 GCA_034641835.2 Pinus albicaulis | reverse complement strand
TTTAGGAGTTTGTTTCCAACTTCCTAATTCCTAGTGTTGTACTTAATGATGTAATTCCTCATTCATGAATGTAGAGTAAACTCTGAGTGTTCTCTCAGTTTGGGTGCAGTCTCCAGGTGCAGTACTCACCTGTGAGCTGCAACTCCTTCTTTTCATTTCAGTGTCATTTTTATCTTGGTATCGGAGCTCAGAGTAGGGACAGCCTTTTTTTTTAGGATGCATCATTGATTACAGAACTGTAGTGGCGGAAGAGCTTACAGAAGTTTTTTTTCGTAGATTCAGGTGGACTGCAGTAACACCTGAAGGATAGGTCTCAGATGACTGATCATCTCTGAGCAGAAGAAAAGGTTGGCGCGGATTTTTTGTGAACAGTCGCGCCATTGGCGCGGTTTTTAATGCGAACAGTCGCGCCAACGCGCCAAAATTCGCGAGTGGCGCGGAAATACACGCGAAAAGCGCGCCAGGGCTGGTGACTCGCGCGGATTTCGATTTTGGAGCATTTTGGCGCGGGGATTTCGATTTTGGAGCATTTTGGCGCGGCTTCTTCGCATTGGAGAAGCGCCAGGGCTGGTACTTGTGCGCATTTTGGTTTTGGCGTGGATTTTTCGCATCAGAGAAGCGCCAGGGCTGGGACTCGCACGCATTTTGATTTCGGCGTGGATTTTTCGAATCAGAAAATCGCCAGCCTCTTTCTCGTTGGGAAGGTCTGCAATTCTTTTTGCAGATCGGCCCTGCCCGGTGGTGGCACATTGAAGTTCCGAATTTGCCCGGGGGTGGCAGATCGGACTTGCCCGGTGGTGGCACATTGAAGTTCCGAATTTGCCCGGGGGTGGCAGATCGGACTTGCCCGGTGGTGGCACATTGAAGTTCTGAATTCGCTCGGTGGTAGCAGATCGGACTTGCCCGGTGGTGGCACATTGAAGTTCCGAATTCGCTCGGTGGTAGCAGATCGGACTTGCCCGGTGGTGGCGCATTGAAGTTTCGAATTCGCTCGGTGGTAGCAGATCGGACTTGCCCGGTGGTGGCGCATTGAAGTTCCTGATTTGCTTGGTGGCAGCAGATCGAACTTGCCCGGTGGTGGCGCATTGAAGCTCCTGATTTGCTCGGAGGCAGCAGATCGGTTTTGCCCGGTGGTGGCACATTGAAGGTACAAATTTTGTTTGGAAAAACAGGGGTCAGGATCTGGTATGTGGTAATTTTTTTTTTTTAGGGTGTCCTGCAATTATTCAGTTGATTTATTCATCAGAGGATCAGAAATTTTTTATCAATCCAATATGAATAACAGTATAGAATCGTATCTCCACGAGTCTGGCAAACTCGATGGATCAAATTTCTCCAACTGGAAATTCAAGATACAGACTTTACTTGAAAGCGCAAATGCATGGTCGATTGTTACAGGAAGTGAGCTGAGACCAGGATCAGCTGCACAAGAACAAGACTGGGATAAAAGGGAGACAAAAGCAAAGGTCATATTGAAGATGTCCGTCAAGGACAATATTATCCCACATATTAGAGACTGTAAATCGGCCGCTGACATTTGGACGATGATTAAAAACCTATACCAGACACAAAATACAAATCGTGTCTTGTCACTCAAAGGCAAGTTGTTTGCGATGAAGATGGAGGAGAATGAGTCCGCTGCTGGATTCATTGCGAGAGTCAAAGACCTGAAGGACAGATTGGGAGATATCGGAGAGAAAGTTTCCGATTCAGATCTGGTCACGATCACATTGAATGGAATGACAGATGAATATCAGATGTTCATCACAGGGTTGGCAACAAGGGAGAAAGCCCCTACGTTTGAAGAGTTGACAGGGATTCTGCTACAAGAAGAAGAGCGACGACAAAATCTGAAATCACAGAGCAATGACCTTGCTCTGATGGCGAAAAGGAGACAGTACAGAGGGAAGAAGCCACAGCAACAACAGCAACCACAGCAGCAGCAGAAAGGAGCCAACACATTTCAGAAGAGACCGTTTAAAGGTATGTCTGCTAATAATTTTCCCAGCAAGAAATGTTTTTACTGTGGAAAACCTGGTCATGAGATTAAAGATTGTTATAAGAGGCAGGCAGACGAAGGAAGAAACAAACAAAGAAAACATAAGGGTTACTTTGTTGAGGAAGAAGAGGACCATAGCCACGAACTTCGACTATTTACAGCCGATTGTGCCCTTTCAGCTTCAAAGGGAGATGAGGACGACATATGGTATGTCGACTCTGGCGCATCCTCACATCTGACTGGTAAGAAGGACTGGTTTGAATGTCTTGAAGAAACTTCATGTGGGTCGAAAATTTATTTAGGGGATGATAGTGGATATGAGATCAAAGGATATGGTGACATTCCAGTAAAATTACCTAGCGGTAACATTAGACACCTTAAAAATGTATTGTATGTGCCCGGAATTAAGAAAAATTTGATCTCTGTCTCAATGATTACTGATCAGGACATGCAAGTTCAATTCTTTAAGACTAACTGTGTCATAAAGGATAGCCGGATGGAAACAGTTGCAACAGGAGTGTGTGTGGGGAGCTTGTACAGATTAGACGTGAAAAGTATGACAAAGCAAGCAATGGTTGCAACTGGATCGACAGCTGAAGATCTCTGGCATCAGAGATTTGGCCATCTTAATCTGCAAGACCTCATCTTACTTCAGAGAAAAGGTATGGTTGATGGACTCCCTGATTTCCATAATGTTAAGTTGGATTGTGATGGATGTGCATTAGGGAAAATGCATAGAGAAGAGTTCCCTTTGCATGTTAATGGAAAAGAAAGAGATGTCTTAGAACTGGTGCATACTGATATATGCGGACCTATGCAGACTAGGTCATTAGGAGGTGCATATTATTTTCTCTTATTTACAGATGATTGCACTAGGTTCTCATGGATATACTTTCTGAGTAAAAAGAGTCAAGCCTTTCAGTATTTTAAAGAGTTTAAATCTATGGTAGAAAACCAGACAGGAAAAAGGATAAAAATTCGCCGCTCAGATCAAGGGGGAGAATACGGGTTGGGAGAATTCATGAATTTCTGCAAGCAGCATGGGATTATTCAACAGTTCACAGTGCCCCACACTCCTCAGCAGAATGGAGTGGCAGAACGAAAGAACGGAACTCTTGTGGAGTGCGCAAGGAGCATGCTTCAAGGTAAGGGTCTTTCAAATGGTTTTTGGGCAGAAGCTATTAACACTGCGGTCTATTTAAAGAATAGGAGTCCTACTAGATGTCTAGGCTTCAAAACCCCTTTTGAAGCATTATTTGGATTCAAACCAGCAGTGAGTCATTTAAGAATATTTGGTTCAAAAGCTTATGCTCATATACCTAAGGCAGATAGGAAGAAGTTAGATCCAAAAGCCTTGAAATGTATCTTTGTTGGATATGGCACTGAGTTCAAGGCATATAAGTTATTTAATCCTGTGACTCATAAGGTTTTTGCAAGCAGAGATTTCATATTTCATGAACAGGTTGAAGAAGGAAAGGATGACTCTAACAGTGATTGGCACATTCCATTGCTAATGGAAGAAAACAGTGAGGATGATGAAGTGCAGGAGCAGAAACAAGAAGAAGAAGTAACAGGTAATGTAATCAATGATGCAAGCTCGGAGAAGGCTGAAATAGACAGATTTGAGGTAAGTCCCCTACCAAGGAGATCAAGTAGGAAGACTCAATTACCATCCAGATTGAAAGACTATGCATTAATGACAAACATTTTAAACATTGTAGAACCTGCAAATTATGAAGAAGCAAGTAAATTTGATGCATGGAGGGCTGCAATGTATGAGGAAATAGAATCAATAAACAGAAACCATACTTGGGATTTGGTTGAATTGCCTGAAGGTAAAACCCCCATAGGATGCAAATGGTTGTACAAACCTAAAATAAATGCAGATGGGAGTATAGAAAAACTTAAAGCTAGACTGGTAGCGAAGGGTTACTCACAGTAAGAGGGAATAGATTTCGATGAAACCTTTGCTCCTGTAGCCAAATTAAACACCATTAGAATGCTAATTTCCTTAGCAACAAAACATAAATGGCAGCTACACCAGCTAGATGTTAAGTCTGCATTTCTGAATGGTGACTTGAAAGAAGAAATTTATTTAGTTCAGCCTGAAGGTTTTGTGAAAAAGGGGTAGGAACATCTTGTGTGTAAATTGAAAAAGGCACTTTATGGTTTAAAACAGGCACCCAGGTCGTGGTATGAGAAGATTGACTCATTTTTTGTACAGCATGGCTTTCATAGGAGCTTGAATGATCCAAATCTGTATACCAAGTTTAATAAACAGAGGCAAATCATTTTGATTTCTTTGTATGTAGATGATATGATCATAACAGGGGATGCTAACAATCTGATCAAAGAAATCAAATAGCAGATGTCACAAGTGTTTGAGATGAAAGATCTCGGAAATCTACATTATTGCTTGGGATTGGAGGTATGGAAAGATTCTGGACAGACTTTTCTTACACAAGGGAAGTATGCCAGAAGCTTGCTGGAAAGGTTCAGAATGGAGCAGTGCAGATCAGCAACAACACCATTGCAACAGAACTTAAAGTTGAGCAGTGACGATGGCACTAAAGAAGTGGATGCCACTATGTATAGACAGCTAGTTGGCAGTTTGATATATCTCACTACAACTAGACCAGATTTGGCATACTCTGTTAGTATGTTGAGCCAGTTCATGTCGAAACCACTCGAAAGTCACTGGATCGCAGCAAAAAGTGTGTTGAGGTATCTTAGTGGTACTAGTAATTATGGTATTTTGTACACTGACAATTCTGATGTTACTCTAGCAGGTTTTTCAGATTCAGATTGGGCAGGTAACTTGGATGATCGAAGATCTATCACGGGATACGCTTTTAGCATTGGATCCGGGGTCATAGCATGGAGCAGCAAAAAGCAAAGCACTGTAGCCTTATCTTCATGTGAAGCTGAGTACCAAGCATTGTGTGCAGCCACATGTGAAGCTATCTGGTTGAGAAGACTTCTCAACGATGCAGGAGAAGAACAGAAAGAATCAACTATCATTAAAACTGACAACCAGAGTACCATCAAGCTTGCATACAATCCAGTTTTTCATAAAAATACCAAACACATCGACACTCAGTTCCATTTTGTTCGAGAGAAACTACAGTCAAAAGAGATATTTGTTGAATATTGTAAAACTTGTGATAATATGGCTGATATTTTTACTAAGCCTCTTGGGCGTGTAAAGTTTAAATTGTTTAGAAGGATGCTAGGAGTTCAGGATAATCCTTTCTCCATTAAGGGGGGGAGTTGAAAATAATTAATATTATTTTATATTAATGGAGAAATGGTTACACAAGTTGTAACGTATCTCCTTAGTTTAGGATTAGTTCCTACAATTTAGGAGTTTGTTTGCAACTTCCCAATTCCTAGTGTTGTACTTAATGATGTAATTCCTCATTCGTAGCCCAGATTGGTTGGGTGAACCACATTAAAATCTGTTGACGATTTATATTGTTTGAATCTTTGTGTGTCATTTTGATTTATATTTTATAGCTGTGATATCTCATGAGGCCTCTGTAGGTTGGTGCCTGCAGAAAAACAGTGGTGAGAGGGAGTTGGAGCTTGCCTTTGCATCACAACAATAATAAGATGTGGTTTTCTCCCTTTATGGGTTTCCACTTATATCTGCTGTCTCTATCTGTGTTGCATGTGTGCTGAGATGATTTATCAAATCTGCTTAATGTTTACTCTCTCATAATAAGTTTAATGTTACATTAATTTAATTCTTGCTGCAACATATTAAGACTGTTCATATACTAAGGTTGAACACGATCTTCCTCATTACACCCCGATTGGGAGATTTTCTTTTTATAATGTTAATTTTATATATGGTAATTTGATTTTTGGTCAAATAACTCATTAATTGCTAAGACAAGATAATAATGTAAATCATTAAAATTGTACAAAGCCCAAGGATAAATTATAACTTCCTTTAAATAGAATTGGTCTCCATAAAGCTCATTGAAATAGTTAAAATTTTGAAATAGAATAAGACAAATATATTTAGGATTTTAAAATCTTTCAAGACTCACAGATTACCTTTGATTTTCCCAATTTTTTTAACAAAATAATAAAAATAAATCATTAAATATATATTTATATGAATTAAGCTTTTTGTGATTCATATTGTATTTGATATTATACTAAGGATTCCTAGGTCCTTGCCAAGATTGATCATTTCCATCACCATAAGTTTAGGGAAGCTATTGAGATTGAAAAACAGTATAAGTAACTTAATAGGGATGATGGTTGGAAGATAAGTGGTTGTTGGATCCACTCTTTTTATAAGTTTTATGCCTTTGTTCCTTCTTGGTTTCCTTTTCTTTTTGGTTCCCTCCTCCTGGTTTCTTTACCCTTTTCTTTTTTACCTTTCTAGCATTTTACTTATTTATTTATTTATTTTTATTTTATATTTATGTTTTTTTTAATATTATTTAAGTATTTATTTTATTATTATTATTTTTAATTATATTTATTATTAATAATCTTCTTGTTTTCGTCTTTTTATATGAGTTATAATTTATGATCATGATGATATGATTAACGTCCAATAAGATCACTGACTACAAAAAAAAGAAAAAAATTGATTCTTCAAAATCTTATTTCTATGATAAAAAAGAAGAGAAAGAAATGCTCCAAAATAGATAGCTATAATTGGGTTGATTTAACAAGCAGCAAAGAAGATTGGAAGTGTGGCAGATGTTGGAGGTATTGAGAGCAGAGATGAGTATATTATAACATTATTTAATAAATTAATAAATAACTATGTTATGCTATTTATCCATCTATTTCTTAATGATAAACCACATTGAGCAGTTCAAAAAACATCCATACAAATTTTAATATGTAATTTTTCGGAAAAATAATTAAAAAAATATTTTAATCCTCACAATTAGCCACACTAGATAATTTCGATCAAACCATCTCAATCTCAATGTGACTTTTTACAACTTTTTACCAAAAAAAACTTTCACCATATCTATATATATATAAAAAACTAACTTGATAAATATCTATATATATCTATATAAAACTAAAAATAGAGGATTGAATTTAATAGAGGTGACAGTGACTAGCCAACTATGATTTTGGCGCTTTCTTCCTGCTATCCACCGCTTCTTTTTTAAATAGTTACACCTCATCTTTTATATTGTTTTATATTGACTCCGTTGTTTTCACAATCACCACCACCTTAATCATAGGAATATTTGTTTTTTTACTATTAAAAATCTTAATCAAGAAATTATTTTAAAGTTTATTAAGTTAAAGATAAAGCCTAGCAATCTGTCACGTTTTTTTATTTTTTCTTTTTCCTATAAAACTTTATAATAAAGCAAGTAGTCTAACTAACGGAAGAATGCGTCTGAAAATCATGAAAATTCCGATAAGATTTTCAAAAAATACGGCAGAGATTTTTCTAAATCCATGTGTATCGAAGTTTAATATTTTGGGTGTCTTACCTGTTTTTGATAGTGGTGAATCCATTTCCAATGTCAAAATCGGGATTCAAACATTTGTTTCTGCAAGTTTTAAATTTTTTTGGCCGGATTAGTGTCCAATTTTAATAATCCAGGGCAATTCCTCCGGCTCGTTAGACGACTCCTATAATAAATATTTCCAACTTCTATACAAATTCCTTAATGAATAAATTATCCTAAAAACTAACTACCAAAATATCTGCACAACTACAATATAAAGTGGTTGCCACTGCTAAAACGACAGTGAATCGCAGATAGAAAATGGCCAACTGACAAGTCAAGGACTCAAAAAAAATCAAAGTTGTTTGGTCATTGTCACATGCATTTGAATGATTGAATCCTCGATTGTGGGAACACCAACTTAAAAGCAAGGTGGCGGTGAGGGTTTGGTTACTTGAGTTGAATATAGACCAGAGATGATAAAATTGTGTGGCCTTAAATTAAAGTATGGCCTTTATGGTTTAGCTATACCCCACACGATTCATGGTTGTGGTTGTGGAGGATATAGGCCTCATATTCACGCGTTTAACTTAACTCCAGGTGGGCAGATATATACCTCATGCACACGTTTACCTATACCCACACGATTCATGGTTGTGGAAGAGAGTTTTGAATTAGTTCCACGACATCTTTTATATTAACTCCACGTGGAGAGATATAGGCCACATATACGCGTTTAACTTAACTTCAATATGGGAAAAGCCTATGTCCTTCTCCAAGATGTCATAACATCAAACCTCAAGATTAAGAAATAAATGTATTGGGAGATTTTTAGATTAGTTATCAAATATATGGTTTTTTAGAAATTTGTTTTTTAGGATTTGATACTTTTATTAGAAATTTGAAGTGATAGAGTGGTTTCATATTCTTTGTGAGCTCAATAAAATAGTAGATGGAAATGCTAGCAAAGTCTCAAAGTGTTGGGGAGGAATTTTTTGTATTAATTCTATTCAATATATTCATAACATTCATTGATCATATAGTTGCTAATTTATTTGTTTTCCTAAGATTTTTATGGAAAAATGGAGGAGTTTTTTTCTCATCACTCATATGAGCCACTATGACAGGCATCATCTACCATTTAAGTCCACATCATTACAAACAATGGATCCATGCAACATGATCTCTACATATGAGCCACTATGACAAGCATCCTCTACCATTTAATTCCACATCATTACAAACAATGGAGCCATGCAACATGATCTCTACACTCATTGCAAGGACAATAAGGATTCAATAGGTAGTTAATCCTCTCACAAAGCATCTTCTTCACAAGAAAGTTAATGAATGTCTCTACGTTCATATGCTAGGGAGTGGTGGTATATTACATAATTTTCTCTTCTTAATGGGATATCTCGATCTTGATTAAATTCTCAACTCTTTGGTTCAGTAGTTTGTTCATCAAGTGAAGAGGGAATTTTCAAATAGGATTTTCTTTCCATTCAATAATTTTAACACCTCTAGTCTTGTTTTCTCTCAAATTCAAAATATCAGTTTTAATCTCTCAAAAACAAAATTAAAAAGAGATGTATCAAATATAAAAAAAATATTAAAATAAATTATAATTCAAAAATACATATCACACCCTCTCAAAAACGTTGATAAGATATAGATGCATGTCACCACATCTAAAAAATGTTGATAAGATTTCAATTCCAAGATTATAAAAAAACCAAACTCATAATTTGGCAACCATGAGTGGGAGATTAGCCTAACACTTTAAAGTTTAAATGAGTCATAATAACACTGCTTATACATTTTTGTAATATCCATAATCCTATTAAATAACAATTTTTTTTTCATCGAACACTTTAACATTGTTATATATATATACATGAAAACAAGAATAAGTTAAAGTAGATTCACAATTTGATGCAAATAATAAGGGTAAAGTAACCTCCCATCAAAACAAAATAAAGTTGAAGTCAAACTTCAAATTAATAGAAATTCCAACATACAAACATGCTAAACTAGGAAGAAAAAATATATTTAGTGTGTTTTAAAGCAAAACATTTCTTAACAACTTAAGGATGTTATTATTATATTAAAAAATAATAATAATAACCAGTCAATGAGTATATCGTTAACTAATCAATGATCTCTCACAAAACCTCTAAAGTCCTCCCAATATTCCTCATTTACAGTTATGTTACAAGAACTGTAACATATAGTGGTGCGCCACCATAATTGAATGTGATGGACTTCGTTAATGTGATGGACTTTGTTACAATAATTCAATAACATTGAATCTGTTATGGTGACCTGCAGTTATATCCTGTGTTCCTATAACCTATAGTTACATCCTTCATTCCAAAAACCTACAGTTCCTAAGGTTTCGGTTAGTGAGTGGAATCCATTCACAGTCACGTTACTGTTGAAATCTACTTTGACACGAACTATGAAGAGGAATAAGAAAGGCAATCCATGGACCATAATTTTTCAAAAGACAAAAAAAAGTAGTCAGTTACTGGCATCAACTCCACATGTCATTCCATTGACCAATCTACCATGTGCTAAAATTTTGGCCTTAATGGGGCAAAAAGTGACTTTGAAATTTCGCTAGAGCAGCAACGAGAACTAGTCCCTAAGAAAAATTACTTCAAAAACATAGTAGAATTCACAAATCCCATGAATTTGTCGACCAAGAAATAGAAATGGAAACTACCAAAGAAATACCATGGCTCACATTTATAAAGGTCGACCTCGAGAATAACCTCGAACTCTGCTGCTTTGAGGCCATGATTGAGTTTTCCCATGAGGTAGCAGGAGATCGTTTCCTCATCCATGGGATGGAACCTGAAACTTGGAGGTAAAGAAAAAGTTCCCATGGATGGGGTACCGATAATGCCCTTCACCAACTGTCTGTTAAGCCTTACAAGTGAAACCAAATTCCAATCCCTCGTATTCACCCAAAGATACCACCAAGAGTCCAACAATTATGGTGTGGATAATAGCTCTGTCCATTGCCCACCTAGTATGCAATGTATATCTATGTCCCTTCGCAAACCCCAACTGATATTCAATGAAGGATGCATAGCATCTGTATTTGCAACATGAAGGCCAATGAAAACTAGGCCAAATATTTTTTCACATGCGTTGCTCTTCATTGGTTATCAAGACCAGTCACACGGTCCGTATTTTTTGATGAATGGCTCCATCAAATCATCGCTCTCCCATTGCACCAAATTCCGATATTTTGATGGAGCCTCCCTAATTTGCATGTCACGATAATAATAGAGTTATATCTTATAATCTTTATGTACGTACATATTTTGCAACACCACCTCTTCGGGTTGTAATGAGCACAAATATGTCTAGTGTTTTTCATTTTTAATGATGTTTTAATTTCATTTCACAATAATGTCATCCTATATAAAGAGGTAGAAGACATCAAAGTGCTTAGGAGTTCAAAATTGAAAAGAAACTGAACGAGACAGAGACTAAAATACAAGCCTCTTTTACTATGGAGACAAATTGAAAAAACTGGAGAAGAAGAAACCAAGGACATAGCAAGAGACTATATAGAGGGGTTTGAATTAGTACCTGTGACTTGGATGGGATCATTGTTGTTACCTAGTGTACCTCCAACTGGGGGAGGGATGCCAAGGTGCTACTCAATGCGCTCCAATTGTTGATCCAAGTCCTTCATATGCATCTTCAAGTGTTCCATGGTGTGGAGAAGATCTAATCCATGCTTGTAACGATCCGGAAGAACCCTCTGATATTCCAAGGGATAATTTTCATGTTGAGGGTTTGTTGAAAGTGGGGAAAACATCTAAAATCACTTTTATTTGTCTTGAGTTGACCAACATATCTCTCAATTCTTCAAGGATCTGTTGATTGCTTTTCCTACCTTTTTTTATTTTCTTCCCTGTGGGGTTTAATGGGGTGCTTGATTGCTTGGGATTGAAATCATAATGAGCATGTGTTAAATTTCCTTGATTCCAATTTTTAAAGAAGATTGGCGAGATTTGAAATATTTTTGACGTTATACCTTGAATTGATGTTCCGAGACAGTATGTGCGTCTTTACGTTTCCAGGATTTGGCGATTTCTGGAAGGTTGAGAGAATCTAAATCCATATCCTCATTAAAATATAAGGATTGATCTAGGCCACCTTCCGGGGTAGCTTGATGTAGGGGAGGGGGAAGTGGGGGAAGCGGAGGATGGCTCTGCAAAGGATGACAGAGGCAGATTATAATTTTGCATAACGATTTTAGGGGGACAAGTACAAGTTTAGGGGAGGGTCAAAAGACTCTAAGGAGGAGAGTGGCTCAAAGCGATTGTTAATGGAAGGCTTCTTCCTCAAGGGGTTGGGCTAGGAAGGATGGAATTTTGGGATCTTGCACTTGCCTCCAAATTTTATGAAGCCATCATGATCAGGAGAAGAGGTAGGATTAGAGTTAGCATTTACAGCCAAAAGAGGGAAATTACGGTGAACATAGCCATATTTGTGGCACATATTTTAATGCTTCTTTCCAATATGTATACATAGAACTAAATAAGAAACCCAACGAGATCTCCAAAGACGCCTTACTACCAAAGGAGGGGGCATTGAATGTAATTGAAAGGGTGAAGATGTCCACTCCCAATCACAATCCTTTCCCTCTTTGATTAATGGAAAAAAAATGGATAAAAAATTATTGCATAAAAGAAGAGTTTAAATGCATATTATCTTTATTTTTCATTGGTAACTACCTAGTGATGTGTTTTAGATTTTTTTGTTTTTGTACTTAGGCTCAGTGCCTAAATTTATGAGCAATGAGAAGGTTGTATTAATCAAAACTTAAAAGAGAGTTTTTTTTATTAATATTGATGAAGAAATGTAAGAGACATAGTCGAGTGACAATATCAAAAAGACATGTTTAACGGTATTAAGGATTAATAAAAGCTAGTGTGAAATAATATAACTTAGAGGCTTGTTGATGTTCACACATAATAGATCCTCCACAAATCCTTGCAAGCCTAAAAAACTTATAATCAAATATTGTTGACAAGGGAGAGGGTGAAAAATATGTTATTTAGCAACAATCATCGGATAGTTCTAGATTTTATTGAATGAAATGTCCATGTAGGATAATAAAGCGTACATATATAGTGACATTTTCCAAGAGAGTATTGTAACTAGAAGTGGTGGTGTAATGTTAATTTTAGATAACCATGGTATGTTCAATGCTTAATGCAATTTTACTTCAATATTTCTTAGGCCCGATTCAATTTAGAAATCATATAAACATTAACATAAACATCAAAGTAAAAATGACTTCAGAACATAATAAGAGATCAACAGAAGACAATTCAATAATATAGTTCAGATTTTACAATTCTTCTTGTCCAACAAGGATATAGGATAATGTTCGCTACGACAGTCAACATGATGCACCAGCCAGCAAAGTCTTTCTCCAACAGATCAACCAATCCTCCAAGTGTCACACACACCCCTCAAAGACAACTCCTCAAAAGTCAACGTTGGTCAACAGAAAGTCAACACAACATATTAGGGCTTCGATCAACATTCTCTCTTTTCCTCGATCTTTGTGCCTTCAAATGGTGCCTCAAGAGATCATAATTTATGCACTTGTTGGAGGTCAAAACTCCAAGGTTTGACCATGGTCAACGCTAGTCAATGCACCATCAATCAACCCTAAAATAGTCTGCACTTTTCCTAGCTTCAGCTTCGCACATATGAGAGAGAGAGGCCTCTAAAAGGTTGATCAAACTAATCAGATCACAAGAGAGAATGTGTGATGAGTTGATGAGAAAATGATCTCCAAGTCTCTCCAATTTATATCCATCTGTTAGGGTGTGTGACACATCTATTAGGCTTGTGAGCCTACATTACAAATCTGGCCGACCTTGCACATGTGTGGAAAATAAAATCAAAATATATGTTCTGCTCATCCAAACAAGATGATCATTAGATCAATCTTGCACCTCTATGAAAAAGGAACCCAACACAAATATAATCATCATCATATGAGCAGTGCAACCTGGTGTTTGGACCTAGTTGCCCAAAATTAACACTCCCTCTCAACTAGGGAGAAATCCATCTGTCCACCTGTGCCATCCAATGATCAATACCATTGTGTACTATCATATAACATCCTGCAATCCTGCGTCATCTTGTCGTAACTTGCTTTGCTAGCTCTTCTTCGCAAATAGAACAAAAAGGGTGAGTCACAAAGACATCACTACTGACCCGAAGTCAGCTTAGAGGTTAAAACCTCTCTCAAACTCAAAAAGAGTCTCATACTAACCCAAAGTTAGTTAACTAACCCGAAGTTAGTTTAGAGGTAAGAACCTCATCGGACTTGATCCCAGATCAAGGTGTTGGACACGTTCCATCCTAGACATAGAGAGTACGACATTCTCTTATGCATCCATTGGTCTTGCTATTGGTTTCTATCCACATTTCCCACCTCATTAGCCAAATGAGAGGTACTTCCCATGGGTCCAAAACTCCATGGGTAGGACGAGTGCGAGGCATAGATCATAGATCATAATGGTGGGGTAGAAGCACAACAAGGGTTGGCAAGCCTAGCCTCGTGTGTGCTTATAGATCCAAGAATTTATCCCCGAGCCCCCTGGAGCTCCCAGAGCTCATAGTCCAACTCAAGAAAGACCCTCAGAATAAGGTCTTTCCATGATTCCAAGCTTCTCACGAAAGGTTAAGAATTTGACCTTCCCCAAAGGCTTCGTGAGAATATCCGCGACTTTCTCATTAGTCCCAATGTGATCGAGCCTTACAGCGCCTCGTTGTACCATATCCCGGATAAAGTGGTACCTAATATCAATATGCTTGGATCGATCGTGGAACACGAGATTCTTCGAAAGACGAATCCCACCCTGGTTATCACAAAGGATAAAGGTGGTATCTAACACATGTCCAAACAACTCACTGAAGAGATTTCTCAACTAAACAACTTCAAAACAGGCCATACTCACTGTAATATATTTGACCTTAGCGGTGCTCAAAGTCATCGAATTCTGCTTCTTGCTCGTCCAAGATATTGAATCAGAACCCAAGGTGAAGCAACGTCCAAATGTGATCTTGCGATCCACCACACTGTCAGCCTAATCAACATCAATATATCCATGGAGTCTAAAAATCCTGGTAGTGTATCTCAGCCCATGGTTGATTGTGCCTTGAAGAGATCTCAATAGATACTTGGCACCAATCTAGTGAATGTGATGACGATCAACCATATGTTGACTCAAAGTGTTCACTGCAAAACATATGTCCGAACAGGAGTTCACTAAGAACATCAGGGCCCCTACGAGTTGTTGATACTCGGTGGGATTTATCAGCTTGGGCCTAATAGCGCTTCCACACAACTTCTTAAAGTTGAGTTCCATCGGTGTCAGCACAGACTTACAGTCCACCATACCAAATATCTCTAGTGGCTTCATGACATATTTTCCTTGAGAAAGTAAAATCTCGCCTGGCCTTTGCCAGACCTCAAAGCCTAGGAAATAATGCATTAGTCCTAGGTATTTCATCTCAAACTCGGAAGCTAGCTCCCTCTTACGTTGATGAATGAGAGGGTCAACACCGGTTAGGAAGAGATCGTCCACATAGAGAACCAGAATGAGAGGCCTTTCTTTATCAACCTTAAAATAAAGGTTTGGATCAACATCACTTCGAGTGAAGCCTAGCTTCATCAAGTAGCTATATATCCTCTCATACCAAGCCCTGGGGGCTTCCTTCAAACCATAAAGGGATTCTTCAACCTGCATACATAGGTGTCTCTATCTTGGACTTCGAACCCCAGAGGTTGCTCCACATACACCTCTTCCTTTATTGAACCATGCAGAAAAGCAGTCTTCACATCCATCTGTTGGAGATTCCATCCTTACGTTGCAGCAAGGGCAATAATAGAATGAATGGTGGTATAGCGGGCGACAGGTGAAAATATATCATCATAATCTATGCCTTCTTTTCGAGATAAGCCTTGGGCAACAAATATTGCCTTGTACTTTTCAGCACTACCATCAGATCCATGCTTGATCTTATAGAGCCATTTCGAGGTGACAATAGATTTGTCCTCCGGTCTCGGGACCACTTCCCAGACATCATTTTTCATAATGGACTCATATTATTAATGCATAGCATCCTTTCAAACTTGATGCCTTACAACTTCTTCAAATGATTGTTAGCGTGAATTATAATCGAAAGCATACGAAAAAAGCTCACTTTCGTTGTGCATAACAAACAACCCTAACAACAAAGATGGCTACCAATTTCTTTTGATCTGCAGTTATTTGACCAAGACAAACGCTACAAAATCTAGATCTATGCAGTTACATACATTAAGCAGTAAATAAAAGCAAGAGTTTCTCCATGCATCCAATAGACAAGACAATAATATTTTTAAAGAATTTTTGTATTTATGACACCTGGGAAGGGAACATAGAAAGATGTTACCAGTCCCCCTCAATGGGTTGGGTTCTTGTATGTCCTCAACGCTTCAGATCTAATCTCTCTCTCTCTTGATGGTGTAGAAAACTCAAACAAAAATGGAACTCAAAGGGAGCTCACAAGCAAAAAGATAGAAAAATATGACAATGATGGAGGATCAAAGTCAGACCAAAAGTATAGATCCAGAGTGATCTTTAGGCAACAAAAGGTTGTGAATGAATGGAAAAATCCTTCTATTTATAACAAAATATTGAGTTAGTCTAGATATTGGTGCATAATTAAAATATTAGTAACCAGATCTAGATCCAACTTTTATGGAATATATTATTATACTTGTTGGAGGGAAAAATAATTTGAATTTGGTCAAATCCCTTTATTTGTAAATAATAAATAAATAAATAATTTATCTATTATTTTAAGAGTGTGGTTGAGTAATAATTAAATAAATAGTGATTTATTCAATTATTTATAAATGATTTAGTCAAATTTAACAAGGAATATTATTTAAATAATGTTTAAATAATCATTCCTACAAAATAATAAGATAAATAGTGATTTATCTAATTAATTTTCCAGTTTTGGGTTAAATATGACCAGGAATATTAATTAAACTGTTGTTTAATTAATTATCGCTTGAGGAAAATAAAACAAATATGGATTTATTCAATATTTCCTCATGGGGTTTCCTGTTTAGACCATAAACAACTTAATAAATTATGGATTACTAAGTTATTTTTCATATTGAAAGCAATTATACTTAGGGTAAAATTGGCCTTACATGTTGTACTTTGGTCCATCTAATAGTAGCAGGTTAGATGACCAAAAATTGGTGTAATAGATTTCCCCCCAGTGTGCGAGCATCAGGAGCTAATCGTATGACTGAAGTACGTTGTAAGAACTCAATCACCAAACACCGAAGGAGGAGTCAGAGAGAAAGAAATTTTGTTGAAGATAGCAATAAGAAACAATGAAGGAGGCATCCTGAAACATCATTCCTGATCCTAGTTGGAAAATAATCACCTAAACTAGGTGGGGCGCACACAGGTGATTTTTGTCGCAAAGTCTATTTTTAGACATGTCGATCATATTCTATGAGTTGCAGGATGCTATTTGTGGATGGTTGGTCAAGTTGGAAAAAATATATGGACTTCTATTTTTAGACATATTAGGCGGAATCTATTTTTAGATTGCCAGTCTAAAAATAGATATGTCGAATATTATTAGCTCTTAATAATATTTGGACTATAAACATTATCCTATTCTCTTGGAGCACTTCAGTTAAGTGCACAAATGTGGCACAGGAGCTGACAGAAGGAATTACGCTATTCCTGAGGGTTAAGTGGAGCTATTGCATGGATACTTCAGTTAGAACTCATGTGACAGAGTTTGGTGGAGTTGTGTTCAGTTTAACTGAGTTAAACATAGTTGAGCTAGTTGTATCTAGTCTAACTGATTGATACACTAGTGAGAGTGGTGTGAATTAATTATTAATTAATTCACTAATTATTAACTCATTAATCAACTGAAGAATACATCAGTTAACTACAGTGCATGGATAGTTTCAGTGGAGACCAGTGGAGAGGTAGGTGAAAGAGCAAGTGTGACTATAGTGTGACTATAGTGATGCATGGTTTGCATCAACATTTCCAGTGGAATGCAGCTCGGGATTGCGCGATGAAAGCTAGGTGGATTCGATGAGAGTTCATTCAAAAAGCCATAATTATTGAGGTTGCGCAGTAGAGACAGGCTAGCAGGTGGTAGAGATTGATGCATGGATTTGCTAGATCGGGACCTGATTAGTGTGTAGCGATTGTATTGTATTGAGAGCTTGTGAGAAGCTTTGTATGAGGATTGTTACATGATATCTATCATGTATATTATATACAGATAGTTGGGGTTTTTAGCTTTAGGCTTTCATGTTAAAACACTGTGTTAATGTGTGTGATTTTTTATGGTTTCATGTGTGCATTGCAATTGATTTAATTTCCGCATGTGATGATCAATAGTGGAATAGATTCTGTATTGTGCATGAAGTCAAATAGTGTGTGATCAGGATAATATTGGATATATAACGCATTAATTATATAATTTATACATGGTATCGGAGCAGTTGATCATTGGAGAAGATTGCAATTATTGAAGCGGTTGAGTTTTGTGCTAGTGGAATTCGAATTTGTTGCAGTGTTTTCTTCGTGTCAAAGTTGAGAATTCATTGAAATGTATTTCAACGGATTGCGATTGGAGTATGCCCTTGATGGGAGCTCGAATTATATTGCATGGAAGGACAGGATGGAGGCGGTGCTGGAGGATAATGGGTTGAAGGAGTTCATAGATGTTGATATTCCTAAACCGGGTTCTAGCGATGCAGCCGCACTTGATGCATGGCAAAAGAAGGTAGCAAGGTGTCGAAGGATTTTGTTGGAAGGTGTGAAGGGTCACATTATGTCCAGCCTTCATGGGAAAGCCACTCCATTCTTGATGTGGAAGGCTTTGACAGACTTGTTCCAAAGCAGAAGTGACCAGAGGAAGTTGGCACTTAAAGACAAGCTCAGAAAAATAAAAATGGAGAAGAAAGACACTATTCCGGTATACTTGACAAAGTTTGTCCACTGCAAGGATGAGCTTGGGAGTGTAGGAGTTAGTTTGGATGAATAAGACTTGGTGAGCTTAGCTCTCCTTGGGCTTCCGAAGAGTTGGGATAGCTACAAAGACTCTGTCAATGGACGGAAGAAACTGCCAGGATGGGAGCGACTTTGGTCGGATCTTGTGCAGGAGGAGATAAGGCAGAGTACCAGGGATGGCTCTTCATCAAAGAATGATGATGAAGAGGATTGCGCTTTGGCTGCCAAAGCAAGGAAAGGAAAGGGGAAGAAAAATCCTTCTCAATCCGGTGCGGATGGCAAAGAGCGTGACATGTCCAAAGTGAAGTGATTTCACTGTCACGAACATGGGAATTTTGCCACAAATTGTCCATAGAAGAAGAAGAACAAGCAGGCTGCTGGAGCTGCAGCTGGTGAGGCTCTTGCCTCGCAATTTGAGCTGGACTTCTGATTGATCGCATGCATAATGTCTAGTGCATTAGGATCGGGGTGGTATTTTGATAGTGGCGCTTCCTTTCACATGACGGGAGATGTGAACCTTTTCAGTGACTTGGTGGAGAAAGATCTCCAGTTGCATGTTGAGTTGGGCGACAATGGAAGATACAATGCGATCGACATTGGTACCATTACCTTTCAAAAGGAGTCAGGTAAACTCATTCTTTTACAAGATGTAGTGCATGTTCCAGGTTTAAAGAAGAATTTAATGTTAGTTGCAATGTTAGAGGATAAAGGGTATGATTTTGTCTTTAGTGAAGGAAAAGTTTTCCTTCGGTACAAAGCAACAGGACAATTCAAGAAGGTTGGGATTCAAGCTAAGAATCTCTACAAAATTGAAGTAGATGGGATTTCTACGGAGCTTCCTACTGTTGGGAAGTGCGAGAAAGCCATGCAATTGAAGCTTGAGAGGGAGCTGGATTTGCATGCAGGTAAGAGTGAACCTCAGGATGTGGAGCAGCCACAAGATGAGGATCATGGAGTGGGAGCAACCACTCATGCGAGGAGAAATTTCGTGCCAGATGGGCAGAGGGAGTGCATGCAGCTATACCACCAGGTGAGAGGTGGGGTGACATGCATGAGTAATCCTAAGAGGAGATTTCTGGGCAGGATTCATGGAGATGGTGTGGATCTCATGAATTGAACCTGGCTACGATGTGCCCACAGAGCAGTAGTAGCATGATCAGTTGGATTGATGCGGGCAGATCAAAGTGACAGTGTCGGATATTGGAGCGCAGTTAAGAGTTGACAGCAAGTGCAGAGTGCATGGGTGCAGAGTTCAACAACGCAGTGGTTCCTGAAGACATGTGTAGTTGGTACCAGAAGAATTCAAAGACTTTGATGATAGATGCATTAGACTGATTGATTTGTTTGGAGCCTTTCAGTTTCGGAAGAGTTGCAGAGCAGATGCATGGAGTTGCAGGGCGCTTGCAAAGGTTGCAGGGCGAATGCATGGAGTTTCATGTCGCATGCAAAGAAATTCCTTTATTGTTGAAAGGGAGTGTTGAAGATTACAACAAGAAACAGTGAAGGAGGCATACTGAAACATCATTCCCAATCCTAGTTGGAAAATAATCACCTAAACTAGGTGGGGCCCACACAGATGATTTTTGTCGCAAAGTCTATTTTTAGACATGTCGATCATATTCTATGAGTTGCAGGATGCTATTTGTGGATGGTTGGTCAAGTTGGAAACATAGATGGACTTATATTTTTAGACATATTGGGCAGAATCTATTTTTAGATTGCCAGTCTAAAAATAGATATGTCGAATATTATTAGCTCTTAATAATATTTGGACTCTAAACATTATCTTATTCTCTTGGATCTCTTCAATTAAGTGCATAGATGTGGCATAGCAGCTGACAGAAGGAATTATGCTATTGCTAAGGGTTTATTGGAGCTATTGCATGGAGGACTTCAGTTAGAACTCATGTGACAGAGTTTGGTGGAGTTAGAGAAGTAGTTGGTGGAGTTGTATTTAGTTTAACTCAGTTAGACTCAGTTGAGCTAACTGTATGTAGTCTAACTGATTGATACACTAGTGAGAGTGGTGTGAATTAATTAGTTAATTAATTCAATAAATAATAACTCATTAATCAACTGAAGAATACATCAGTTAACTACAGTGCATGGCAATTTCAGTGGAGACTAGTGGAGAGGTAGGTGAAAGAGCAAGTGTGACTATCAGTTGTGACTATAGTGATGCATGGTTTGCATCCAACACTCAGTGGAGATGCCAATGAGGATTGCGCAGTGCAAGCCAGGTGGATTCGAGTTCATTTAGAGCCATTCTTCAGAAGGGATTGCGCAGTAGAGGCAGGCTAGCAGGTGGCAGAGATCGGTGCATGGATTTGCTAGATCGGACCTGATTAGTGTGTAGCGATTGTATTATATTGAGAGCTTGATATGATAAGATTTTTATGAGGATTGTTACATGATATCTATGACATATATTATATACAGATAGTTGGGGTTTTTAGCTTTAGGATTTCTCGTTAAACAACTGTGTTAATGTGTGTAAATTTTTATGGTTTCATGTGTGCATTGCAATTGATTTAATTTCCGCATGTGATGATCAATATTGGAATAGATTTTGTATTGTGCATGAAGTCAAATAGTGTGTGATCAGGAGAATCTTGGATATATGACGCATTAGTTATATAATTTCTACAAATGTAAGGTAGACTAAAGTGCTAGAGGACAAGACCCTAAGGAGGCGAGATTTAAAAGTGCGACAAGTCTCTTTTATGAGTGAGTACATGTTCTACATGAGGCAGGGGTGGCATACCTATGCCCGTCGAGATAACAAAGTACAAAGAATAATGCGTCCAGTAAACAAGGGACTGAACTATATAGTACATGTTGGCATAAACATGGGCCAAATAAAAACATGATAATGGATCCCACATACATGTTGTGCCTGGGATAACAACCAAGACTTATACAATAATATCTGAGTACATGAGATATAATTACAACCAAAGAGGCCCTGTAAAATAGGAAAGGGCTCTGAAAATATGAATGACACATGAAAAATGAAGAGGCGCTGAGGCCAGAACCATCAAATCTATGGAGCTGCATCCAAGGCTGTAATAGAGAGGTCATCCGGGCATGTGGGGGGCTACCTGAAGGGCCACCCCCTCATGAGGTCTGAAACATCTCACACACACCCGGGAATCACCGACATAATCTGCTGCATCACTAAACCATCAAGTATACGGATCTCGATCATGCCGTTAGGAGTTGGAGTTGAGAAACAATCAAGTCAAAGGGTAATAAAGAGTCCCTTTGCTTGATCCGAGGCACCGAATAAGAGTGGAAGCTAGAACCAAGGTACACCACCCTCTAGACCTGTCTTCTGGAATGAATGAGATGATTTCGACAGAAGGAGGTCCGCCATAGGTGAGGCAATAAGGGATCCTCAACTAAGGCACGAGAGATAATAGTAAAGCGACGGATAGACTGACACTAGGGATGATGGTGGAATGGGGGTATTGAGTAGCGGGTTGACGACTTCCCTTGTTAGAGCATGAAGGGCATGGATGACCTGGCAGCAACTGACACAATATAAAATGAGATAGGGTACAATATGAATGAAGGCCACAATGTGCGACACGAGAGAGGAACCAAGCAATGAAGGATGGAGGACTATAGTGGGGTACAAAGGGACTCGGGATAGACTCCATGGTAACGATGATGACTCAACTTAGATGCTCTAAACAAGGGCGACTCGATGATGCTACCACATAGACAAGGTCTGGTGGGGACCATAAAAACATGATTACAATATGGTTACGCATGAAAAAAATCGACACAAGCATGGACAAGTATGGAGGCAAAGTGGTGCCCCAAGTACAAGTGTTGCAAGTGAAGAAATTCAGTTTTGAGGAGTGGTGAAGTGACCCTTCTTGGAAAAATGTGTCGAGGTGAAGTATCAAATAAAAAAAAACTAAAGGATACCCATTTGAGAGCTCGGTGAGAGCTTTCCAACGGTGTTGACGGTCTGTCAAACAGAGCTACGGTTTGGTCGCAACTGGTGAAAGAAAAATCTGGGGTTTCTCTTTTAATAAGGCATTTACCTCCAATTTAATTCATTTGCAAGTGTAGATATTGTGAATGTGGAGAGGAGAAAAGGCCCTAAATCTGTAGTGATCGTAGTGGACAAACTGACCGTTGGAATCGAGATCGGTCAACGGCAGGTAATATGCCTAACCATACTCTTTCAATTCAGGGAATTAAAGTTTCAGACTAGGCACCCATAGCTCAGGAACATACCAGGTCGCACTTTTTGGGGTCTATTCTATGACCTGGGTAGCAGGTACTGGGAAAAAACTGCGACCTGTCCCAGGAAATGACCTGAAAAGTGTGACCTGTCAGAGAAAGGGGGTTTCAGTGCTATTTTTGGCTGAGAGCTGGGATTTTTATGGTTGAGGGGCATAGGTGCCCGCAAGCATTGTATGGTCATGCCAAATGTATTTAGAAAAGGGGAATCTAAACACATTTTAATGATGTGGTTCGCCATTTGTTTTCATTATGGTTATGCAGTTCAAGAAAGGGAATGGAGGATTACCGATCTCTTTTGGTACTGCATATATGAAGCAAATGGAATAAGTTTATGGGTTGGCATACATGGTGTCACTATCCCAAAGAGTGGATTTGGAGATAATGAAATGGTGCTGTCCTAGAAAACCCACAGGCTGGTCAATAACAATGTCTAGGGGACTGGGTTGCTGATGTAAGAGGAAGGAATGATAAGGGGGATCATCCCTAGAGTGATCTGAAGTGATATGGGACTCTAGAGGTTCTTCTAAACGAGGAAGAATGATGGTACTAGAGTCGACACGACTGGATGCACTATGAGGGTTGTGGAGAATTTCTTCTCCTAGACTCTCAAATATGGGTGCTCCCTTACCAAACATTGTGTGTCAATGTAATGGCCACAAGGTGTATGTGGATCAAATGTATGGTTTCGATGTAAGGGGGGATAAATAAAGTCAGGGGTGGTGATTGCTTCCATAATGTCGTCATTGTAATAGAAGATGGGGTGAATGGTGGAAGAAATACCACCTGAAGTGGCGAGGCTACCTAACTCATCATCATGAGAAGAGAGGTTCACATGTACATCGTCATTGAGGGTGACCGAAAAAAAAGTAGATGAAGGATGCACCGATGTTGAGCCCAGAATGATCGCTGAAGGGGGGTCAGGCAAAACAAGAAGGGAAGTCCTATAGGGGTCTTCCATCGTGGGTCTCATAGATGATGACTAGTAGAGGATGGTGGTCGAAGACTCCGTAATCTCGACATCGGGAGGGGGAATGTCAATGGGAGCAGAGGCATCCTCAGTTTGGCCCGGAGCATACTGCACGAGGACAAGAGAGGCGGACTGGTTCTGTTCAGTCTCGTATTCTCTAACTACCTCTAAAGAGGCGCAGTAATGCATGAGGCAGGGACAACGGTGGGTATAATGGCCATGGATATCACACAAAACAAATGGGTGGTTGGTCTAAATAGTCTTGGGGTTCTTGGCTGCAGTCGAGGGAGGAACAGAGGTTTTCGGGACCTTGGAATCAGGGAACGCGACATTAACCATGGGCTTGATGCGAGGCAATTCAAGACAATGATGGGTGGCATGACCGAAAACATCACACAAAGCACACGGGGGGGGGGGTATGCTTTGGAGGCTGAGGAGGAGCAGGGTTTGTCGGGGTGGCCTTGTCTTTAGGTGCCTTCTTACGAGCTTTTCCCCCCTCACCTAAAGCTTTCACAACATGAGTAGGTTCTTGTTAAGGTGGCTGAGGCACGGGAGCAAAGGGAGGGGTCATGGGGACTGGTTGAATCAGGGTCAAAGCAAGATAAGGTTTGGGCTGACTAGGCAGGGTAGTGGTTGGGAGATCGATGTACCAGACTGGGATCCCCAGGGTCATGTTAGGAAGGGATAAGGTAGCCATAATAGGTACCGAAAATACTCCAGGAGGGGAGCTAGAAATGGTATCTGACCGAAGGGGTAATGGCCAGGTGGGACGACTCTGAGATGATTAAGGCCAGGAGGAACCGTTCCAGGAGGGTAGATAGGTTCATGAATACTAGTTGTAGATGATGGGCCTTGAGGAGGGGGTCCTGAAGGCTAAGTCAAGATGTTAGGAGCAGGTTGCGGAGGGCGGGGTTGCTGACTAGTTGAAGTGGGTCGCTTGAGGTCAGATCGGGACGATTGCATTATGAAAATGTTCGACGAGCTGGGATCAGAGACAGGAGGAGAAATACCAGGGAATGAACCAAGAAAAGAGGAGTCTTTGTAGACTCCGGGTGAGACACTGGTCAAAGGTTCGACTATTTGTTTGGTCGCCACTGAAGAGATGATAGACTCAGGGGAGGTCTGAGACTTCGGTTCGTAATACGTCAACTGGTCAGTGGTGACAATATTTCCGTTCTAAGGAAAGCACATCTTACGGTGAACCGAAGACAACAGACATTGCATGAGTGTAGCTATGAACCAATAGAATGTTGTAGTCTAAGGGGGCAGCAATGACTTCTACGTCAACACAAACAGTCTTTCCCGCAAGAGTAATAAGACAATTGCGGAACAGGCCTATGGGCTGGGAAGAGTGGCCATCCCATGCTCGGAGGGTGATAGTGGAAGGGTCCAACTTAGGAGATCCGAGTTTCTTCCAAACTGAAGCGGACATCACACAGGTGGATGCCCCCTCATCAATGATACAACGAGAGACGTTGGCATTCCAAATCTTGACAGGGATTTGGAAGGCGATGGAAGCAGGAAGGGGAGGATGTTCTAACCGGTCAACATCGAAGATGATCAAATGATCATATGAAGGATCCATAGCGCCCATGGAAATTAGTAGAGCTTTCGTTGTGAAGGGCACGACTGGAGGAGTTCCAGCGTTGAGATGGCAGCAGGGGATTGTGCCAAATCATCTACTATACTATACAAATGGGGAACTTTGCTAGAAGTAGCATTTCAACGTAATGGTCCATTGGGGATCTTGGTATGAACCTCTGACTTAGGCTGAGGGATCTGTAAAGGACCATTGGTTGTCGAAAGAGGCTCTGTGGAACCTGAAGAAGGGGGCTTGGGGGCAGACGTAGTGGGAGGCTTGTTGTACTGACGAGACTGAGTCTGAAGGTTGAGGTCAATGGTAATGGGTTGGACAGAGTTCATCATGAGAATTTGGTCATCATAGGTACCCGATGGAGGAGGTTGAGTGGTCGCCAGACCTTTAGGGGGTTGGGTAGCCATGAATCCTTGCTGGGGGAAAGGATTAGTAAACACAACCAACTGGATAGGTGCAACATTGGGAGGAACCGAAGGGGAGGCTTGCTATCCTTGCAATGTTGCTTGAGTCTCCCACATCTGACGCATCTAAGGTAAAAGAGGACAATTGTGGGTGTAGTGACCATAGACACCGCAACAAGAACAAGGCTTATTCGTGCGAATAGGCCTGTCTTGCTTGGGCTGAGTGCCCTATTGCTGGTTAGCAGTGTTAGGTGCATTCCCTTGGGGATTAGGTCCTAGATTACCTGGGGCAGATTGATTTTGGTTGCCTTTCCTCTTCTTTTTGGAAGTAGGAGGATTAGTAGCGCCCTACTGTGCATACACCTGCCCCTGGGGGGTGGTGGTTGTTGTTGCAGGGGTTGAGAAGGCAAGGGAGGTGGGGGTGCTAATGTTGGAGGAGCTGGAGCACCAGGCTGTGGATACATATAATGAGGAGGTTGGGAAAAATAATGGTAAACAGGTTGGGAAAAAGGAGGAGGCATGTTGTATCCTGGATACATGCTACCGGGAAGGGGAAAAGTGTTGGAGGAGCTGGTCCCTCCCTAAGGGAAACCATAACGCATGGGAGGATGAGTGTATGGATGAGAAAGGGCTCCAATGATACCGTCGGCAGCATGGGATGCCCTAGGTGCATTGGAACTACCGAGTCTAGGGAGATAAGGTAAGACGGTATAAACATAACTAGATAGTGCATAGATCAGGTCATATTTTAACGCAATCTAGAGAGTAGCTTCTTTGGTATGAGGGAAATGAGATGCAACATCTTTGCCAATAGCAGGAAAAAGGGATCTGAGAAATGAGTCCATGTAGACACAGTCTTTGAAGGTAGGGGATTAACATAAGCTATTTCTTCTCCGCCATTCTTGGACATGATCGGATAGGCAAGTCATAGACGATTGAAGGAAAGAGGTCAAAAGTTCGGTACCAGTGTCATAACGAAGGGGAAGCTGGAAGTAAGACAGAAAATCCTGGGCAAGAGTCGCAAAATTAGTATGAGAGGGGGAGGCCTAGTCAACATACCACTTAGAAGCTTCTATGGTAAGCATACGTTGGAACAACTGAAGACGGACAGAGTCATCGGTGATGGAGTTAGACGAACACCACATGTGGAAAGATCGAACATGGTTTGTAGGATCTTCTCCTGTAAGAACTTCAAATTTGGGGATGTCAGAAGGGAGCTTGGTTGGCATAATAGGCCAACCAGGGTCATGGTGTATGGGGTCATTGATCAACTGGTTAAAATCGAGAAGACTGAGGCCTGCCATATAAGGGAGCAAGGGAGAAACTAGGATAGTTCCGGTTGCGGTCCCACTAGTAGTATTCCCAGCATTAGGGCTAGGGCTACCACCAGGGTTAGGTCCTGAACCAGACATGGTGAAGGTGACAGGGGGAGAACCAGGGATAGAACCAGAGGGGGAACCCAACGAACCAGAAGTGGAGTCGGAATGGGGACTCGGTGAAGGACTAAATCAAATCCTACGCGGAGGAGTAAGTCTTCCTAACGGAGATTGAGGATGAAGGCCAAGAAGTCTCTGGGATAAACGCCTTGGGGGTGCAATGATGGAAGAACAAACACAGAGCACAAAAGGAAGAGAGACCAACAAGGGCAAGGAGGTGCATGATCAATTGATTACAATGTTGAAACAAGGGCAGGGAGGTGCACGATCAATTGATTTCAATGTTATAGTCTTTGCCTAGCGGTGTTAACCATGCGCTCTTCACTTAGGGTGTGTGTGTTAAGTGTGTTAATTTTAATTTTTTAACCTAGAAGTTTGTAGAGAAAAAATAAAAAGTGTGATGTATAATTGTAAATAAATCTGCAAATAACAGTAAAGTAAACTGAATATAACAGAAAATAAACAACTAAAGATGCATCAATCTAAACCCAAGGAGGCGGGCTTCTCAACAACTAGTCTGTGGGTGGGCAAAAATTTATTCAAAACACACCAAAATAGCCAATGGATCTAGAGTCGGGAGGGACAATGATCTAAAGGTCAGGTCTACTGGAAATAGGTGCAGGAAACAACAAAAAACCAGAGGGAAAAGTGTTGCAAATGAGGTGGTGAAAGGCTACAACCTAAAGGGAAACTAAGGGGACCCTAGAGGAGGACCAGACAAAACTGAAAAGATGTGTTTTGGATGGATAAATAACCAATCTGAAATGGATGTGAAGGTATAGGATCAAATTTGAAAAATGGTTGAACACACTGAAATTTCAGATGACTTGCTTCAGCTAAACTCCTCCTAGAAAGGTGGAAGCGTACTTAAGCCTTAGGGGGATAGGTTCCCACTTCGATGAGTAAAAAAGAGCAAGTACAGGTAAAAAATGGGCTGAGACAGAGGTCAGACAACCCTGAACAGTAGCTCAGACAAACCCAGAAAAATCTCAGAAAAATTCTCGCAAAAAGTACAGGTCGCAGTTTTGGACCTGATTTTTGCAGAGGTCGCAGGTTTGGGGCTGTTTTCTGTGTCTTGGAGGTTCAGGTTGCAGGTTTTGGCCCAATAAGTGCGACCTGCACTTCCGAAACTCTCGGGAGCAGGTTTCAGAAAAAAGTGTCGTCTCAGCTACGGCTAATGCCTGTCGCCTAAGTACTAGGTTCGAAAACACACGGAAGTTAGAATTTTTACTGTGTAGGGTTTTATAGGTTAAAAACAACATAAATAAATAAAAACAAGAAGCTGAAGAAAAATCCTATGGTTTGAAGCAGTTGGTCATGCAGGGATCTGAAAAACAATAGAGGTCGTAACCGTAAACCCTTGTGGAGTTGCCAGTTGTTAGTGTGAATTGTAATCGCAAGTGTACGGAAAAAGATCACTTTAGCTGTGCATAACAAACATCCCTAACATAAAAGATGGCTGCCAATTACTTTAGATCTGTAGTTAGTTGACCAAGACAAATGCTACAAAATCCAGATCTATTCAGTTAAAGACATTAAGCAGTAAATAAAAGCAAGAGTTACTCCATGCATCCAATAGACGAGATAATAATATTTTTAATTTTTTTTTTGTATTTATGACACATGGGAATGGAACATAGTAAGATTTTACCAGTCCCCCTCAATGGGATGGGTTCTTGTATGTCCTCAGTGCTTCAAATATAATATATCTCTCTCTTGATGGTGTAGAAAACCCAGACAAAATGGAACTCAAAGGGAGCTCACAAGCAAAAAGATAGAAAAATATGACAATGATGGAGGATCAAAGTCAGACCAAAAGTATAGATCTAGAGTGATCTTTAGGCAACAAAAGGTCGTGAATGAATGGAAAAACCCTTCTATTTATCACAAAATATTGAATTAGTCTAGATATTGGCGCATAATTAAAATATTAGTAACCAAATCTAGATCCAAATTTTATGGAATATTTTATTATATTTGTTGGAGGGAAAAATAATTTGAATTTGGTCAAATCCCTTTATATGTAAATAATAAATAAATAAATGATTTATTTATTATTTTAAGAGTGTGGTTGAGTAATAATTAGATAAATAGTGATTCATTCAATTATTTATAAATGATTTAGTCAAATTTAACAAGGAATATTATTTAAATAATGTTTAAATAATTATTCCTAGAAAATAATAAGATAAATAGTGATTTATCTAACTAATTTTCTATTTTGGGTTAAATATGACCAAGAATATTAATTAAACTGTTGTTTAATTAATTATCCTTTGAGGAAAATCAAACAAATATGGATTTATTCAATATTTCCTCATGGGGTTTCCTGTTTAGACCATAAACAACTTAATAAATTATGGATTACTAAGTTATTTCTCATATTGAAAGCAATTTTACTTAGGGTAAAATTGGCCTTACATGTTGTACTTTGGTTCATCTAATAGTAATAGGTTAGATGACCAAAAATTGGTGTAACAATGATCCAAGCTCAGATTATACAATTGTACTCATGGCTGCTAGGTACCCTTGGTACCTATTCGACTTCTTGCTTTCATAGAATGTATCCCTTGGGGCAATATGTTTCTCGGCATCTTCGAGGGTGTTCGTAAGCCACGAGGGTCTCTTCTATTTGAAAGAGGTAGATAAATAGGATCCATTGGTCCTTCAACATTGGGCATTGGTTCATCCTTCGGCTCTTCTTGCTTCCCTGCTTCTTCATCTTCTTTGTCTTCCTTGGAGCTAGGAAGATTTCACACCTTTTTGAGGGAAACATCTTCATCGAAGGTGACATCATGGCTTATCTCCACTTCTCTTTGACCAGGCACATAGATTCTATATGCCTTCAAAGTTTCACTGTAGCCCACAAACATTCCCTTCTTTCCAGAAGCGTCAAGCTTGCTTCTCTTTTCTTTTGGCACATGAAAGTAAATAGGACAACTAAAAACTCTAAAATGAGAAACATCAGGTTTCTTACCAGAGAACACTTCTTCGAGAGTCTTGGAGTTTAGAGCGGAATGTGGGTATCTATTTTGAATGTACACAACAATGTTCACAACTTCTCCCCATAGAAACTTCGGAAGACCTTGGTCACATAGCATGGCACGGGCAACTTCCACAATGGTCCTATTCTTTCTTTTAGCAACACCATTTTGATAAGGAGTATACATAGTTGTGGTCTCCCTCTTAATGCCAAATTCACTGCAAAAGTTATTGAATTCATTTGATTCATAATCAGACCCATTATGAGTCCTCAAAACTTTGATTCTCTTCTCGGTTTGATTTTCCACCAAGGCCTTGAAGGTACAAAACCATTTGAATGCTTCATCCTTCTTCTTCAACAATATATCTAGGTCTTGTGGGATAAGTCATTTGCAAAAGTCATGTAATAGGAACCTCCCAAGGATGTCACGGGCATCATACTAGATAAATCAGAATGTATCAACTGCAAGATGTCAGACGTCTTTGTGACACTTGAGGGGAATGGCCCCCTTGTATGCTTCCTTTTGACACAACCCTGACATATACCTTCATGATCATATTTAAATTCGAGCATCCCTGTTGCCACCTTCCTTGCTTCGGGAAGGGCTTTGTAATGAAGGTGTGCAAACCTCCGGTGCCATAACTATGTTTGAAGGGTTGCATCACATGACATAGGCCCCAATGGACTTCCTCCAACCTGGTAGAGTGTATCAATTCTAAAACCAGTAGTAAGAGCTTCATTTAATTTCTTCTTCCAGATGCGTACCTTTCCATCAACGAATGCCACCTTTAACCCTTTATCTTCCATTTCCGAAATAGACACAAGGTTCTTCTTCAAATCAAGTTCGTACAACACATTTTGTAAACAGAGGACTTGACCTTGAGATAGATGAAGGGTCACAGTCCCTGTCCCTTGCACGGGATAGGTGGCATTATCTCCATATTCAATGATGGTCAACGCACCAACAATCATCCCTAAAACAATCCGCACTTTTCCCAGCTTCAGCTCTGCACGTGAGAGAGAGAGAGAGGCCTCCAAAAGGCTGATCAAACTAATCGGATCACAAGAGAGAATGTGTGATGAGTTGATGAGAAAATGATATCCAAGTCTCTCCAATTTATATCCATCAGTGAGGGTGTGTGACACATCTATTAGGCTTGTGAGCCTACATTACAAATCCTTCCAACCTTGCACATGTGTGGAAAATAAAATCAAAATAAATGTTCTTCTCATCCAAACAAGATGATCCTTAGATCAATCTTGCACCTCTTTGGAAGAGGAATCCATAAAAAATATAATCATCATCATATGGGTAGTGCAACTTGGATTTTGGACCTAGTTGCCCAAAATTACCATGTAAGGTAGGACTAGAACTTAGAGTTGATCTACTATACTAGAATAAGTCACCTTTGCTCTACATCCAGGATAAGTTGTCTCATAAAATTGATTATCAACCTCTTAATATATCCTCATGAAATGTCGATTCTTAGTCTTTGATATGCAAATTCAGCCTCTCCCAGAAATGATATTGGGTGAAGGTATCCCCTATAATTTGCATCTTGAGTTCCCTATCTTGTTTTTTAACACACTCACTTTAATTGTTGTAGAGAGTATGTGAAAAGGTTAAAATTACAAATTGTAAATTAGCTCGTAAGATTTGAATCAATTCCTTGATTTCTTGTTTTTAACACACTCACTTGAATTGTTGTAGAGAGTATGTGAAAACACTAAAATTACATAATGTAAATTAGCTAGTAAGATTTGAATCAATTCCTTGATTTCTTTGGGTGATTAATAGAGAAATAAAGGAATGACATGAAAAATGTTATCTTAAGCCCCATAGCTTGAGGAAACACTGCACATATTAGAACCCATGGGTTAATGCAATATGTATCATTAAAAAAATAAAGCAATTGCAAATTAAGATATTGCTAGTTTTATACTTGGTTGAAAATGTGAAACATGGAAATCATTAGTAAAAGGAAAAAAATAAAAACTCAAGTACAAGTTCTTCTAATATTATCAATACTATGTGTTAATACCCTAAATGCTATGCGTTTTTATCATTTTCTTACATTTCCCACAAACAAAAAATTAAAATACAAATACTTTTGATCTTAAAAAAATTATATATATATATATATATATATATATATATATATAATTTTAATAAAAAAATAAAGAAAAACAAATATAATATCTATTTAATAAACTATCATAACACCATTATAATTGTTGAGTTGCATCTTTGTCCAAATTTTTACTATTTTTATCAAATAAATACATATTTGTACTTGGTGTTTTTAATCATTATTAATCTATTATGTTGTTAATTAGAGGAATTTAGAAACAATAGCTATTATTCTTGTTATTTGTTAATTTGATGAGTGTTTTTAATAAATTCCTTCTTGGTTGCAAGAAGGTTCGGTGCAGGAATGCATTTGAGTACGAATTCACCAAATGCATAAAAGCAGCAGCTGGGTAGTTGAATTGTTGTACGTGAAAATATCAAATTTGCAACCAAATGGAGCAGAATGTCTAAATTTTGAGACGTGGGTTGTGTTCAAAGCACCACGTTTCATATAACCCAGAAACCGTTTGGCGAAATTTGGCTTTGTGAAGGAGTTATCGTCAGGGAAATATTCCACTGAAAATCATTTCTGAACGTGAATGTATTGGGTCTCTATGAATATTGCTACTCTAGTTATGTTTGGGGATTAAAACAAATCTCAGTTTACCCATCAATTTATGAAGAGCACAACTTAAGCGCGCAATCATATCTGTTATCTCTATCAAAATCCATTGAAGTGGACTACATTTCTTCGCCCAAGGTTGGGCTTTTACAAACCATAGCACCATGAATTACGAGGAGCATGACAAAGATAATAATAAGGATTATTGGAAAACAAGATGTCGACCCATCGATAAATCAAACATATGGTTCCCTTTTAAAAACAATTTAACATTTGTGGAGACATTTTCTGATGGAATATTAGTTCATAAGGATTACATTTGGCTTGTTGATACAAATTTATATCTACAACTTCCTACAAGTCTTGTAAAATATGCACACAATGCTAGGCTGGTAACTGTGGAAGGTTTTTTGGTACTCTATTGCCGAGAAGTTTAGATCATGGCTCCTAGACCATTGGATTAGGAGTGTATTAATGAGAATGTGAAGAAGGTCGCTTATGCTGTCAGAGGGGAGCTCTATTTGCGTGCCTCAGAGCTTCAGATAGAGCTCCCCTCAGATAGTTAGAACATGATGCTTTGAGTTATTTTTTTCAAAAATTGAAGAATCTTTAATGATGTGGTACCCTTAGGGAAGGTTATTCATTGTACTAGATTAAGAGGAAATTTAGTTTTGAATCTGGATGACAACGTAATAAAGAGGTTGTTGATTGGTATCATAACTCACTTTAATTTTCATGGTATTCAGAGTGATGAATTACTCAATGACGGTTACTCACAAGGTGTTGGTTGTCGACAATGTGTATTGATTGTAGTTGCCTCTAAATATGTACTGCATGACCTAGGTACGAGAGTGTTATAGTAGGTGAAGGAATCTTGTGTTATTCTTTTTGAAACTGCACTTTTTCAACAAAATTTGATTTTCATCATAAGACTTTGGGCAGAAACAAAATAGGGAATTCATTTGGGACAAGGTAGCAGGTATGTGCAACACTATTTTCTCCATAAATGTTTACTTTCAGTACCTGATCTTGTTTTATCATTTGACATGGTTTTAGCTAGTAAAGTAATAGTAATACCAACGTTGCAGGTTAATGAATGCATTACAGTATCAAGCTAAACTCTTTGCTGACATTTTCCCTACCTTATTTCATCGTCTTATAGTTTTGGCTTGCACGAAGACGTGCAAGAAGTTCAGCGTGGGGGCATGTTGCTTGCATATTTGTCCAAATTTTTACTGTTTTTATCAAATAAATACATACTTGTACCTGGTCTTTTTAATCATTATTAATCCATTATGTTGTTAATTAGAGGAATTTAGAAACAATAGCTATTATTCTTGTTATTTGTTAATTTTATGAGTGTTTTTAATAAATTCCTTCTTGGTTGTAGGAAGGCTCGGTGCAGGAATGCATTTGAGTACGAATTCACCAAATGCATAAAAGTAGCAGTTGGGTAGTTGAATTGCTGTAGGTGAAAATATCAAATTTGCGACCAAATGGAGCAGAATATTGAAATTTCGAGACGTGGGTTGTGTTTAGAGCACCATGTTTCATATAATCCAGAAACTGTTTGGCGAAATTCGACTTCGTCAAGGAGTTATCGTCAGGGGAATATTCCACTGAAAACCATTTCTGAACGTGAACATATTGGGTCTCTATGAGTATTGCTACTCTGGTTATGTTTGGGGATTAAAAAAATTCTCAGTTTACCCATAATTTTATGAAGAGCACAACTTAAGCGCGCAATCATATTTGTTATCTCTATCAAAATCCATTGAAGTGGACTACATTTCTTCGCCCGAGGTTGGACTTTTACAAGACATAGCACCATGAATTACAAGGAGTAAGACAAAGATAATACTAAGGATTATGGGAAAACAATATGTCGACCCATCGATAAATCAAACATATGGTTCCTTTTTTAAAACAATTTAACATTTGTGAAGACATTTGCTGATGGAATATTAGTTCACAAGAAATACATTTGGCTTGTTGATACAAATTTATATCTACAACCTCCTACAAGTCTTGTAAAAGATGCACACAATGCTGGGTTGGTAATTGTGGAAGGTTTTTTGGTACTCTGTTGCTGAGAAGTTTAGATCATGGCTCCTAGACCATTGGATTAGGAGTGTATTAATGAGAATGTGAAGAAGGTCGCTTATGCTGTCAGAGGGGAGCTCTATCTGCGTGCCTCAGAGCTTCAGAAGGAAGGAAAAAAGGATTATTTTTACAAATGTTGGTAACCCACATGCTTTGGGTCAAAGGCCTTTGACATTCCCACATCAGGTTATGGCATTGTCAAGCACCGATGCTAATGGAGGATCCTAACGTGAGCATTATGTTCCCAGCTGATGCAATAGCAAGAGCCAAGCATTATCTTGCAATGAAATCAGGTGGTCTTGGTGCATACAGTGATTCACGGGGTCTTCCAGGTATCCAAAAGGAAGTGGCTGAATCTATTTAAAGGTGTGATGGATATCCTAGTGATCCGGATCTTATTTTCCTCACAGATGGTGCTAGAAAAGGAGTCATGCAAATTCTTAACACTATTATTCATGATGAAAAAGATGGGATTTTAGTTCTAGCTCCACAATATTCGCTTTACTCAGCAGCTATCTCCCTATTGGGCAGCACTCTTGTACGATACTACCTGGAAGAAAGTGAAAATTGGGGTTTGGATGTTGGGGAATTAAGAAAATTAGTTTGGGAAGCCCGTCATAAAGGAATAACTGTTCGAGCCATGGTGATTATAAATCCAGGAAATCCAACTGGTCAGTGTCTAAGCAGAGATAGTCTTAAAGAACTACTTGAATTTTGTTACGTTGAGAATCTGGTATTGTTAGCAGACGAGGTTTATCAACAAAATATTTATCGGGATGAGCAGCCCACCTCAAATTCTCCCCAACCACATTATAATCAAATCCACCACAGATTTATATTCAATTTAGGGATGATATTAAATGAATCACTGAGACCACTAGCTGAGGAAGGAGAAGTCGAGGCGAAAACATAGAAGCTTCAAAAATCACGTTGCTTCTTTGGAGCTGGATTATAATGTTGTAGATCAGAGAATAAGGAATGAATCTTCTAGAAATAGCAGCATCCCACAAAAACAGGAGTGATTTCTCCAATTTGACATTCTGTTTCAAAACCAGTTCTCATTCCGGAAAATTGTAAAACCAATAATCTTCTCTATTTCTTGGTTGAAGCTCTAGTTTGCAATTAAAAATGTATATATATCAGTTACCGTAGTCGATGAGAAAAGGTCGATCGATTAGATAGGAGGTAGTCTGTCCATCAATTGGGAAAGGCACAGACTCACTGAGTCCAACAATTAAATTTATCAGATGTAAATCAATCTCTTCTGAAAATGTAGGGAGGGCGCAGAATTAGAGAGTCCGTACATCAATTAGATAGGGCGCAATTAAATTCCTTAGGTGTAAAAGTCGAGCTTCTTAGGGTCTATTTTCTCAAATATAGAGTTGGAATCGAATTGCCCAACATAATAATTGTAATGAAGCAACAACAGATGATGTACTTGTTGGTTAATATTTGATTCGATGTTCTGATTTAATTTAATAAATTTTGGCTTCTGCATTTGTATTTTTTTTTTTATGCATTGTAATTTTTGTTTTTAAATGTTGAGTTAGTTTAGGACGTGCTCCAGGGAGTGGCAAGGATCCACTGCAACCTGGAGTCGAGTCCCTCATTCTTCATAGATTTAGGAATTGTTTAATTTGTAGAATCATATTTCGTTTCGAATTGTCTTTTAAATAACATCTAATATTTCCTAATTCTGCACTTAGATCATTATTTTGTTTTCCAATTTTTGAGTTTGATCTAGTAGTGAGAACAGATTGTAATGTTTTAATTTTTGAATAAGTAACACTGCCATTTAGAGTGTAATTCAAGGTTTGATTTGTTCATGCATAGCGAGATTTATCTTAAGAATTAAATCTCTTTTAAATTAGAATTATCCTTGTTTTTGTAGTAGTATCACTTCTTTATAGGAGCAAGTTTGAGCGTGGATTTAATTGTGCATTTAGCGGTGATTTAAAGTTTTCATTATCGAGTGGCATGAGTTTGATTTAGTTTTCATTACGAGTTGCATGCTTTCGAAGAGTGAGTTGTTTTTGAATAATTTGTTTCACCTAGATTAAAATCTTTAAATTCAAGGTTATCATAGCTTATTTGTAATGTGATTTTTAATAGGATTTTTAAGTGTTATTTTACATGAAGTGAAATGGTTTCTTTTAGCAATAGTTAGAATTGTCTTTTGTTAATTTGGAATCTTGAATTTATTAGGAAGAGTAGTTATAGTTAGTTTAATTTGTGAGGTAGTCATTAGAATAATGTGTGTGTCTTTTACTTATCTCAAGTTTAGTTTTCAAGTGATAGTTTCAAGTTAGTGAGAGGAGTTAATATATTAAGGTTTTCAAGTTATCATAGGAGATTTAAAAGTAGAATGCCAGTGCGAGAATGTTACATGATTGAGGATTGATTTGTAGTTTAATTGCATTATGGAGTTTGCACTGAAGGAAATTGGTTAAGTAGGTTTCCTTTTCAAGATTGCTTGTTTGCAAGCAAACATTTGTTTCATTCTAGTATCTAGTTTATCATTACAAAGGAATATATTTATACTTTGACTATTAAGCTGAGCCAATACATAGTACAACTCGCGTTTACGACTCCCGGATTGATAATTAATATTGAGAGGTTTAATCTGACAATTAAGCCGCCCAACAATAATCATAAAGTAAATATATTTATGTTATTTTATTAAATTGATTAACCATCAATCCATGATAAACATCAAAATACTTACTTCATATATATATATATAAAACTAAATTATAATTTTATTTTTATTTATTATTATTATTATTAAAAAACACATATATACATCAAACAAATATATATATATATATATATATATACTTTAAAAAAACATATAACAACATTCTTAACCATGGAGATTCACCCGCACTTTATCATAGAGATTCTCAATATGTAAATAGTCTTTGTTACAATACCATGACTTATCAATACCACATGTCCAAAAAGAACTATGATTCATTTCACATGACACTTGTTTTAATTAGTCAATTTAATTAAAAGAGAAAAAAAGTAGGCGAGTTTAATTAAAAGAGAAAAAAGGAATAACTACTTTGGAGATAAATATTAACTTTTGATTTGTCAAAACTATTAAGAATATTCTAGAACATTCCATGGATGTTAAATCCCTACGATAACCCCAAATTTCAAAAAAATTTGTCAAATTTTATCAAAATTTTGTGGAAATTTCCACCATAATTCCAAATTTTTTTTGTCAAATTTTATCAAAATCTTGTGGGAATTTCCATATTTTCAAGGAAAAATTAAGGACTATTTAAACTATGCTCCATCTAATAATTATTGATAATTAAATTAAAATTTTTAAAACTAATTTTCAAAATAAAATCTCCATAATTTAAATTAAATAAACTAAATTTCCTAAAAATTTGAATAAAATGGTTGAATTAAAAATTAAATTATAAATAAATATATATACCACTTAAATTCTATGTTGCAAACCATAAAAGCACATTTCCTATATGATATGATATGATATTTTTTTTAATGTCCACAAGACTAAAAATAGTCTATGGGACCACCAACTTCCTTGTTTTTTGCCTTATGCAATTCAATCCTTTTCTTACTCAAATTGATGATGAGCTGACCCAACCTTATAACAGTTCCATCACTAAAAAGACAATGCTACAGAATTGATGCTAACGTACTACGGTAACTATCCCTGATGTCTCTGAAAGCGTCACATTCCAAAATGAAATGTTTTTCTGATTCCACTGCCCCAGAAGTGCAAAAAGTGCATACCCTTTCTTCCCAAGCTTCTTTAGGTCTCTTCCACCGTCTCGTTTCACACCAAAGCTGATGTGAGCTAGTTCTTAATTGAGCTATAAGAACCTTTTCCCTCCATGGAATGCTAGCTCAAATGTATTCTTTTTGTTGGAGATCACAAGTGGGGTTGAATTCCTGAACATAATACTTCTTCTTTCTACCCAACTTTTTTCCCCATATATCCTTACGAAACTTCTCCAGCACAAAATTCTTTAATTCCTTGCTATTTGTGGGACATGCATTCAAGTAAATATTCCATTTTTGCATCCATTTTTTGTTTTGTCTCATCCATGATTTCTTTCTTTTACTCATATCTTCATTGAAGATAACTTTCGACCATCTACCTTCTCCCATTTGCTCCATTCTCTTTAGGTACCTTATAAGACACACCATGGAAATTGCTTCGATGGGCACTGCCCCTGTTTCACTCAACATTATCTCATAGGGAACTGAAATTTTTATTTTGAACTTGCCCATGATCAAGCGTTTTTGAATTTTTTCAATTTGTTTCCATTTTGAAACAAAGATGCTACTAGCCCACAATTCACACCCATATAATATCACTGGAAAAACTAGGACTCCAAAAAGTACTTTGATCATGTTCCAATCCCATAACTTTGCCTCTCTACATCTATTTGGAAGTGCATATAATGCTTTCCACCCTCCTAAAATTCTTTTCTTTCTGCAATCCTCCCAATTAAGCTTGTTGTTGAAATCGATCCCGAGGTACTTGTATTCATTTACTTCTTCAAGAATGTTGTCTTGAAAGAAGAACGTATGGTGGCTTTGCTTCCTTTTATTAGAGAAAATCATTATCTTGGTCTTACTGGTATTGACTTGCATCCCCACTGCTTTACATAAATGCTCAAGGGCATATAGGTGCATCTGCAATCCATGGGCCAATTTAGCAACCAGCACAAGATCATCGACATATAGAATAAGCTTTATCACAAACTCCCCCAATCGAATAGTGAACACCCTCCCCACCTTGCAAATTTAGCCACTCTTATAGTTTGTCAATATATAAACCAAAAAGGGTAGGGGATAAAGGGCAACCTTGCTTGACTCCGATGTCACTTCTAAAACTTTCTGAAATGCTTGCTGAAGTTCTAATCTTGACTTTCACCTCTTCATAAAGCTTATGGACAGTAGCTCTATATTGTAAAGGAATGTCAAGTTCTTCCATTCTATGCCACAACTTGTCTCTAGGGACCGTGTCAAATGCCTTTTTGAAGTCAACAAAGCAACAAAATACTTATTCTTTGCTCCCCCAAACCTTTTCAACAATGTGTCTCAACGTGATACCATGATCTACTGTAGAATGCTTCGGCCTAAAACCTGCTTGCCCTTTTTCCCTCTTTTATTTTACTTCTGCCCACTTACTGATTCTATTTTCTACCATGCCACTGAAAAGCTTTGCAAACAGAGGATTGATCATAATGGTTCTATAGTTGGAAGGATTATTAATGTCTACGCTTTTAAGAAGGGGAATTGCTAGACTAGTTGTCCAATCCCTTGGGAACCCTTGCTGAATGACATTTTTGAATATTTCCATGATGCGGGGTGCCAAAATGTTCATTCCCCACTTTAGATATTATGCTTGAAGTTCAACCAAGTTCCTTGCCTTCCCTGCTTTCAACTTTTTAATTCCTGCCTCCACCTCCTATACTGTGAAAAGCTTTGTAGATGTGTTGATCCTGGGAGGAGGCTCAACCTCTACTTCTCTTTCATAGAGTTTCCTTGCATAGTCAAACCACTGATTGACTGTAATATGATTTTCAATTTGCTTCTTCCTTGGTTGAAGTGCCTGCCAAAAAAGTTTTGGGTTATTCTTGCCTAGATATATCAACTCTTCCCGCCTTGTTTCCATGAACTCATATTTTTTCTTTTTAAAAATATGCTTATATAACTTTACATTCATCTTCCCCTCTCCTTCCTTTTTCAAGGTTCTCATTGCCATTTTGCATTCATCATCGAACCATGCATTCACAAGAAAACAATTTGATTCTGATTTCCTATTTTTTAATCTTTTGCACTTCTCAAGCGCACCCTGGATTATATTTGTTAACTCATGGTTGTTGAGGCTTTGGGGACCAATTTTCTCCTTCTGAATTGATCTCCTCAACATTGTTTTGGAGATAGTGCAATTTGTTTGTGTTAGAAGAATTTTGCCCCATGATGCCGGTTGTTGAGAACATTGGGTTTTCCTCCTATTTTGTCTTTCTTCTAACCAGGAAAACTTTATATAAATTGGGTTATGATCTAATTTTAAATCCCAAATATGCTCTCCAATCTTAACTTCAGCTATTCTTTCTATTAGGCTTTGTGACCCAATAACATAGTCAACTACACTTGCCCCATTCACTACACAGTTTATGTTGGAGAGCATCTAAACACATTCACTACCTGTTGTGTCAAAAAAAAATTCCCTATCAAGTTGCTCATTAAGATTTTTGTGGCAAAAAGTACAATTGTACCATAATGATTCCAAAATGGAAATGGAGCCAGATTCTGTAATTGGGTTTTAAATTTGGTGATAGAGATTTACAGGAAATACTAGTATAACGAGACTATAATTTTGTTCCGAAAATAGTGGAAATTCACAGCATAAATTTTGGGACAGCCTGCGAGCCACCCATAGCAATTAACTTATGCCTCAACAAGTGCCAAGACGTCCCTATTGGGGTCGCCTACTCTTCTAGCCAAGACACAACAGGCCATATACTCAATGAGATTTGAACCTCCATCTCGTGGGTTTCACCCAACGAAACTTACCGTTAAACCACATGTCACTGTATCAAAAAAACATATTTAAATAACAAAAAAGTATTATAAGGTTTAGAGTATGCCCTAAAATTACTTTTGTACCCATATGCATTTGGCAAGGCTTACCCCCATATGAACCACCAACCAATAATTTCAGGTGGTTTGTTTTTCCTTGAATAATAGTGATTTTTGGATAGCACACGGTGATGGTTGTCCCATTGTTGGTTTGACAACTGAATTATGATAGGCTTTTCCACTATGTAAAAAAAAAGGAAAAAAAATTATTGTATTATCTGAATTTGTAAATAATTAAAAAAAAATTAATTATCCGGATACATATGTCTATTTTGCAATACGATTCCAGGTTTTTAATTAATTATCAATAATTATTAGATGGATGGTAGACATGCAACCTCTATGGAATATTCTTGAATATTTTTGGTAGTATACACAAATAAAAGTATTATATATATATTTTCAAAGTAGTTATGTTTTTCGTTTTTAATTTAATTCATTAATTAAAAAAGATGTCATATGAACAAGTGTCATATTATTGATAAATCATAATATTGGCTCATCCTATTGTAACCACACTTATTTACAAATTAAAAATCTCCATGATAAATTGAGATAAATCTCCATGGTTAAAAATCTTGTTACATTTGTTCATATATATTTCCACAGGCTGTAATCATGTTGATAAGTTTCTAAATAAATATTATGTTTAAATTTTTTGATGTCTTACATCTCTAATGGTCCCACGACCCATCATAATAAACTCAAACAAACAAGATAATCTTATATGTTTTTTTAAAATACATGTATATTTAACTTATATATTAAATTTGTTTTACTATTAATTATTATTATTATTTTAAATAAATTTATAATTTAATTATTTTTTATAAAATATTTAATTTAAATAAATGAGAAAATATTTATCATCCATGAGTACATTAATCTATTTATATATTAAAAACAAACAAATTTATAAATTCCAAAAAAGACATAATTGAAAATAATAAAAATGCGAACCCAACTTTGCTGTCCCTACTCTGGTTTAGCGTTTATTCTTCCTGCTATCCGCTGCTGTTTATTAGAGTTCATAAAGTCAAGCGCCATGTTTTGTATTATAAAATTCCAAAAAAAAACAAAAACACATAATTGAAAATATTCAGAATGTACTCCCAACTTTGCCGTCCATACTCTGGTTTAGCATTTTTTTCTTCCTGCTATCCGCCGCTGTTTTGACAGTCAAAGGTGGTGGTGAGTGTTGGGTTGGTGGAGTTGATTAGAGTTCATAAAGTCAAGCGCCATCTTTTATGGTTTTTTTTATTGGAGAGATATTTAACATGATGATCATGATGAGTCTATTGGACTTTAGACGTACTGGACTTTAAATGAAAAAGAATGATTTTTTAAAATTTTATTTTTATGATTAAAAAAAAGAAGTGTTTTAAAATAGATAGTTATAGTTGGGTTCACTTAACAACAAGTTAAGAAGATTGGAAGTATGATAAATATTTAAAGAAATGAAAAAAAATATGAATATATTATAACATTATTTAATAAATTAATAAATAACTATATTATGCTATTTATTCATTTATTTCTTGATAATGAACCACATTAAATGGTTCAAAAAACATTCATACAAATTTTGATATATAATTTTTATAAAAATCTTATTCTTCGGAATGAACCACACTATACGACTTTTTACAACTTTCACCATATACTCATATAAAACTATATATGTATATATAAAACCTAAACTATCCCTTAAAATGACTCCGACCAAAAAGGGGAGTCACGTGAAAAATCTTTGAAGGTGGCATGTAAATAATGGTGTCATTAGAATAGATATATTCACGGAGATGGCAGTGATTACAAATATCCCAAAATAAGGGGAAATTTACGAAGACGTTGCTGGCAATAAATCTTTAAAAACTATTGCAGATCAAGAACTAGTCATATCATTGACGCTAAATATTTTTTAAATTGATACTAAGAAATTGCAAAAATTTATAAAATAGTTTTGGGATAATCCAGCGATGTATAACCAGTGAAGGCTGCAACAAAATATCTGAATACTTTGGCAACTTGTTCAACTGTGCAGAGTGCCACATTTTACTTGGTTGGCTCTCCCTGAATCGATTATTGAATTAAATAGAGGTGACAGTGACCAGCCAACTATGATTTTGGCGCTTTCTTCCGGCTATCCACCGCTTCTTTTTCAAATGGTTCCACCTCATCTTTTATATTGTTTTATATTGACTCCGTTGTTTTCACAATCACCACCACCTTAATCATAGGAATATATATATATATATATATATATATATATATATATATTTTACTATTGAAAATCTTAATCAAGAAATTATTTTCAAGTTTATTAAGTTAAAGATAAAGCCTATCAATCTGTCTCGTTTTTGTGTTTTGTCTTTTCCTATGAAACTTTATAATAAATACTTCCAATTTCTATACAAATTCCTTACTGAATAAATTATTCTAAAAACTAACTACCAAAATATCTGCACAACTATAATATAAAGTGGTTGCCACTGCTAAAACGACAGTGAATCGCAGATAGAAAATGGCCAACTGACAGTGAAGGACTCAAAAATAAATAAAAGTTGTTTGGTCATTGTCACATGCATTTGATTGATTCAATCCTCGATTGTGGGAACACCAACTTGAAAGCAAGGTGGCGGCGAGGGTTTGGTTAATTGAGTTGAATATAAAACAGAGATGATAAAATCGTGTGGCTTTAAATTAAAGTATGGACTTTGTGGTTTAGCTATACCCCACACGATTCATGGTTGTGGAGGAGAGTTTTTAAATAGTTCCACGACATCTTTTATATTAACTCCACGTGGAGAAATATAGGCCACATATACGCGTTTAACTTAACTTTAATATGGGGAAAGCCTATGCCCTTCTCGAAGATCTCATAATAGCATCAAATCTCAAGATTAAGAATAAAAGTATGGGGAGATTTCTAGATTAGTTATCAAATATATGGTCCTAAGGTCATATTTTTTAGAAATTTGTTTCTTAGTCATTATCACAAGGATTTGATACCTTTATTAGAAGTTGGAAGTAATAGAGTGGTTTCATATTCTCTGTGAGCTCAATAAAATAGTAGATGGAAATGCTAGTAAAACCTCAAAGGATTGGGGAGAATTTTTCTTATTAACTCTATTCAGTATATTCATAACATTCATTGATCATATAGTTGCTAATTTATCTGTTTTTCTAAGATTTTTATGAAAAAATTGGGGAGCTTTTTCTCATCACTCTCAAGATTATATATGAGCCACTATGAGAAGCATCCTCTACCATTTAAGTCTACATCATTATAAATAATGGAGCCATGCAACATGATCTATACACTGGTGGTATATTACATAATTTTCTCTTGTTAATGGGATATCTCAATCTTGATTAGATTCTCAACCCTTTGGTTGAGTAGTTTGTTCGTCTAGTGAAGAGGGAATTTTAAAATGGGATTTTCTTTCCATTCAATAATTTTAACACCTCTAGTCTTGTTTTCTCACAAAATCAAAATTAAAAAGAGATGTATCAAATAAAATAAAATAAAATAAATAATAATAATAATAATAATAATAATAAAATATCAAAATAAATTATAATTGAAAAATACATATCACTACATCTCAAAAAAGGTTGATAAGATATAAATGCATATCACCACATCTCAAAAATGTTGATAATATTTCAATTCCAAGATTAGAAAAAAAACCAAACTAGTATTTCTTTTCCGCAACCATGAGTGGAAGATCAACCTAACACTTTAAAGTTTGAGTCATAATAACACTGCTTATACATTTTTGTAATATCCATAATCCTATTAAATAACAATTTTTTTTTTCATCGAACACTTTATATATATATGATGAAAGCAAGAATAAGTTAAAGTAGATTCACAATTTGATGCAAATAATAAGGGTAAGGGTAAAGTAACCTCCCATCAAAACAAAATAGCAATGAAGTCAAACTTCAACCTCAATATAGATTCCAACACACACACATGCTAAACTAAGAAGAAAAAATATATTTAGCGTGTTTTAAAGCTAAAAATTTCTTAACAATTTAAGGATGTTATTATTATAATTAAAAATAGTAAAAATAACCAGTCAATGAGTATACCGTTAACCAATCAATGATATCTCACAAAGCCTCTAAAGTCCTCCCAATACTCCTCATTTACAGTTGTTTTACAAGAACCGTAACATATAGTGGTGCGCCACCATAATTGTATGTGATGGACTTTGCTACAGTAATTCAATAACATTGACTTTGTTATGGTGACCTATAGTTATATCCCGCGTTCCTATAACCTATAGTTACATCCTCCATTCCTAAAACCTACAATTCCTAGGGTTTCGGTTAGTGAGTGGAATCCATTCACAATCACGTTACTGTTGAAATCTACTTTGACATGAACTGTGAAGAGGAATCAGAAAGGCAATCCATGGACCATCATTTTTCAAAAAACACTTGGTTATTGGCATCAACTCAACATGCCATTCCATTGACCAGTCTACCATGTGCTAAAATTTTGGCCTTAATGGGGCAAAAAGTGACTGAAATTTCGCTAGAGCAGCAACAAGAACTAGTCCCTAACAAAACTTACTTCAAAAACATAATAGAATTTGCAGATTCCATGAATTTTTCATCAGGAAAGTGAAATGGAAACTATCAGAAAAATACCACGACTCGCATTTATAAAGGTCAACCTCGAGAATAACCTCGAACTCTGCTGCTTTGAGGTCATGATTGAATTTTCTCGTGAGGTAGTTGGATATCATTTCCTCATCCGTGGGATGGAACCTGAAACCTAGAGGTAAAGAAAAAGTTCCCATGGACGGGGTATCGATAATGCCCTCCACCAACTGTCTGTTAAGCCTTATAAGTGAAACCAAATTCCAATCCCTCGTATTCACCCAAAGACACCACCAAGAGTCCAACAATTCTGGTGTGGATAATAGCTCTGCCCAGTGCCCACCTAGTATGCAATGTATATCTATGTCTCTCCCCCAACCCTAATTGAAATTCAATGACGAATGCGTAGCGTCCGTATTTGCAACATGAAGGCCAATGAAAACTGGGCCAAATATTTTTTAAAGGGGTTTGAATTAGTACCTGTGACCTGGATGGGATCCTTGTTGTCACCTAGTGTACCTCCAACTGGGAGAGGGATGCCAAGGTGTTGCTCAATGCACTCCAATTGTTGATCCAAGTCCTTCATATGCATGTGCAAGTGTTCCATGGTGTGGAGAAGATCTGATCCATGCTTGTAACGATCCAGAAGAACCCTTTGATATTCCAAGGGATAATTTTCATGTCGGGGGTTTGTTGAAAGTGGGGAAAAAATCCAAAATCACTTTGATTTGTCCTAAGTTGACCAACATATCTCTCAATTCTTCTAGGATTTGTTGATTGCTTTTCCTACCTTTTTTATTTTCTTCCCTTTGGGGTTTAACGGGGTTCCTGATTGGTTGGGATTGAACTCCTAATGAGCATGTGTTAATTTTCCTTGATTCCAATTTTTTAAGCAGATTGGTGAGATTTGAAATATGTTCGGCGTAATACCTTGAATTGATGTTTCGAGAGAGTATGTGGGTCTTTACGTTTCCAGGATTTGGAGATTTCTGGAAGGTTGAGTGAATAAAAATCCATATCCTCATTAAAATCTAAGGAATTATCTAGGCCACCTTTCGAGGTAGCTTGATGCAAGGGAGGGGGAAGCGGAGGAAGAGGAGGATGGGTCTACAGAGGATGACAGAGGCAGATTATAATTTTTCATAACAATTTCATGGGACGATAAGTTTAAGGGAGGGTCAAGAGACTCCAAGGAGGAGAGTGGCTCAAAGCGATTGTTAATGGAAGGATTCTTCCCCGAGGGGTTGGGCTAGGAAGGATGGAATTTTGGGATCTTACACTTGCCTCCAAATTTTATGAAGCCATCATCATGGGGAGAAGAGGTCGGATTAGAGTTAGAATTTACAACCAAAAGAGGGAAATTATGGTAAAGGTTTCCATATTCATGGCAAATATTTGAATGTTTCCTTCCAATGTGTATATAGATAACTAAATAAGAAAGCCAACGAGATCTCCAAAGAAGCTCTACTAGCAAAGGATGGGGCATTGAATGTAATTGAAAGGGTGAAGATGTCCACTCCCAATCACAATCCTTTGCCTCTTTTGTTGGAAATGTTGTCATTGATGGCAAAGGAGCACAAAGGAGCAACACCTGAACCAGCAATAAGGCAAAGGAGATGACAAAGGAGGAGCACTTGAAACATCAGCCAAGGAGCAGAGAAAGCATAAGAAGAGGTAGCAGAAGCAGCAAAAAGAAGAGGCAGAGGCAGAAAATACAGAGGAAGAGATGAAAAAGACATGTAGTAGAGGCAGAGGTCGAGCAGCGTTGAAGCTGAAACAGGCAAAGGAAACAGGTGGAAGAACACTGCTAGAGTGTAACAGTCGAATACAGAGGCAGAGTGAAACGGCCGAGCAGTGGAGATAGAGGCAGTGAATACAGAAGCAGTGAAGTGGTTGAGCGGCAGAGGCATTAGCACAGCAGAGGTAGAGGTGTTAGCACAACAGAGGCACATAAATTTTGGGAATCGCTTAACCCCAGGCGGAAGGATACATAAAATAAATTCCGAGAATCACCTCCCCCGCTGGAAGATACACTAACGATTGGAGCAGAAAAGTATACATATATATAAATCTTATTCCGGGAATCGCATAACCCATTGGCAAAGTATACATATATGTATAGCCATATGCAGTGCGAGATCCAAAGAAACATAGTAATATAAAGTGGGACCCTTCCCAATTGCAACTATCGCAATATCGCAACATCACACCATCGCAACATCGCAACATCGTGCCATCGCACCATCGCAACATCGCAACATCGCGCCATCGCACCATCGCAACATCACAACATCGCGCCATCGCACCATCGCAACATCGCGAAATCGCAACATCACACCATCGCAACATCGCGAAATCGCAATATCACACCATCGCAACATTGCACATCGCAAATGTTACATTGCGCGATTTTTTGTTTGATCTGCCGATCGCCGTTGCGATGTGTTGTCTGCCATCAGATGTGGGGCCCGACCCTTTCATATATTAGAGGTTGTGATTCAACTTATTGGATTGTAATATAAGACCAAAGGCTTAAGGTGGAGGGCGATTGTTTATATAAAATGATTGTTGTTAGATATATAAAACATGGTTGCAGTTGTATTAAAATATGCCGCATGGGCTGTGAACCCACGGGCCTCGGCTTAATGGGAGGGCGATTATTAATATACAACGACTGTGATATATGTCCGTTCCGCTTGCGGAATGTTCCACATCAACAAGACACTCGTGGCATGAAAAGCGTTGGAATATGGCCCAGAATTACAGTCAGCAGATTCATTTATATATAAAGCGCTGATATAAAAATGAAAAATGCAGTTACACAAATACAGAAGTTACGCAGCAGCCATAAACAGAAAGGCATACAGAGAAGAGCTGAAAAGAGATAAAACACAGTCACAGAAAAGACAAAGACACAGTCAGAGAAAAGACAAATGCGTAGCAAGCCAAGAGACAAAACGAGTGAGCTGGAGTTCTCATTTAAATTTGAATGTAAATGTTTTATTTAAATTTATATTGTTGTGATGCATTGGCAAGTCTCCGGAAGAGAAAAAATATCCCATTGTAATATTAAAATAAGCACCTACAGTTACATTTTTCTGAGTGAGCTGAAAAGAGATGAGAAGGCAGAAGGCAAAGAGACATGGCTGTCCATTTCGAATTCCCAGTGGAATACAAACAACCATGAAGCTATTTTTGTATAAAACAGGGTAATATCCAAGGGGAGTGTTTTGACGAAAAAGGAGTGAGAGAAGAAGAGAGCATGCAGCATAATTAAAGAGAGTTGAAGAGAATAAGCAAGCTGCAAGAAGAATGTGAATAAGGAGGAGCTGAAAAAAGAAGAAGAAGGGGCTGCGCAGAGATGATGCAGGTCTGATATAAGAGTTGATGAACAACAAAGAAGAAGGTACAGAACAGCGCTGATATCCAAGGTAAATCAGCAAGTGTTTTTCTTTTGAAAGAGTAAGGAAGTTAGAGCTTCCCTATCAAGTTGTAGCTTGATAGATGTCAGTTGTAGCTGATTGAGGTAGGAGCCTCCTGTAGGTTGGTGCCTGCAGAAAATAGATGGGTGGTGCTATCAAGTTGTAGCTTGATAAAATGTAAGTTGTGGCGTAGAGTAGGAGGAATAGAATACAGTGCACACGAGAAAATAGATGGGAGTTGGTGCTTCCACATCAAGTTGTAGGTTGATAAAATTTCAGTTGTAGCTGACTGAGGTTGGAGCCTCCTGTAGGTTGGTGCCTGCAGAAAATTGATGGGAGTTGGAGCTTCCTTGCAAGTTGTAGCTTGCAGAATTGAGGTTGGAGCCTCTTGTAGGTTGGTGCCTGCAGAAAATCAGTGGTGAGAGGGAGTTGGAGCTTGCCTTTGCATCACAACAATAATAAGATGTGGTTTTCTCCCTTTATGGGTTTCCACGTATATCTGGTGTCTATGTTCATGATGTCTATGTGTTGATATGATATATCTATTCTGCTAATACTTGCTACTAACATATTAAGACTGCTGGGGTACATTATCTAATCTGCTTATTAATTGCTGTTCATAAATAAATATTGCTCACACATTATGTTGATCATGAAATGAAGGTGTTAATAAAGTAAAATAAGTTTTAAAAGAAAAGTTTTAAAAGTCCATGAATGTGTTAAACTGATTCACCCCCCCCTCTCAGTTTAACTAAGAGTTCAACAATTGGTATCAGAGCCGGTTCCTTTGGTGTAAGCCTAATAACTTGAAGGAGATCTGGTTGAGTCATGGACTATCAAAATGTACTTGTGCTAAACACAACAAACTTTCCTAAATGGAGAGATAAGGTTAAGACAGGTTTAATGGCTGATGAACCTGAGGTATGGAAGCTTGTTTGTGATGGTTACTGCACAGACTCCCCCACAGTGAAAGAACAACAGAGGAATGCCAAGGAAAAATGTGTGATATATAACAATCTTCATAACAAGGACCTTGAGTTGATAATGGATTTAACCTCTGCAAAATAGATCTGGGATAGATTGCACTTCATACATGGAGTAGACACTAAGGACTGCACTGACAAGAAAGATAAGAGAATTAAGAAGAAGAAAAATTCATGTCAACAGGAAAATATTCAATCAAACGAAGTACCTGCTAGTATGAATGGAGATAAGAACCATGAAGAAATTATAGCTAAAGAAAAAGCCAAGCTTGACACTGCTTTGACTGAAATAGAAAAATTGAAAAATGAAAACAAGGACCTTAAGACAGTGGTGCAAATATGTGATGAGAGAGAATATGAGGATAAGAAAGAAATTTTTGACCTGAAAACACACCTTGAAGAAGCAAGAAAAATAGAAGACACTCTGTTGCAACAAATGAGAGAGAAAAGTCGGGAATGTGAAAGATTGGAAGAAGAAGTAGTGAGCCTAAGAAAGAACTTAGAAAAAGCCCGAAGAGAACTATTAATGAACACACCTCTAATGAAAGGCTCTAGATAGTTGGACCAGATTCTAAATGCACAAAGGTCACCTATCATAAAGACTGGGATAGGATATGAAGGTGAAACTAGTAAGTCCAAGGTTGAAGATAACAAGAAAATCATTTTTGTAAAAGTTGTAAAGAACAATGATGCAGCTCAGAAGAGTCCCACAGAAGAAGAAGCCAACAAGAACAATATGTGCAAAGAAACAAACAAAAACAAGCAGCAACATGAAAGAACGGAGAATGAGAAGATGAAACAATCAACTGCTAAAGGCTCATATGCTCCTAAGGATGAATTGAACAAATTCGGAAGATGTCAAAGGAGGTTCATTCCTCCTATGAAAAATATCACTTGTTTCTCCTGCCACAAACCAGGACATGATGCAGCACATTGCAAGACAAAGAGAATCAATGATTACCAGCAAAAGATGCAGCAAATGAGAATACTACCTCAAGAAAGCAAATGGCAAGGACAATCTTCCACCAGGTACACAAATCATTTCCATGGCTACTGTTATGCATGCAATGAATTTGGACATAAATATGTTGATTGTAAATTATGTTCAAAAAGGGGAATGAAATATTATGCATCATCTCAAATATACTTTGATAAAATAAGATGTTATATATGCCTCAAGCTTGGCCACAAAGCAAAGTACTGTAAAATGCCATATATATTAAAGAACTCCAGACAGATGATGAAATCCAATCCAATCAAACAAAACTATGAATCGGAAAGGAGTGCAGACATTATGATGAACCCCAATAAAGTATGGAAAGAAAAGAGAAAGGGGGAGCCTATTATCTCAATAACATAATGAATACATCCTAGTCTTAGGGGGAGCTGCTCTAGGAAACAAAGAAAATATCTAACCAGTTACAAATATGAAGCAACATCCCAGGGGGAGAGCAGTTCATATATAGACCCCATGAAAGTAGTCTAAGAAGAGCTCCATGTAATGAGAACAACTATGAGATCAGGAAGAAAAAGGAATTAGAGACAGAGCAGTGGAGTTGAAAAGGCCTAAAGGAGTGTAATACAGAGGTTTATTTATGAATTAGGGGTGTAATACAGTTGGCAGATGAATTATTGAGCAATTATTCATTGAGTTTGTATGGCATAGACTTTGATTGAAGACTAAAACCCTGTAGTAAAGACTTAATATGATTGGGGATGAGCTGGAGCATTTCTTAAATGGCATAAGAGGACTGGAGAGAGGCATAGGACCTCTTGATAACGAGAATAAAATGGCCATCGTTGAATATAAAACATTATGAAATTGATAATGGATTTGTGTAATTGAAGTTCGAATCCCATAGCCAAGGATACGGGCGGAGTGATAGAACTCTGTATACCCTATAATAGGAATCTCTATGCAGGAAGACGAAATTGAAATCATGTATATGATTGAGTTCTAGTGGTGCTCTGGGAATGCGTGAGAGTGCTTTGACTCTGCAGTAGTGTACTCCATCCCTGTGTTAATGCATATACTCCAGAATGTTCGTGATTATACGCTTCGGTGTGTATATCGAATATATAAATCGTGTGCGAATAGACCGTGGAATGGCAATGGTTGAATAGTATCGTTGAACATATTGGAACCACGAGTTAATGTTGTACACGGAAGTGTCGGACCAGAACCTGGAACATATGAGGAAGTGGAACCATGACCAGATGAACAGTGAACGCGGATTGCCGAAAACCACCCTGCCATTTCGCACCGCTTCTCCGGAGCAGGTGGTATTTTTTGAATTGGATATGTGTACAGAGAATGCACGCAGGTAGCCCGAGAACAAAGATGGTAATAAATAGACATCACCCAGATTCATATGTATTTGAGAATAAACCTGAAAAGCAGTTATATATGTAGCTGGTGCACAAAAGTACAGTGAACAGATGAATAGTCACAGAGGTGAACCAAGATATATAGAACAGTTGAATTGTATGTAAAGCAGCAATGGTTCTAGAGCAGTGCTAGAAAAGAAAATGCTATGACTTCCTCTGAACATCATGATAGAAAAAGCAAAATATTAATGAGACCAAGATCAGATTCAGTATATTGATGATTGTTGTTGAAAAGAGTGGAGAGCTCAATAATAGATGTCTTAATTATGGGTAAATGTGAAAGCTGAAGTGAAACCTCTGCATGGTTTACCAAAGTAATATCAATTGGTGTTTAGGTACAAACAACATGCTTATCAGCAGATTACCAAGCATTATCAGCAGAGCAGCAGTATGATACAGGTCCACAGGATCAAAGAACTATGGCAAAAGAACCTCAAGGCCCCTTTCTTAAGGTCAATTACAAAACAGTATGAAGGCTGTTTGCTGGGTTTTTCAATCAAACATCTTGAATATTCCTTTGTGGAAGTTCATCCTGATAGAATAGTGAATGTATCTGAAGAATAAAGGACTAGCTGTGATTACCATGTAAAGCTCAAATTTTTTTTTTTAAATACTACTTCAGCACAAAGAATTTGCTGATGAGTATTGAAGAAGAAGACACATTCCATCTACAATCTTCCTCAACAGAAATATATTGGCTCACTACATAAGACTGAGATAGAAGTATATTTGAAGCCTTATCAGCATTTTAGTTTTTAAATCAAATGATGCATCTCTGATTAGTTAAAGATAGTACAATGTGTTCTATGAAGTGTCATTATCCTCACTTTTAGCTCTATACAAGTGAAAGGAGTCAGTGCTTTGGGATTGTATCAACTTGTTGTGTACATTCAAGAGCAATAATCCTCAAAGTGTTCTCTCAACAAGTCTTGTACATCACTCTGGAGCAACATGTTACAAAGTCAGCAGAAGAGGGCCTAAACATAACTGAGAGAGAGGAAATGCAAAGACAGAATTAACACTGAGAAATGTGCAACCCTTTTCCATTGATGTCAAAGGGGGAGGAAAAGCAGGTAATAAAAGAAAGGGTCTTCTAAAAGAAGCCAGACAAAGAAAGACTTGGAGGAAGCATTGGATTATCAGTGGAGGTGTTGCCATCAATGCCAAAGGGGGAGACTGTTGGAAATGTTGTCATTGATGGCAAAGGAGCACAAAGGAGCAGCACCTGAACCAGCAATAAGGCAAAGGAGATGACAAAGTAGGAGCACTTGAAACATCAGCCAAGGAGCAGAGAAAGCATAAGAAGAGGTAGCAGAAGCAGCAAAAAGAAGAAGCAGGGCAGCAAAGAGAAGCAGAGACAAGACCATTTGAAGAAGCAAGGAGTAGCATTAGACAAGAAGAAGAGATAGAAACAGAAAGATAACAGAGACAGGAAAAGGAGACAGGCAGAGGCAGTGGAAGCAAATATAAAAGAGACAGGCAGAGGTAGTGGAAGCAAATATAAAGGAGATAGGCAGAGGCAGAGCAGTTGTCGAGCAGCAGAGGCAGAGGCAGCAAATACAGAGGAAGAGATGAAACGGACATGCAGTAGAGGCAGAGGTCGAGCAACGTTGAAGCTGAAACAGACAAAGGAAACAGGCGGAAGAACACTGCTAGAGTGTAACAGTCGAATACAGAGGTAGAGTGAAACGGTCGAGCAGTGGAGACAGAGGCAGCGAATACAGAAGCAATGAAGTGGTCGAGCGACAGAGGCGTTAGCACAGCAGAGGCACATAAATTCTGGGAATCGCTTAACCCCAGGCGGAAGGATACATAAAATAAATTCCGAGAATCACCTCCCCCGCTGGAAGATACACTAACGATTGGAGCAGCAAAGTATACATATATATAAATCTCATTTCGGGAATCGTTACCCACGCTGGAGTATATATGCAGCGCATTACATATATTGCGCCTTATGCATAGAGGTCCAAAGCATACATATATATTTATATGGAGCGCTTTGTAAACAAAGAAACAAATGTAACAAAGCCTAATATGGTGGGACCCTTTCCTCATCGCACCATCGCAACATCGCAACATCGCGCCATCACACAATCGCAACATCACAACATCGCGCCATCGCACCATCGCAACATCGCGGAATCGCAATATCGCACCATCGCAACATCGCACATCGCAAATGTTACATTGCACGATTTTTTGTTTGATCTGCCGATCGCCGTTGCGATGTGTTGTCCGCCGTCAGATGTGGGCCCCGACCCTTTCATATATTAGAGGTTGTGATTCGACTTATTGGATTGTAATATAAGACCAAAGGCTTAAGGTGGAGGGCGATTGTTTATATAAAATGATTGTTGTTAGATATATAAATCATGGTTGCAGTTGTATTAAAATATGCCGCATGGGCTGTGAACCCACGGGCCTCGGCTTAATAGGAGAGAGATTATTAATATACAACGACTGTGATATATGTCCGTTCCGCTTGCGGAATGTTCCACATCAACAAGACACTCGTGGCATGAAAAGCGTTGGAATATGGCCCATAATTACAGTCAGCGGATTCATTTATATATCAAGCGCTGATATAAAAATGAAAAATACAGTTACACAAATACAGAGGTTACGCAGCAACCATAAACAGAAAGGCTTACAGAGAAGAGAAAGGGACAAAGACACAGTCAGAGAAAAGACAAATGTGTAGCAAGCCAAGAGACAAAATGAGTGAGCTGGAGTTCTCATTTGTAATTTGAATGTAAATGTTTTATTTAAATTTATATCGTTGTGATGCATTGGCAAGTCTCCGAAAGAGAGCAAATATCCCACTGTAATATTAAAATAAGCACCTACTGTTATATTTTCTGAATGAGCGGATAAAAGATATGAGAAGGCAGAAGGCAAAGAGACATGGCCGTCCATTTCGAATTCCCAGTGGAATACAAACAACCATGAAGCTGTTTTTGTATAAAACAGGGTAATATCCAAGGGGAGAAAAGAGTCGACGAAAAAGAGTGAGAGAAGAAGAGAGTGTGCAACAGAATTAAAGAGAGTTGAAGAGAATAAACAAGCTGCAAGAAGAATGTGAATAAGGAGGAGTTGAGCAAAGAAGAAGAAGGGGCTGAGCAGAGATGATGCAGGTCTGATATAAGAGTTGATGAACTGCAGAGAAGAAGGTACAGAACAGAGCTGATATCCAAGGTAAATCAGCAAGTGTTTTTTCTTTTGTAAGAGTAAGGAAGTTGGAGCTTCCCTATCAAGTTGTAGCTTGATAAATGTCAGTTGTAGCTGATTGAGGTAGAAGCCTCCTGTAGGTTGGTGCCTGCAGAAAATAGATGGGAGTTGGTGCTTCCACATCAAGTTGTAGCTTGATAAAATGTCGATTGTAGGCTGGATGAGGTAGAGGCCTCATGTAGGTTGCAGCACAGCAGAAAATAGATGGGAGTTGAATTGCTTCCACATCAAGTTGTAGGTTGATAAAATGTCGGTTATGGGCGGCGAGGTAGGAGCCTCAATGGGTTGGTGCACACGAGAAAATAGATGGGAGTTGGAGCTTCCTTGCAAGTTGTAGCTTGCGGGGTGAGGTTGGAGCCTCACATGGGTTGGTGCCTGTCCGGTGGTGAGAGGGAGTTGGAGCTTGCCTTTGCATCACAACAATAATAAGATGTGGTTTTCTCCCTTTATGGGTTTCCACATATATATGGTGTCTATGTGCATGATGTCTATGTGTTGATATGATATATCTATTCTGCTAATACTTGCTGTTAAGATATTAAGACTGCTGGGGTACATTATCTAATCTGCTTATTAATTGCTGCACATAAATAAATATTGCTCACACATTATGTTGATCATGAAATGAAGGTGTTAATAAAGTAAAATAAGTTTTAAAAGAAAAGTTTTAAATGTCCATGAATGTGTTAAACTGATTCACCCCCCCCCCCTCCTCTCAGTTTAACTAAGAGTTCAACATCTTTGATTAATGGAAAAAAGTGGATAAAAACTTCTTGCATAAAAGAAGAGTTTAAATGTCTATTGTCTTTATTTGTCGTTGGTAACTACCTAGTGATGTGTTTTAGATTGTTTTGTTTTTGTACTTAGGCTCAGTGTCTAAAGTTATAAGCAATGAGAAGGTTTTATTAATCAAAACTGAATAGGGAGTTTATTTATTTATTAATATTGATGAACCAATGTAAGAGACATAGTCTAGTGACAATATCAAAAATACATGTTTATGTATTAAGGATTAATTAGAGCTAGTGTCGAATAATCTAACTTAGAGGCTTGTTGATGTTCATGCATCATAGATCCTTCACAAATCCTTGCAAGCCTAAAAAACTCATAATCCAATATTGTTGACAAAGGAGAGGGTGCAAAATATGTTATTTAGCAACAATCATTGGATAGTTCTAGATTTTATTGAATTGAATGCCCATGTAGGATAATAAAGTGTACATTTATAGTGACATTTTCCAAGAGAGTATTGTAACTAGAAGTGGTGGTGTAAGGTCGGACTAGAACTTAGAGTTGATCTACTATACTAGAATAAGTCACCTCTTCTCTACATCCAGGATAAGTTGTCTCATAAAATTTATTATCAACCTCCTAATAGATCCTCATGAAATGTTGATTCTTAGTATTTGATATGCAAATTCAACCTCTCCTAGAAATGATATTGGGGAAAGGTATCCCCTATAATTCTCGAGTTCCCTGTCTTGTTTTTTAATACACTCACTTGAATGGTTGTAGAGAGTATGTGAAAAGTCTAAGATTACATATGCCATCGTCTCATCGAGAACTCTTCTTTGATAAATCTTGACAGATGATGTACTGTTTATTTTATAATACAAATGAACAACGTTTTTTTCCTCTGAAGAAAATGAAAAAAATTACATAATGTAAATTAGCTCCTAAAATTTGAATCAATTCCTTGATTTCTATGAGTGATTAATAGAGAAATAAAAGAATGACATGAAAAATATTATCTTAACCGTCATAACTCAAGAAGAGGAAACACTTCGCATATTAGAACCCATGGGTAAATGAAATATGTATCATTAAAAAAATAAAACAATTACAAATTAAAACATTGCCAGTTTTATACTTGGTTGAAAATGTGAAGCATGGAAATCATTAGTAAAAAGAAAAAAAGAAAAACTCAAGTACAAGTTCTTCTAATATTATCAATACTATATGTTAATACCCTTAATGCTATGAGTTTTTATCATTTTCATTCCCCCACAAACAAAAAAATTAAAATACAAATTCTTTATATATATATTATTTTAATAATAAAAAAAAACCAAATATAATATATATTTAATAAACCATCATAATACCATCATAATCATAAAGTAAATGTAATTATGTTAATCATCAATCCATCATAAACATCAAAATACTTCATAAAAATAACATTGTTAAACAAAAAAACAAAACTAAGCTTTATTTTAATTTTTTATTATTATTATTATTATAAAAAAAAAAAAAAACATATATTAGCTGAGATCAATAGATCCATTCAGAAATTTTAATATTTAATAATACATGCTTGCAAACAACATTATTAGCTACGAAAACCTGGTTTCCTACGGGCAAGTTGAGGTCTAAACAAACACATATATACATTAAAAACACATATGATGAGATTCTTAACTATGGATATTCAACCCCACTTAATCATAGAGATTCTCAATATGTAAATAGACTTTGTTACAATACCATGACTTATCAATACCACATGCCAAAAAAAAACTATGACTAGTTTCACATGACGCTTGTTTTAATTAGTCAATTTAATTAAAAGAGAAAAAATGGCATAAGCTTTGGAGATAAATATTAACTTTTGATTTGTCAAAACTATTAAGAATATTCTAGAACATTCCGTGGATGTTAAATCCCTACCATCAATTTTGCCCCGATGACCAAAAATCGTTGGAATTGGAATCCAACCATTTCTTTTACAACAAATCTATTTTTTTTACAAAAAAACCAGATAGTAGGAGTGCTTAAATATTGTTTTGATGGTGGAAATGAATTGAACACCATCAAAAACCCCTGCAACACCCAAAATAAATTTTATCAAAATTTTGTGGAAATTTCCACCATAATTCCATAATTTTTTTGTCTTGTGAGAATTTCCATATTTCCTAATTAAACTATGCTCTACCTAATAATTATTAATAATTGAATTAAATTTCTTAAAATCCTTTTTTAAAATAAAATCTCTATAACCTAAATTGAATAAACTAAATTTCCTAAAAGTTTGAAAAAAGCTAAAATTAAAAATAAAATAAAATTAGATTAACTGAAATAAAAACCAATTACTATATATAGATAAATATATATACCACATCAATTCTATGTTGCAAACCATAAAAGCACATTTCCTATGTACGTATAAATCACTCCACTGTTTATGCTGGAGATCATCTAAACACATTCACTACCTGTTGTGTCATAAACAAATTCCCTATCAAATTGCTCATTAAGATTTTTGTGGCAAAATGTACAATTGTACCATAATGATTCCAAAATAGAAATGGAGCCAGATTCCGAGGCCCAAGAACGTTAAATCTAGAAGCTGGCATGGCGGTGATGGTGCAAATAAAATAACCGACATATTATTGACTTAAATTATTTTTCAAATTGCAGGTACAAAAATTATAATGTATTGAGGAGACAATTTTGTTCGAAGTTATTTTTGGTTAGAATTTAGTTTTTTATTTTCAAAAAAAGTTGATGCTAGAAGTGTTCAAATTATCTTCTATGTGGAAATGGATTTAACAAATTGACAGATTTTATCAAAATCATGCTAATATTTTCATTATTTTTTGAACGAAAACGTAGCCTCTTGGACTATGCTGAATCTGCAACAAAATTTTGTATTGGCAACTTACAATCAAAATTTACGAGTATTTTGGCCACTTATATTAATTATATTTATGAATGGAGGATTGAATTAATTGCAGGGGACAGTGACCACCCAACTTTCGCTATAGTTTAAGGTTGTGTTTTCTGGGTATGTTTTTGTATTAATTGGGTTTTAAATTTGGTGATAGACATTTATATGAAATATTAGTATAAAGAGGTTATAATTTTGTTCTGAAAATAGTGGAAATTTAGAGTTTGCATAAATTTTGGGAAATCTGGGTTATAGCTATTAGGCTTCAGAATTTTGGGCGTCTCTAAGTCTTTGACGGTGCTGAATCCATATCCACCATCAAAAAATGATTTAAACATTTCCATGGTTGGATTTTTTCAGAAAAAAAAAATGACAAAAATTGACAAAAAATGATTTTTCCTAGCAAAATTGTGATGTCCCTACACAAGGAATCTTATTGTGTTTGTTTGTTTGTTTTAAATTGAATTTATTTATATATTCAAAAAAATATTTTAAATAACAAAAAAATATTATAAGGTTTAGAGTATGCCTTAAAATTACTTTTGTTTCTCTAAGAGTTTGCCTTTCTTAGTTGTAAGGAAATAGGTGCCTAATACCCATTGTTGGTTTGCCAACTGAATTATGATAGGCTTTTCGACTATGTGAAAAAAGGAAAAAAATATTATATCCTCTGAATTTGTAAATAGTTATTTTAAAAATTTAATTATGTAGATAGACTTCCAGAATTTTAATTAATTATCAATAATTATTAGATGGATGGTAAAGATGCAACCTCTATGGAATATTCTTAAATATTTTTGATAGTATATGCAAATAAAAGTACTATATATATATTTCCAAAGTTGTTATGTTTTTTTTTTTTTTTAAATTTAATTCATTAATTAAAAAAGATGTCATATGAACAAGTGCCATATGAAATTAGTTATGGTTTTTTGGACATAATATTGATAAATCCTGATATGATAAATTGGGGTAAATCTTCATGGTTAAAAATCTTGTTACATTTATTCATGCATATTTCCACGCTGTAATCATGTTGATAAGTTTCTAGATAAATGTTATGTGTAGATTTTTTGATATCCTACTTTTCTAATGGTCCCACCAACCATCATCATAAACTCAAGTAAACAAGATAATCTTATATGTATTTTTAAAATACTTTAATTTATATATTAAATCTGTTTTATTATTAATTAATTATTATTATTATTATAAATAAATTTATAATTTAATTGTTTTTCATAAAATATTTAATTTTAATAGAAAAAATAAATATTTTAATATTTATAATCTATTTAATTTATATGACTACATTATTCTATTTATATATTATAAACAAACAAATTTATATTATAAAATTTAAAAAAAAAATTGAAAATAATTAGAATGCGACCCAATTCTGCTGTCACTACTCTGGTTTAGCGTTTTTCTTCCTGCTATCCACCGCTGTTTATTAGAGTTCATAAAGTCAAGTGCCATGTTTTGTATTATAAAATTCCAGAAAAAAACAAAAACACATAATTGAAAATATTGAGAATGCGCCTCCAGCTTTGCTTTCCATACTATGGTTTAGCGTTTTTTCTTCCTGCTATCCGCCGCTGTTTCGACAGTGAAAAGGAGGAATATTCGTGTGATTAAGGTGGCGGTGAGTGTCGGGTTGGTGGAGTTGATTAGATTTCATAAAGTCGCGCCATGTTTTACGTTTTATTTTATTGGAGAGATGGTATCTCACGTGATTCCTCGTGGGAAGGAAGAATTGTTTTTATTAAACTGTTCCACGTCATCTTTTATTTTTAACTCGACGTGGAAAGATTTAGACCTCCCATGCATCCGTAGCTTCTGAGTTTGTACCTTTCATAAAATAGCTTTTCTTTCCATTGGATGGTAGCATGTGGCCACAGATAAAAAGAAAATTTTAAAATCGATTATTTTACTATTTAAAAGAAAAAAAACATGACATAAATTTAAGTGTCTGTATTTATATTTAATCAAAATTTCAAAAAACATAGCTTTTTATATATTTATAGAGTATTTAAATTTTTCTTTAAACATTTTATTATTATTATTATTGATATTATTTTTTAAAGCTCGAAATTCAATTAATTAGGAAGATGAAATATTATACAAAATTTGTGTTGTTAGCTTGTTATTTTGCAAACCAAAAATTAGAGCTCATAGGGAGAGTGATTTGAAAGGCTTATATGTAAACAAAATTAACTATACTCTTAGTCATAAAAGAAATTATTTTATAATGTGAAAAACAACATTCTATGGAGGGTTTGAACAACTTGAAGATGAAGCCTTGGAGTAGGATTAGGAAGGTCTGGTGGATAGGACCTAGTTAAGCAGAGACAGGCAATTTGGAGATGATGTCTTTAAGTCGAAGCTAAATTTCGTCTAATTGTAGCAGAATTCCCTCCTTGGCCTCATCACGATCCATTAACAATCTCCCAACAAGCATTTTGAGGTGCCAATAAAAATCAATCGCCTTCTAATATTTTGTATCATGGACCCCTGATTCTTGAACTCTTTGTGTGAGGGATCCAATTGCCCAACTTTGCATCAATATCCTAGTCATGTATGGTACCCTACTCCTATAATATTTTAGTCTCCATCAATTCTATTTCCTCAAGAACGTGAAAAGGAACCTACTCCCAAAAATAATTAACTGCCTCACGAGCCTCAAGTTGAACATGAAAGGTGAAAGAACTTGCTTGGGCTCCACAGGAGTTGATAGAGCTTGATGTGTCTTGATGACCTAGACGTGAATATTTGTGTGAGGCATGGTGACACAAATAGAGATAAACCAAAACCACAATGCAAACCCACTTCTTATCTTCAAAATTTCATAACTCAATTTATACAACTCAAAATTAATGATTTTCAATGCGTCGGATTCGTCTCGACGAGTACTATTATCCTTATCCATCACATGTCGAAATGTGTCAATGGTTTTTGCCCAAACATCGATGGGTGAAAACCTCGAACGTTGGGTTCCAAGACCACAAGTGACTCTTGTGGCGCTTTTCCCTCCAAACCCTGAACCCTAAGGCTTGGATAACCTCCCAAGCTACTAAAAAATCAATACTTCCCTGCTACGATGCCACAATGTGAGGATAATTCGTCACCATAAAAATTCCTCCAAATAACCAGATTGCGAAAATATATGATATTTGTTCGATCTTACTCTTCCTCATCATCGATATGCTTGATACCTTGCCCTCATCCATGAACACCAAAAAATCTATTTCTATCAGGAACTACCTTGGTTTCTTTGAAGAAGTATTTCCCCACCACTACATGGTTGTCCAACGGGACATTCATCAAATCCATACTACCAAACCAATCTCCTATACGTATCTATACTTCACTTTCAAGTTGGTTTTCTTGAACAAAATCTTGTCCCTCTTGGGATCACAAAAAAGAGACTTCAATATCATTTTGTTGATGAAACTATGAGTTACTTTGATGTCCACCAAAAAAACTACCTTTCTTCCCATCATTGTCGCATGCATGAGCCAAAGAGCTACCTCATCTTTGATTAGTGAAGAGACCCCACTCTTCTTCTTGATTTCTTGCATGAAAGCTAAAAGTGTCCCCAATAATTCAAGAGTTTCTTCTGAAGATTCATTAGATGGATCCTCCTCCATCATGGATGGTGACTCATCCTCTATATTTTACTGCACACTCTCCACAACCTAATTATGTTCATGTGTTTATGGTTGATCCTTTACACAATTAAGGCCTTCACTTCCATGATTTCCTCAAATTTTTTCTCTTATTTCCTTCCATCAACATTTCTTTATCTAATGATCCTTGGAACAACAATAATATATAAGTGGATCACCTCTCCCTATGAGTCGTCGAGGTTGCTCCATTGGCATAATAACCAACTCTCCATTCTTCTTGAACAAGACTGAGCTTTATCCTTCCTTCACAACACTCAACTCCTTTATGGCATGGACCTATTAGACTTCCTCCAAGTTGTCCATCCAAGCCACTCCTTTTGGAAAATATTCCATAAAATGCCACATTTAACATATGCAACACATAATTCCTTTGTCTTTGTGAGATCATTCCATGGTGACAATATTTCTTCCTTGGACGTTCCTTATTTCAGACATATCCATCTTCGACACTTAGTAAGTGTCAATGTTATCCAAGAACTTCAACACCTTTTTTATCCCATGAGTTCCCTCACTCAATTGTTTCTCCCATCTTGGGTAGGCTTTGGTTCTCTTCCTACAAATCGACTTGCAAACTCATCTCATTATAGATCATTCCTATTTCTTTACGTTGTCCCCATCACTCATCTCACTCATCAAGCTTGTTTTGAATGATTGGATGAAGATGGACATGTGTACTTGTTAATACCACCTGTAATAAAGTGTCGAACTATCTAGATCTTACTCTTAATACCACATGTTAGTGTCATGTGGTAAAGAAACTTGAATTGTCTTTGTTTCAACTTTGATACTAATTGCCATGCCCCCACAATCAATTGGACACCCGACACGACTTGGCACTTCCAAATTTTTGATCATTGTGGGGAGTACAACACCATGACTTGTTTCATCTTACTAACTTAGTTGATACAAAAATTCTTGATTCTTGACTATTCCTTTTGTATCGCACTTAGTCTTGTCACAATTGTTATCGTACACACTTGTGTTTTCTTTAACTATCTATTCCATACAAGAATAATAATTACATCATGCAACCATAAGTATAATAATATGTGCACAATCATTTTTATAATTGGGTAGCTAGCCTGATCTAACATCTTATTATAATACAAAAATACAAAGAATATAATAAAATTTAGAGCTCGTACAAAGATTACAATTACATTGGAGTCACGTGACTCCCCAATACAAAATTTGTGCCACTTATTAGCTTACAAAATTGTACCAAATCCTCCCATACCTTGTGCGACCAACCAAACAACCTAATTCTAGAACCAGGTGGCCACATATACACATAATTGTATCTAGGAAAACCCCTTGCCTTCCTCTTCATTTTAACTCAAATATTCCTCGCCTTTCGACTTCACCCACTAACTGCAATAAAAATCATCCATACGACTTGTTTACTTATGCAACCTATTCAACCACTCATCTTGTGACTTCCTCTTCACTCGACTCGTGTCTTCCACCCTTTGGTATTGTGTCATAACCTCAATCGAATCCCTATTTATATGTTTGTGTGACCCTACTCTTGGAATAGTTGCGAGTTGACCGTCGTTCATTAAGTGGCTCGATTCAAAATAACACTTTTTTGGCTAACTTACATGCCCACACTTCCAAATACACGTGCATCCCTATGGTAGTTTTTTGACCCATATATGCACATTCCCGCTATTCTACATGCTCCTTCGCTAGTAAACCAACCCTGTATTTGACCTTGCTCTTTTTCGTGTTAGTACATATACTTGTTAGTCGACCCACCATGAATTCTAATGCAAATCCATGCTACTTGATCATACAAAGTTTTTATCTCAAGAAAATTAACCATGTACCCTATGAATTTATAATCCATCAAAATGTCTATCTACATGGTCATTCCTTGACTAGCCCCCTTAGCATGACTACATACCTAAAGTATCATGCTTTCTTATATGCCTCATGTGATGTTTTTGTGCAAATCCCCTTGATCCCAATGAAGGATTTTCTATTTCCACATGTATTAGCCCGAGTGTGAACTGATGATGTGGTTATTTTTCCTCTGTGAATGTCTTCATTACATGCCAAACTCTAGGGTCTTACATGGGGCCTCCCACATGTGAGGGGAACTAGTCTCAAATTTCTTCAGACATGTTGTTATATAGAAAAATCCCTTTTGCGGGCAGAAGGGATCTCCCTAGAATCCTCAAGGAAAACTAGAAACAAAAATACATAAGAATAGCTCTTTCCCTAAGGTAACTTTGTTTAAATCATTAAAACTAGAGAAGTGGAGTGGTGCTCTTACTTCTTTGCGAAATTCTTGATGAAGATCCCTGATCTGTCCCGTTGTAGCTCTTCAATGCTTTGATGAAACCTGCAAACACAAACATACAAGGGATCAAAGACATATGAAATATAAGGATATAAAACAAGCTTAATATAATGATAAAGGATATTATAAATTTAAATTACCTTAATGAATACATAAAGAGTATAAACCATTCATAATTCCAATAAGATAACACAATGAGAAAAAGGATTCAAATGTATTAATTCAAAGATAAAAGGAGATTCTTACAACCTTTCCTTGATGTCATGAAGGTTCCTCCCAAATTCCTCTAATCCTTCTCCTTGGATGATAAGCTTCCCAATCCAAAATTACCAGCATAAGACTACCTTTTGTGAACTCCCCTAACCCTATAGCCTCTACTCAATTTATAGGAAAAATGGAGGAGGTTTCAGATCCACAAAAGAGGGATGAGATCCATTAATAGTGGGATTAGGATTCCTTGATCCAAGGGAACTAGCTCCATGTTTAGAGGGGTTTGGATCGAATATATATGATCGAGAAGCTTATAGTTGGGATATATTCGCCAAACAAGGCTTCTAGAACTTAGTTTTTATTTTTAATTTTCATTGAGTCATGTGTGCAGTCTGTAATGGAGAACAGAGCGCAGTTCTGTGCAAGTTTCAATGGAAGAAGCTGCACATGTGCAGAAACAAACTAAGAAAAGTGTGCAAGTCATACTAAACAAGTTAAAATGCCATTTAACCCAAAATTCATGGTTTGGTCAAGGAATATAAATGTTTGACTTGAAAGGGAATGCATTGGAACATTGGTATGCATGGAGAGAGATCCATTTTAACTATCAAGCGTCATGGTGACAAAATCACGTGTAACAGATTTCCCACTAAAGTGTGAATTCTGGAAAGTCATAAAAATATTGAAGTGCTTTATCATGCCAAAGATTGGACCAAATCTAATGGTCGGAAACCTGCAACGAACATTCAAGGATTACAATGCAAATATATATAATCATCACTAATGCAGGCATTCCCATACTCAGATTAAAAATAACTCAATTAACAAGTACATAAATAACCGAGAATCATATCAATAGTAGACACAGTATGGATGCAACCATTTGTTATGAATCTGTCTGCATAATCATAAATACATAATTCCTCGCAACATGGATGGATGAAACTAGATCCAAGGTCTTGATCTCCATCTCTTGATCCGTAGTATGAATCTGATCATGTGAATAAATGTGTTTAAGTTTAACACGATTGATACCACTTGATTACCGGTCAATGATGTGAATCGTTAACAAGTGTGAGAGAAACCACCAATAATGACAATGGATCTCAAGGTACTCTCAGTACAATCTATGAAGTGTAATTAGGTGATATGCAATCGAGCACTTCATAGAATCGCTTGATCGAAGGTCAAAGGCAAGAAACCCACCATTAAGGCATGCATGCCTAAAGGTATTGAAAAGGGTTTCTAGATCAAATTCCTAGGCAATGAGCTAAAATCGACAGGAAGTGATCCATCGTAGGAGGGCCTTCCACACGAAACTTCATGTCAAGTTTTGAAGAACCATTTTGCAAGGACTAACTCAGGGATGGCTGATGCAAATGAGGGCTGATATTTGAAAACGAATATGAACTGAGGTTGAAATTCTCTTGAACACATGGTGAAACAACAATTGATTTGGCAACATTTGACTCAACGATAATACCCAAAACCGGCTGAAGGCTTTCAATGAGATTCAATTAACTGTAAGAGAAATTGATTACCCAACCTGGACACAAGTGTGATGGAATTTTGTGTTCAAGAGTGACATACTTCCTTTAAATCAATACAAAAATGAACACCTTTTCCCAATTTCCCCCACTATTACTGGCAAGTAACTATTTATTTTTTGTCAAGCTTGAGGAGGATAACATTTGCTTGTTATCTAAGCTCATCCTTCGAATGAGTCCTTTGAATTATTTGTTATGAACCCTAAGAAGGAGTGGTTCGGTACCATCATGGTTGACGAGTCTTGCACTGTTTAGTTTTACAAGTCCAGTATAGGGTTAATTCGATGTCATTTTCATGTTTAAAGAGTTTTAAAAGGCACGAAAAGAAAACTCATTTATTTCTTTCAACGTATATTTTTAACAATCTCAGAGAAAGTAAAACTCGGTGTTTTTCATTTTTAGAGAGTCAGAAGAAAAACGTAAGTAAACTCTACTTGTTATTTTTCGTAAATTTAGTCCCTCAAGCTTGAAAAGGTATAAAATTATGCAGGAAATAACTCTATTGACCATGCTTAGTGAATGTATACCTTTTTCGTAAATAGTCTAATTGAGTCCGTAAAAGGGGTAAACTTATAATGAATAAACGACTGTTCATTTATTTTTACGAGTTCAAATAGTCAAGTACTCGAAAATCTTTTCATGTATAGAGAGTCTGAAAAGGGCTTAAAAGAGAACTCCATGGTTTCACTTTTTCGTATTTTTCAAGAGTTCAAAAAAGTGATAAAAGTTTTCTCATAGTCAAAATGATCCATTTTTACGTCGTAACCTGTATTCTGCACATAACACTCAATAAATCATCATAACTGTTCAAAATTATGGTAAAAAATAACAAAAATTGTATTTTTAAACTGTTAAAGGCATAAAAAAAATATTTTATTCACCAAAAAACCTATAAAAGTTGAAAAAGTAATTCATTTTTACCATTTGAGTTTTTTACCATTTTGAGAGCAGTGAGAGGGTTTTTACCACAAAACATGGACCAATCGACGATCTATTTTTTCCAACTAATATATCTCTTCCATATCTTGCTTTTCATCCGTTTAATTTTTTTTTAAGCTTTGGTTTGATTTTTTGGGGATGTTGTAATTTCAAAAATCCGCCCATGGGTGTGCGAGGTTTTCCCTTATCGGGGCCGCACACATCGGTAATTTTTTACACACTGAAACACACGATTTGTGCGGTTTTTCTACTGGTAAACCACGTAAGTGTGCTCTATCTGTAAATAAAAAATCGTGCAGGGCGCCGAGGGCTTTTAAAATATATAAGAAAACACCCCAAAAGGCACAAATTTCTCTCAATCAATGCTCTAACACTCCAAAATTGTCAATTTCAGGATTTTTAAGCAACCATGTTGGAGTGGAGAGAGAGGGAGAACCTGAAACTCATGATGCAGAAGCTATTGATAACTCGATGACTCTACAAGCTCTAAAGAATCGTGGTCTCTACAAATTTTGTGTCGTTCTAGAAATGAAAGCTCAGTTAGAGCTCATGACATGGATGATGAGGGCCTGAGATATCCAGGAACAATGTTTTATCATAGGTGATCACCGCCTTACCATTGATGCTGATGACATGTACTTTTTGACTAGGATGTCCTATAGGGGACGTGACATTACTGTATTTGGCCAGAGACCATGTGGGTAAACTACTGCTTCATAGCTGAGGCGATATTGTGTCCCTAATTCAGTGCTTAAGGATATATGGATAGATATCAAAACTATCCAACGACTTGATTTGAGGACTATTTATTTCACAGCCACAAAACTATGTGGTTGTGCAGCACCTCACGTGGCCACAAAGGCCTAGATGCAGATTGCAGTTGAGTGTTTAGAGTCCACCATTTTCAATTGGTGTGAAGGAGTGGTTTTCAATATGAAAGGACAAATTACTAGAGCAAAGGAGGGAAAAATGAAGAAATTCGACTATGGTGCCATCCTTATTTCATTTACCCTAGAGAGTATTCCACTTCTCATCCCACAACATATTATTGTTGATGAGATAGGACCCAAAGATTTGTGCAAGCTGCGATGGGTTTCGTTGATGGCTCACCATGGTTGCGATGGTGAACCGACTGTGAGATATACTCCTTAGTTTTTTGTGTGCCTGAGAAGCCGTATTTTCATGATTGAAGACTTACCATATGCAGGGATGGACTACAGGGGCGATCCAGATATATCACTCCCAACTGGAATGCAGTGGGGAAATTTAGGTAAAAATTTATCATTTATCATTTTATGTTTTTAAATTTTTATTTTGTTTTTAACATCCAAAGCTAATTATTGAAATGATAATTTAGATGTGGGCCCACCTCGACCAACAGAGCTATGGTGATTTGAGAGGCGAGGAGACCAGCCTGTAGCAGCTATAGTACCACATTCAGATGCAACAGAGGCTTTGACCGAGTTAGAGCACAACTTGGAGAGGCTTACTATAGATATCCCAGAGACTGGGACCGATGACCTGCCTCTACGGCACCAGAGGCACGTGGTTGGGGTTGACAATGTAAGGACCATGCCACATAGGTTCGAATTTACCAGCACCTAGTTTATCATGTGTTAGATCATAGACCAATACTAGGTCACATTCCGAATAAATGTGAGGATTCACGTTTCGATCGTATTGAGCCTTAATATGTTTCTGATGAGCATCACTAGCTAGTGCAACATTACGACTAGTTTCATCTATTTGTGCTAAGTATAAAAAAATGTTCTTCCTCCACAAAGGTAGCTGGTAACAAATGCCTCCAAACTATAAACAAGTTGGAAGGGAGTAAAACCAATCGATGTTCTCACAAAGGTACGGTATGCCCATAAGGCTGAAAAAAGCATGGTATGCCAGCTATGTTTATGAATTCCAACAATTCATTTGATCATGTTGGCAAAAACTTTGTTCACAGCTTCAACCTGGCCATTTGATTGCGGATAATAAGGAGTATATTTTTCATGGTGAAAGCCGATTTGAGCAGAAATATTTGTGATCATAAAATTTCGAAAGTGGTTACCATGGTTCGTAACGATGGCTTGGGGTACGCCGAACGTAACAATCGCATGATTGAATATGAAAATAGTTGTGGTTTCATCGTCATTCTTGAAAGTAGGCATCACTTCGGCCCATTTCGTAAAATAATATATTGCGAGAATAATATACCTATGCCCCCCGAACGAGTGAGGGTTACATGTAATGAAATCAATGCCCCATTTTGCAAATGGATCAACACCTATGGTTGGGTGAAGAAGAGTTGGAGGAGCACACATCTTACGATCGAAAATTTGAAAATTATGGCACTTTCTATCCACAATATACAATATTTAAAAAGTGATGACCAGAAATAGTCGACGTGCAATATATTTTGGGTAGTGGCAAACCAAAACATATGACCACCACACGCTCCAAAATGGTATTCATTTAAGGTCTTCTCAACTTCCTCATGTGTTAAAGAATGTCGAAAGTCAGAATCAACACCACGATGATAAAGAGTATCACCAAAAATATTATATTGTTGGAATTGGTATCAGATTCTACAACAATTAGTTCGTGACATTTCGGGCCGAAAAGTTTGAGTTTGAAGATATATAATGATATCTCCATACCAAGGATCGAAAGTACTGATTAGAAATAGGGATTCATCGGGAAGATGATCCTTTGCCACGATTTCAAATTCAGTATAGGGAAAGTCACATAATAATTCAACAAATACTAATGACTTCTTAGATTTAGATATTTCAAATTCAAAATCAAACTCTTGAAAGATAACAATCCATTCAGAATATTCCCCCCCTAGCAATTGTTTAGTTAGAATGTACATCATATGGTTGCAGTTAAAGATCACAGTTGCATAAACGTATGTAGTGACAAAAACGTTGGACAACTTGAACTACTCCTGAGGCCAATTTCTCCACATGTGCATATTTGATTTCGGTCGGTGTGAGATTTCTACTCAAATAGTAAATCACATGTTCAATATTAGATTTATCTTCTTGAACTAAGACCATGCCTATGGTGGTATTAGATGCAGCTAAATACAAAAAGTAATCCTGATGATAATAAGGCAGATGCAGTAACGGTGCATGGCTCAGCGCATTTTTTAGTCCAACAAAAGATTTTTCAACAAGCTCGTCCCAAATGAATGGAATTCCATTTTTCAAAAGTCGAGTAAAACCTTTAGTTAGCTCGGCGTATTTAGGAATAAATCTACGTAAAAAGTTTGATTTCCCTTGCAAAATTTAGAGTTGGCGAAGATTGGAAGGAGGAGGTAGATTGACAATGGCCCCGATCTTAAGTGGATTGACACAAATGACTTGGTTTGAAACAACGATCCAAATAATCATCCTGATTGTACACAAAATACACACTTATGTGGATTTAAACGAATATTGTAATGCCTACATCGAATGAAGATAACTTTCAAATGCATAGGATGATCTTGTCATCTCAATGAATGAGCTGTCAAGTCATCTAGGTAGGGTTGCACAATATGCTTGATATCGTGAAATGCGTAAGACATGGCCCTTTAAAAAGTTGTTCCAACGTTGTTCAATCCAAACGGTAGTTTGCGATAGGAAAAAGTACCCCATAGATAGATGAATGCAGTTTTGGGTTGATTGACAGGGAGTATGTTTATCTGATTATATCCAAAAAATTCGTCCATAAGTGAAAATATTTCATTTCTGGCACAATCGTTGACAATTTGGTCAATGTAAGGGGTAGGTAATTGTTCTTTGGACAAGCTTTATTGATGCCCCTATAATCAACACATACTTGAATAGTCCCCTGTTTCTTGTTCACTGGAACAATATTGGATACCCAATGAGTTAAGGGAAAAGGTTAAATAAAACCTACTCTGAGTAATGTTTCAACCTCAGCTTTAATAGCAACAGATTTTCGCGGATGAACTGGATGTTATATGTGTCTGACAAGCTTAGCATCCAGGTGTGTCTTAATTTCATGAGTCACAATACTGGGATCGATTCCGGTAACTTTGTATGAAAATGAAGTGTAACACATGGGAAGAGGGGATTTTAATTTTTTTTTAAACAATTTAAAATTATATTATATATATTAATGAAGTTAGATTTAAAATATCTTCAAAGTTAAAATTATATTTTTTTTTGTAAGTTGAGAGCTTTCAATTAAGAAAAATATTACATCATTGATCTTAGTTTTCACAAAATTATACCAGCCTCACTTTGAATAGATTTCTTGGTTGGTTTTGTAGGTTTTAAACCTATACATAAATTATCTGCAAACAAATCTTAAAAATAGAAAATAAACAATAGCGAGAGCATAAAACATAAAACAGATACACACAGATATTTTCCCCTGGATCCCAAGTTGGGATGACCAGCTTGATTTTTCATTATATTCCTTTTAGTGTTACAACACATATATATACATGCCGAAGCATACATAAACCCTAATCCATGAACCCTAGATTAGAACATAACTGTAGTTTCCTTGACTGGATCTAAAAAATACCAGGGGCCGAAAACTATCATGCCCCAAAACCATGTGCAACCCATGCACAAAACCATGGGCGGGTCTGCCCATCAAAAAAATAGGGTCCAATTTTTTTTTCCCAAGGCGCTACCCCGGACCCCGAACAGGGGGGGCTGCCGCTCCCCGTATGACCCCTCTGCTGCGCCCAACACAAAGTACAGGGGAGGCTATCACCCCCCTGTGACCCCCCTGCACATGACTAGTCGTGGAAAGAATATAACACATACCCAACATTCTCCCACTTATTGTTTTCTTTCTGCAGGGGGCCATAGGAGACCTTAGTCATAAGCCCAGCTTTGTAACACCCATTGTTTCTCTACACTAAGAGAACTTTTGAGTGCTTACAGAATTTGTCAATGCATCTGCAACATTCTTCAAAGTGTCCACCTTTACCAGCAACACCCTTTTAACCTCAACCATATCTCTCACAAAGTGATATTGAACATCAATGTGCTTTGTCTTTGAATGATAAGCTATGGTTTCAAATGTAAGAAAATTGCACCTTGTTTTCCACACCATCTCATAGCGTGCAAATGCTGCACCCTAAAACCCATCACAGAACACACCGCAACCAAATTGCTTCTCGCTTGCATGAGTGGCTGCCATAATATGCAGACTTCGCCTTCGTAGTTGAAAGATCCACTACGATCGCCTACTCATCCAACTAACTGCACCTCCAACTAGGCTAACACACATACCCACTTGGAGATCTTCTTTGGTCCAGATCTCCAACCCAGCCTGAATAAAAAAAAAGACAAATGTCCAACACTTTCCAATCCTAGTCTTCCCTGGTAGCACAAGCCATAATCACTAGTGCCACGTAAATATCTGAAAACTCGCTTCATTGTTGTCCAATGCTCCTTCCCTGGGTTTGACATAAACCTGCTCAATACTCCCACTGCATGTGCAATGTCTGGTCTAGTATAGACCATTGCATACATCAAGCTACCCACTGCACTTGCATATGGAACACGGGACATATACTCCTCTTCTTCTTGTGTCTTGGGACAATGTTCAGCAGACAGCTTTACACCTACAGGAATAGGAACCTTCACCGGTTTACTATCCTGCATATTGAACCTCTGCAATATAGTCTCGACATACTTCCTCTGGTTTAACCAGAGCTTCCTCTTTGCCCGATCTCTCTTAATTTCCATGCCCAAAATATAGTTTGCAGCACCAAGATCCTTCATGTCTAATTTGGAGAACAATTGGGTCTTCAAATCTTGGATAATTTCTTTGTCATTTCCAATCAACAACATATCATCCACATACAAGACCAAATAAATAACACGGTCACCAATTAATTTAAAACAAACACAGTGATCCTCCTTGCTTCTGGTGAAGCCAAGTCCCCGTATATAGGTATCAAATTTCTGATACCACATCCTTGGTGACTGTTTTAACCCATACAGAGACTTCTTCAACCTGCATACTAGTTCTTTCTTACCCTTCACCATAAAGCCTTCAGGTTGCTTCATGTAGATCTCCTCTTCTAGATCCTCGTGAAGAAATTTTGTCTTCACATCCATCTGTTCTATCTCAAAATCAAATGCAGCAGCAACAGATAAAAGTAATCTAATAGAAGTAACCTTGGCAACAGGAGAAAAAATATCACCAAAATCAATTCCCGGCACCTGGGAATAACCTTTTGCTACTAACCGAGCTTTGTATTTCTCCACCTTGCCTTCTACATTCATCTTCTTCTTAAACACCCATTTTCTCCCGATGGGCTTCCTTCCAGCCGACAACTCCACCAGATCCCATGCCTCATTTTTGTGCAAGGATGCCATTTCATCAACCATGGCCCCCTTCCAGAGTTTTCCATCCTCTGAATCTACTACCTCCCTGACAGTTCTGGGTTCATCATCAGTTATAGTTAAGGCAAAACCTGAACAGAAAGCAGATGGACTATACCTTTCTGGTTGCCTTCTTTCCCGAACTGATCTTCTCAAAGTTAGAGTTTGTGGCTCTTCATCTTCTGAGTCTTCTTCTGTTGTAGAGTCTGATTCATCCTCCTTTAGCTCAAACTATATCTTCTCAGGTTCCTTTGGTAGGACTTCATGTTTAACAACATCTTTCACTTCTCTAAACACCACATCTCGACTGTACACAACCTTCCTTGTTTCTGGGTTCCAAAGCTTGTAACCCTTTAAACCATCCTTATACCCAATAAAGATGCACCTTTCAGATTTATTATTCAACTTGGTCCTTTTCTCCTTTGGAACATGTACATATGCATCACATCCAAATACCCTCAGATGTGAAAGAGAGGGTTTCTTACCAGTCCATACCTCATGTGGAGTCTTATCCTCCAATGCTGATGAAGGTGATTTGTTAACCAAGTAACATGCAGTCTCCACTGCCTCTGCCCAGAATTCTTGTCCTAACCCGGTACCACTGAGCATGCTTCTTGCCTTTTCCATCAGTGTTCTATTCATTCTTTCTGCAACTCCATTTTGCTGAGGTGTATATGGAGTAGTATTCTGTCGTGCTATACCACACTTCTTACAGAACTCTTCAAATTCATTCTTGCAGAACTCCCCACCATTATCTGTCCTCAGCGCCTTTATCTTCTTCTCTGTCTGGTTTTCCACCAGAGCCTTAAATTCTTTAAATTTGTCAAAGAATTCATATTTCTTCCTCAAGATATATATCCATGTATTCCTTGAGAAGTCATCTATGAATGAAACATAGTACACAGACTTTCCCAGTGATGGAACTGACACAGGTCCAAACACATCACTGTGCACAAGTTCTAATATCTTGTTCGCCCTCTTAGCACCAGAAGGAAAACTCACCCGATTCTGCTTCCCATATACACAATGTTCACAGAAATCGAAATCCAAAGAACAATTAGACATACCTTCTACCATACCATCTCTATGCAGTATCCGAAGGCCCTTCTCTCCAATATGTCCAAGCCTTTGATGCCATAGCATGGTCTTTTCTCCAGAGACAACTAGACTTTCCGTCCCACTTTCAGGAACCACAGAACTGTTACACCCATCAATAACAGTGCTACCTTGTAGCTTGTACAAAGTTCCAATCCGAACTCCCCGCATTAATACCAGTGCTCCCCGAACCATCTTGCAGGCATCTTTCTCGAACACTATTTTTACACCTGCATCATCCATCTTGCTTACAGAAATCAGATTTCTAGCCAATGTAGGAATATGCAGAACACCAGGAAGTGTTCTAATCCTTCCACCTTGCAGCTTCAGCTTGACCTTTCCATGTCCGACGATTCTGGCCTTCCTATCATCCCCTAGGAAGACATCACCACCATCATATTTCTCATACTCGCAGAACCACTCCCTATGGGGAGTGAAGTGAAAGGATGCACCTGAGTCAATCAACCATGACTCATGATCTACATGTGTATTTGAAGAAGAAGTCAAATACACATCCCCACCTTCATCCGAGGTGGTTTTTGCCTCTGCAGAAGGAGCATCATCAGATCCCTTTCCTTTCTCAGGAGCTTTAGATCTGCAGTCCTTTTTGTAGTGCCCTTCCTTTCCGCATTTCCAGCATACCTTTACAAAATTTCTAGGAGATTTAGATCTCCCTCTAGATTTAGATCTCCCACTCAAAACCTTATTCTTGTTTCTGTTCTGGGACCTTCCTCGTACAGATAAGGCATCTCCATTCTGACCCTCCATATTTCTCCGTCTCATTTCCTCCGACAGCAAGGCTGAGACAATGTCATCAAAATTCAAGGTAGTTGTATTGTTACCTATTGCAATAACCAGACTGTCCCACGAGTCTGGTAGAGAGCACAACAAATTGATGCACTTATCTTCATCTGAGATTTTAATATCAACAGATGACAGCTGACTTACCACAGTATTGAAGGCGTTCAGATGCTCTGTCACCGAGTCTCCATCCTTCATCCTCAGGTTATACAGCTTTTTCTGCAGGAACAATTTATTCACCAGAGACTTACATTGGTACAAAGTCCCAAGTTTGTCCCAAAAATTCTTCGTCGTAGCTTCCCCAGATACATTCAACAATACTGAATTTGAGACACACAACTGTATTTTGCTCTTCGCCTTCCAATCCAACTTTTTCCAGTCTTCATCTTACATTGTCGTTGGTTTAGTACCTGGATCTACCGCAATCCATTGGTCTTTATCCACCAGCATATCCTCCATATTGAGCTTCCACAACTCAAAAATCTGGCCATTAAATTTCTAAATCTCTATCTTTCCACTGCTCGCCATCTTCTTTCACCGCAAGAATCGATCCCACATATTTCCCACTGAACAAGGTCTACCACATGCCCGAGAAAAAAACCCCTCAACAGCAAAGGCGTCCCCTTGAAGCTGAAACAACTCTGATACCAAATGTAGGTTTTAACCCTGTACATAAATTATCTACAAATGAATCTTAAAACATAAAATAAACAATAGCGAGAGCATAAAACATAAAACAGATATACACAGAGATTTTCCCTTGGATCCAAAATCGGGACGACCAACTTGATTTTTCATTATATTCCTTTTAGTGTTACAACACATATATATACATGCCGAAGCATACATAAACCCCAATCCACTAACCTTGGATTAGAACATAATCGTAGTTCCCTTGACCGGATCTACAAGATACCAGAGGCCAAAAACCATCATGCCCCAAAACCATGTGCAAACCCATTTACAAAACCATGGGCAGGTTTGTGATATGCCAAAGTTTTTACATCAAACACCATGGATTGAAAAATCCAACACATCATATATCTAGAGGAACAAAAAAAAAACACAAATAGTTCAAAACAAATATAGTTAGATGATGTCACAGGAGTAGGGTCTTTCGGTCTAGTGTCCGGGGGTACTCGAAGCTTGAATTTGCATTGTATTTGATTTTCCATACGGGTCATACGAGCTTCCAATTGATCAAGGTTGTCCTACATTCTCCATTGGTTATGTTGTAGGTCATTAAGGAAGGATATGTTTTCATTTCCATCATCATACTTCTGATTGACAATTTTTCCTAGTAATGTTTTTAGCTTCTAATGAAGAGTAACCATGTGCGAACCCGATTTCTTCTTCCTTTGGTGTGCCCAGGGTTCGGGAGCCAATGAGAAACTTCTTCCGAAAGCTCAAAATTTGAAAAGGTCTACCTATCCTTACGAGCATTCCTTTCAAGTCGTTGAATATCAACCTTAGTGCATGGAGAGGTTGCAACCTAGTAAGAAATGACTTTCTCCTAGACCAGAGCCTCAGAGTTAGTCTTGTTATTCTGGCTTCACTCCCTAGCACCTCATCGACTATGCCCACGCTAGCATGGAATGATAACCCAAATTATCCACAAAACCTTGTTGACCTCGAGAAGGCAACAAATGTGCTTCCCCTAAAATCTAGAGTAGTCAAACTCCTTAATTACAGACAAAGAATTCCAATGATTGAAGAGAAATAAACTCTCCCCCCTTACCCAAAAACAAATGATAGATAAAACCTTCTTGCCCCGTGCAACATAATTGATGAAATGATAGCAATACTAGAATACCATGACCAAAGCCACAAGATAATAATGAATAGTGATGATGATGAAAGGCTAGTAATCCATGAAATGAAGTCAAAGTTGGGTATGTGTTATATTTTTTCCACGATTAGTCGCATGCGAGGGGGGGTCATAGGGGGCGTGTAACCTCTTGCTCAGTGTCTGGGGCAACGCCCTTGGAATTTTTCTTTTCCCTTATTTTTTGGTGGGCAGACCTGCCTATGGTTTTGTGCATGGGTTTGCACATGGTTTTGGGGCATGATGATTTTCGGCCCTTGGTATTTTGTAGATCCAGTTAAGGGAACTACCGTTATGTTCCAATCTAGGGTTAATGGATTGGGGTTTATGAATGCTTGGACATGTATATATATGTGTTGTAACACTAAAATGAATATAATGAAAAATCAAGCTGGTAGTGCCGATTTTGGATCCTAAGGAAAAATCTCTGTGTATATCCGTTCTATGTTTTATGCTATCGCTATTGTTTATTTTCGGTTTTTTAAAAATTCGTTTGTAGATAATTTCTATACAGGGTTAAAACCTACATTTTGGTATCAGAGTTGTTTTTGGATTCAAGGGGACGCCTTTGTTGCTGAGGGTTTTTTTCTCGGGCCTGTGGTTGATCCTGTTCAGTGGGAGATTTGAGGGATCGATTCTTGCGGTGAAAAAAAATGACGAGCAGTGGAAAGACAGAGATCGAGAAATTTAATGCTCAAAGTTTTGTGTTGTGGAAGCTCAAGATGGAGGATCTGCTAGTGGACAAATATCAGTGGATTGCGGTAGATACGGGTACTAAACCAACAACAATTTCAGATGAAGACTGGGTGAAGTTGGATCGGAAGGCAAATAGCACAATACGGTTGTGTATCTCAGATTCAGTATTGTTTAATGTATCTGGGGAAGCTACGAGAATGAATTTGTGGGTCAAGTTAGGGACTTTGTACCAATGTAAGTCTCTGGTGAATAAATTGTTCCTGCGGAAAAAGCTGTATAACCTGAGGATGAAGGATGGAGACTCGGTGACAGAGCATATGAACGGTTTCAATACTGTGGTAAGTCAGTTGTCATATGCTGATATTAAAATCTCAAATGAATATAAGTGCATTAGTTTGTTGTGTTCTATACCAGATTCGTGGGACAATCAGGTTATTGCAATAGGTAGCAATACAACTACCTTGAGTTTTGATGAAATAGTCTCAGCCTTGCTGTCGGAGGAAATGAGACAACGAAATATGGAGGGCCAGAATGGAGATGCCTTATCTGTATGAGGAAGGTCCTAAGACAGAAACAAAAATAAGTTTTCGAGTGGGAGATATAAATCTCTAGGAAAGCATGTAAAGGTGTGCTGGAAATGCGGAAAAGAAGGGCACTACAAAAATGAATGCAGATCTAAAGCTCCTAAGAAAGGAAAGGGATATGATGATGCTCCTTTAGTAGAAGCAAAAACCACCTCAGATGAAGGTGGGGATGTGTATTTGGCTTCTTCTTCAAATACACATGTAGATAATGAGGCATGTTTGATTGACTCAGGTGCATCCTTTCACTTCACTCCCCATAGGGAGTGGTTCTGCGAGTATGAGAATTATGATTGATGTGATGTCTTCTTAGGGTATGATAGGAAGGCTAGAATCGTTGGACGTGGAAAAGTCAAGCTGAAGCTGCAACGTGGAAGGATTAGAACACTTCATGGTGTTCTTTATATTCCTGCATTGGCCATAAATCTGATTTGTGTAAGAAATATGGATGATGCAGGTGTAAAAGAAATGTTCGAGAAAGATACCTGCAATATGGTTCGGGGAACATTGGTATTAATGCAGGGAGTTCGGATTGGAACTCTATACAAGCTTTAGGGTAGCACCTTTATTGATGGGTGCAACAATTATGTGGCTCGGGATCCACCTCCACCTTTTCCAAACTATTGACCATGGTTTCCTGAATCCTTTGTGTGGGCAGTGACTGTTCCGTTCTCCTGATCCCTTCACATCGTGTGCATGCACCTTCTGGCGGTAATTGCTAGCCTTCTACCTTGCTGCGAGAATGGTAAAAATAAAAAACAAGCATATTATGCACAGTAAAACTGTAATACCCCTTACCGCTTGTGTTGATGGGTGAGATTCTCGATGTTCCTTGAGTCTGCCGCTAACAGTCGGCATCTGTTTTCCCTCCGTGACCCCCACTACTAGGTACCACCTCAGTCCGACTGTTTCCTCCATGTCACCTTTGAACCGATGAGAGCATGGTGCCGTTAGGGTTTCAGTGCTTCAGTGGAAGATGGAGAGAGTTCAGTATTGGAGCCTTAATCATAAGAGCCTCAAAACATTATTTTAGTATGCTTCATAAAAGAGACAAAAAAAAAAGATCATAAAGTACACATTTAAACTTAGACAAATATCTTATAAACTTGTCTAGGAAAGGAACCATGTTTGTACAAGATAACAATTATACTTGCGTAGAGAGGGAAATCAAGCCATAAAGTGTAAAAGACATATTAACATAAAGCTTAAGGGACTGCCATATAGGAAACTAGGCCTAAGAGGTCCATATGTTTGTAAATCGTTATGACTCAAAGTAGAATATTACATATAAAATAAAATAACATAACAAAAACATAAGTTAAAGAGAAGTGTTGTGACCTACCTCCTCTGAGGAAAAATGAAGCACTATGGGGTTTCTCTTGGATGAACTTGGAGTTTCCATTAAAGTTTTACCACCGTTATTTTTTACCAACCATGAAACCAAGGTGATTAGGAAATGCTTTTATTTCTCAATCAACTTGAGATGTTCAAAAATACCTTGCCAGTCTCGATCCTTTAACATTAAATATTGGCCCACAAAGGTTTTCATTTGGAAGTATAAATTATAGCATACAATGATACTTGATCCCCCTGGTTTAGTTGGATCAAGGGTCCACAATGAAGAATTTTTACCTCAACCTCAATTTTGACTTTTTCGAGGAGACCCCACGAACCAAAAACCCTTTCTTCAATTGACCACACCTGATTGTGCGAACCCAATGAGGTTGAATGGAGGAATTCCAATGTTGCGGTAGCAAGATTTTCCTCTTCCCTAGTTCGATGCAGAGGAGGCTTGCAAGGATATTTTCCCTTATAAGTCGATATTGGTGCCATGGAGCTTGAAGTCCAAATGTAAAATAAATCCACAAACCAATTTTGAAAATAAAATAGAAAAATTGGTTGAGTAGTAAGGAGATTAAGAGGTGACTTAGGAAAATTACCCCAATAAGCTCCATAAATCTCATGACTTTGTCATTAATGGACAACATTATCACACAGGGTGGATGTAATGCCATGCTAATATTCCACACACTGCACCATATCCCACTAGATTGCACCATTATTTCCAATAACCGAGTTAGTTGTTTGTGCCTATTGTTGCCATGGATGTGCCAGTACCTTAGATTTGCACAATGAAGGGATCATATTACACTCAAGTGGATAGGAAATACAATAGTGAGTGCATTACATGGGAACAATTCTCGAGAGTCCATACTCCTTTACCTCATCACAACAATTTCCCCATACCACCCTATGTGGGGAGAAAACTCATTTATCTTTATTTTGAGGATAGTTTTTTATTTTTATATTATCATAGTAATATATTTAAAATGAGTTCATCATGAAACTTTTGGGAATTAACTTTGGTGGGAAGGATATCAGTGATTCCTTCCAACCACCCAAGATAAATCTAATTCACATAAAAGGGTTGAGAGTGGGAGTCACCTTGGAGTTGAACCCAACCGACTTGTTTTAGCTAGAAGGTGATCCAAACAAATGCTATATAAACTCGATTGTGAATCTTATTTATCTCAAGAAAATAAGCCATGCACCCTAAAAATATCCCATGAATAAAAATGTTTGTTCACATGCTCATTCCCCAAATAGCCCCCTTAGCATGGCTACACACCCAAGGTAACCTACTCGCCTATATGCCTCATGTGATGTTTTTTTGCAAATGCCTTGAGCTTGGCCATGGATTGGCTATTTCCACATGTTGTAAGCTAGGGTTTGAAGTGATGATGTGGTGATTGTGTCTCTGCACACGTCTTCATTCCATGCCCAATTCGAGTGTCTTACAAGGGGGATCCCATCTGTGAGGGGAACTAGTCTCAATTTTCTTCATATGTGGAAAGAGGAAATTTTGAAAATTTTAAAAATAATTTGAAATTGTATTATTTATATAAATGAAGTTAGATTTAAAATTATTCAAAATTAAAATTGTATTATTTCTAAATATGAAATTAGATTAAGAAATTATTCAGAGTTCAAAAACACAATCACAATAATAATGATTTTGAAAAATAAAAATACTAAAAAAATAAAATAAAATAAATAATCTCTTATTTATTTTAAAATCCAATTAACCAATTCTAATTTCAATAAATATTATTTATTATAATCTTTGTGTTTCACCCAATCCGCCAAACCAAAATTTCAAACCATTTTGTAATTATTTTCTTTTATCAAATCCCCCACCGTCAAATAGATTTTTAAAACCATTGTAAATAAACAATCTACAATTCTTGCAAAATATAAGTTCAACCAGCCTAGATTCATGTGAACTTCGGATCTACCAAGCGATAAGAGCGATCAAATATATTTTCACTCTTAAATAGGTTTGCATGTCAAGAGGTTTGATCCCTCTCAAGGCTTGGTAATTTGGAGTTAACATGGATTTAGGCTAGTTTAATCCCCCCTTTAAATAAGCTATATTTCACATGAATACCATGGGTCATTTTTATTTTGTTATTTTTATTTGATTTTGTGATCTAGGTGGCTTTGGAGAGGATCAAAAATCAAATTCTTTGGATTTCATAAAAAAAAAGACTAGATCGAAGATATCGTCGGGCCTAATTCTAATGTCGTAGATGACACTCAAATCTGATTTCGTATGTGCAAGTTATTAATAGTAAAAGTTTCAAGCCATAGGAGCAGGGCTTTTGTCTCTAGCTAGATTTGGAGCATAGCTAATTTGGTAGCTAGAATAAATCTAGTGGAACCTGCTAAAGTCAATGGCAAGTAATTGGGCGATAAATTATCACTCCATAGTGCCCGGAATTGGCCAAAATGTCCAACATTTAATTTTTATAGTGACCCCTAAAAATATGGAGAATGATTTTGATATATATATATTCATTCGGGGTGGCGGGCCACTAGACTAGCAGACCCCTTGACCCCTCCCAACATGTTTATATAATACATATATTAAATTCCCCAACAGTTATGGACCAACTAGGTTTAAACTCGTGCCGACCAGGTGGTCGACTCGCCAACCAACGGTCCAAACAATATAACACCATTTCAAATATAACAAACCACAACGACGCACTATTTCAAGGAGGCCGCGAGGTTAGAACCCGGGCCGACCCCCACCAAATTTGGGTGCCCAGCAATGGCCCAAAGGGCCCAAAAATAATCAGAAATTCATAATTACATATATAATAGTAGCATTCAGATTAGCACCTACTTACCCTACTGACGATGAAAGGATCCCTTAAAGATACCCTTAAAAACCATGCGGATTGTGCCATCGATGCTTAAAGTTTATTGCTCCCAAGGCCGCACCTTCCTTCTGGCCTACAACATCAGCAGAATAGTCCGTTATCTATCAGTGCCAAGTTGGTGGGTGAACCCATCTCCAACTACATAAAAGCTATCGAGAACCCTCAATCTCAACTAAGTGGGGTTAACCCTTCGGAAAGAAGAAATCACTGGCTATCGGTTGCCTAACTAACTATAGTTAAGGTAGGTTCAAGTTAGCCACCCTCAACTAATCTAGCTCCGGAATTCAACTAGTTTAATCCGAATTCAAGAATAGGTCCATAGGTGGGCAGGTCGGAACAAAAACACTTAAGTAAGGGAGGAGTTAAGGGAAAGGAAGGAAAGAGCGACAAGATAAGCAACACTTTAAATCATTTTTCGAAATGAAATTGGTATTATTGCTTGCTCAACCATTTGCTTCTCTTGAGTTCTTAGCTCTTGTAGGGTTGGTTTTGTTCAATAGGCCAAGGGATAGGGGTGGGAAATTCTTCCATCATTTTAGAATCTTTTTCTTATTTCTTAGCTACTACTATTTCTGTCCTATGAGAGCTTTCTGGTGATGAGGTTCTTAGCGAAATCTGAAGAGGGGTCTTATTCTCATTTCCAGGCGGTCTAATCAATCAATATAATGGGGTTCCTAAAATTAACATGAAGTAGTTGCCATAGAAAATATCCTAGAACCAACTATAGAAGCATACATGCCCGTGCCAGTAGCATCTTACCTTCACCCCATTCCATACCCATAACCATCAGTAGCAGGGGAGGTCAGAGTAGTTTCAGATCCTTAAATTGCAATTCCAAGTGCTACACCGGTAGCAGAGAAAGCAACAATAGATTAATACACAGATCCAACCATTGATCCAACAGTCGATCTAGCTTTTTATATTGGCAATATTATTGACGATGTTATTGAAGCACCACTACCACCATCAATAGTAGTTGTCGAACCAGTAGAAATTGTATGCTCTGCCCATAAAATATATAAAAAATGTGTTTTCATTCCAACGCCCGAAAAAACAAAGCCAAGCGGAACCACATAGCAGAGGAACCAGACTAACAATGGAGCCATAACACAGAGGCAGAACCTTGAATGGGTGAAACCCTGACTAGCGGATGCCTGATAGAGAAAATATGCGAGGAATCATTTATATTCCCCGAGGGGTGAATTTTTGTAGTGCCAGAAACATGTCAAGTTTATACTCATATGAACCAAAATTTAACTAGGAATTTGATGGTGCAAACAGTTTTATGTTCTGAGTGGCCCATTTTCTAGAGGCAGAACATTAGAAGTGGAATCTTGTCATAAGAATTTGCAAGGAATCTTTTAGATTCCCTGGATGACCACATTGACAGTTTCAGAATAGGGTCAACTTTATACTCAAATTTCACGATTTTTTGCAAATGACGCCATGTGCAACCTGTTTTAACATTGGAGAAGCTAGTTTTTAGGCCATCGTCAGATTGAGAGGCATATTGATGTATTTTGTGCCATTGTATGTGAGAGGTCCATTTTTTCATGCCGCCTTGTGTAAGAGGACTATTTTATGCCACTTTTGTGAAATTTCATTCCTTTGTCTCTTTGGAGAGACATGCCACTAGAGATAAGAGTTTCATCCTTGTGTTGACAAGGATATTTCCATGTACTCATCATTCTTTTGTAGAGAATAAAGAAGCGACCTCCTCACTATTGACCCAGGGCCCAAAGACGTAGTCCACACTAGAAGAACTTCGTTATCATATCATGTTTTATGATTTCTCCTTATTTTCTTATTGTGTGATGATGATGGTTTTTCTGAAGTGTTGTTTAGAATATGCATTTTGTCATGTTTCACATGCAAATATAAGTTTCAGTAAAAGGTCTTGTATAAAATAGATACCTATTTCAGGAATCAACACAAGACTCCTTACCAATATGGGGTACAAAGGAGGAGGACTTGGTATTAATGGCCAAGAAATTACTCATAAATTGGAGGTTTTATGAAGGCCTCGATTTTCAGGATTGGGGTACATTGAAGGAGAATGTTTGAAGTTAGTAGAAGAAAGGGATTCCTTAAACAAAGAATCCAAGCCACTGCCAAAACCATTGCAAAAAGAGGATGTTGAGAGTACATCACAATATTATTGTGATAGTGAGTATTGCAAAGGAAGAGCTATGTCAGGTTATTATTGTGAGGTGTGTAACAAAGACAACCAAGCAAGGTATAAAAAGGTCTCGATATTCTAAAGTTCCTTTTGATTACAAGAAAATTGATAATGATGAGAAATTTTTATGGCATAGAAAACCATGTACATTTTTTGGCTTGTATAACCATGTTGTTTCCAAGTGTTGGAAAATAATGGAAGTGGGGAAGAGGATAAAACATGAAAACCCTTCTCCACATTAGCGTATAAGGAAGGTCAGGAAAGTATGGAGGAAGAAGAACTTTTGCAGCCATTTTAACAAGGATGGACATCATAAATCCACATGTTGGGAACTCCATCCAGAGCTATGTCCAAAGGAGGAGAAGAAGCTTGGGAAAGCACTTGTAAAAGAACCAACAAACGAAGAAACTAATGAAGCAAGTTAGTTATGGAAAAAACTTGAAATGAAGAGAATGTTTTCCTTGATGACAGAAAGGATGAATAACCCGCTTGAGAAATCACCATCATTGTAAATCACATGTTGCTTATTAAATACCCCATGGATGGGCAAAAATTTGTAAAAATGGTGAACTGTTTGCCATCACTTATGAATGCAACATGGTGATATTTTTAGCCTTTTAGTTGATGGCTTGGGAAATGGTTTCCAATGTAATTTTAACCATGAGTGTATTATAAACTATTGGAAAGTATGGGGTTTACCTGGGTCATGTTTGGTCTCTTAATTGAACATGAATTTTCACTTACGAGATTGCATATGATACAAGTGTCGGCTTCATCATTCTGAGTTCTGAAGCATAAAGGTGAAGGAAAGGGAAGGTGGCCTATCAGAGGAAACTATTATGCAAATCGAGAATGTAGTCATGTTTATGCTTTTGGAGGACCAAAATCTCCTCAATGGGGAGGAATGATCTAGGTGGTTATGGAGAGGCTAAAAAAATGAAGTCTTTGGATTTCATCAAAACCAAGACCAAATCAAAGAGCTCATCATCCTGATTCCAACAATGGAAATTCCACTCAAATCCGATTTCATATGTACAAGTTATTAGCAATCAAAGTTTTAAGTCAAAGGAGCATGAATTTTGCTTCCAACTAAATTTGGAGCATAGCTAAATTTGGTAGCTTTGCTAAATATGGCGGAACCTGCTAAATTCGGTGGCAGATAATTGAGCTACAAATTAACACTCATAGTGGCTGGAACTGTTGAAATTTTTGAATGTTTAATTTTGCTGGTGACCCCTTAAAATATGGCAGACGGTTTTGATTGTATTACTATAATATTTTTAAAAAATTATATATTTGGGGTGGCAGGCTACCAGACCGGTGAACCCAGTGACCCCTGCCAACTTTTTATATATAATACATATATTATATGGCCCATGATTATGTACCGATGAGATTTTAACCCGCGTCGGCTAGGTGGTCGGCCCACCAATCGGTGGTCTAGACAATAAAACATCATTTAAAATATAACAATCCACAATGACACGCTATTCCGGGGAGTACGCGAGGTTGGAACCTAGGCCAACCCCCACCTAATTTGGGCGCCCACCAACGACCCAACAAGCTTAACTTTATATGCTCTTCCCACAAAATATATAAAAACAAAGTTTTCATTCCAATGCCTAATGGAATAGAGCCGAGAGGAACCACATAGGTGAGGAACCAGGCCAGAAGTGGAACCATGACGCACCGATGGAACCTTGACGCACCGATGGAACCTTGAATGGCTGGAACCCTGTCACAGGGAATAAGTGAAGAATCTTTTAGATTCCATGAGGGCCTAATTTTTTCAGTGTCAGAAATACGTCAAGTTTATGCTCATTTGAACCGAAATTTCGTCAGTAATATGTTGGTGTAAATGAATTTCTAATATGAGTAGCTGATTTTCCAGAGGTAAAATGTTTAGCAGTGTAAACTTGACACAAGAATCTGCAAGGAATCTTTTAGATTCCTGTAGAGGCCCATATTTGACAATTTCAGAACATGGTTAACTTTATACACAAATTTCATGATTTTTCGCAAGGAACGCGATGACGCGACTCATTTTGACATTTAAGTAGGAAAGTTTTAACCCATTGGCATATTAGGAGGTATATTGATGCATTTTGTGCCATTGTATGTGAGAGGTCCATTTTTTTATGCCACCTTGTCTAAGAGGACTATTTTATGCCACTTTTGTGAGAGATCATTCCATTTTCATGTTGAAGGAGAACATTTTATGAGTGAGATTTATTTGTAGGAGAACGTATCTTTGGAGAGACATGTCACTTGAGATAAGAGTTTCATCCTTGTGTTGACAAATATCTTTCCATGTACTCATCATTATTTTGTAGAAACTAATTAAGCGACCTCCCCACTATTGACCCAGGGCCTGGAGACATAGTCCACACTAGACGAAATTCGTTATCATATCGTTTGTTATGATTACTCCTTATTTGGTTCTTGTTTATGATGATGGTTTTGCTGAAGTTTTGTTTTGAATATTGATTTTCTCATGTTTCTCATGCAAATATAAGTGTCAGTATACGATATTGTAGCGTGGATATTTTTGTTTGAAAGTGGTCACAAAACATTTCCGGATCATTTTGACCAAGTTAAATTTTTTACATTACATTACATTATGTTACAACATCTATATCATATTAGGATCAAGAGCGACTCTCAATGGAACATTCATATAACTAGCATAGATCCATCTTAACTTTGTATCTACTAAGTACCGATAGGAATCAAATCTGTTGACATTCAAACCTCTTTTAGAGTGAATAGAGATTTGATATTTCTCGATGATTGGTAGATACAGAGATAAGATGGATATAGGTTGGTTTAATATCCCCCCTTTAAATAGGATATATTCCACGTGAATACCATGGATTCTCAATAACATGGGTCATTTTTATTTTTATTTTTATAGGGTTATTTTTATAGTGTTAATTTTTTTTGTTATTTTTATTTTTATTTTATTTTGACCAAGTTAAAATGTTTACATTACATTACATTACGTTACAACATATCTACCATACTGGACTAGAGAGTGCCTCTCGACACAATTAATGCAAGAAATAATGAGTTTTTACAATGGTTCAAGTTTCTACATAGTATACAAGTGTAAAGTATACCTAGACAATAAAACAAGCAAATAAATAAAAAACTAAATATATTAATAAAATATTTTTATAAACAAATTATATTTTAAATTGTTAATTATAATATTATAAAATATATATTTAATTTAATTTGATTTTTTTTTAGTTTTTAAATTGTTTTAAAATATTTGTATAAAGTAGGTGATAATCATTGTCTATTATAATTGTCAATTTCAAAAAAATGGTTTGGTATGCTTGATAAATGAGATGAAAAAAAAAATAGAACATAAAGTTCACATATGTAAACTTGGATAAATATCCTAAAAACTTATCGAGGAAGGGAACCATGTTTGGAAAAATAACAATTAGACCTGCATAGAGAGGGAAATCGGGCCATAAAGTGCAAAAGAAATATTAACATAAAGCTTAAGGACCTGCCATATAGGAAACTAATCCTAAGAGTAGCATAAGTTTGTAAACGGTCATGACTCTGTTGACTGTGTTGGAAATTGCCAACATATATGGGGTCTCCCCGATATAAAATCCCAACTAGACGTCACATTGTTTGGAGTAGGAGCCCCATCCAGGAAATATGCCCGACTGCCATAATCTTAACGATTTGCCTTAGCTGCAATAAACAACATAAGGCAGTACACATATAATTTCGACATAAACAAGTAAGTAAGCCATGCGAAGTGATCAATTGAAATGCGTATAAAGGTTCTTTCACAGATGAAAATGAGAAAGTGAGTCTTTAGGAGAAAAGTAATAGTACCATCTTAATAAATACACACACATATATCTAAAAGAATTGTTAATTATCTTGTGAAATAGTTCACAAAGAAACAACGATCATGAAAGCAGGAGATGCACAATTCAAAGATGCATACTAAAGCCAACAAAATAGTTCACTTTCATTAGTATGTGTAAACACAAAAATACATCACAAACAATGAAATAATAGTCTTACAACATTCACGATATATGCATGAAACTGCTCCATATCTGAGAGCGTCAAACCATTAAGTGAAAGTTCTGAGATACACCATTACAATGATATATCTCTAGCTCCAATAATGGAACGTTAAGCCATGACTTTCTCCTCAAAAGGATGATATTCTCTCCTATGTCTAAGGAGGTGTAAAGTAATTTTCTTGAGATATGATGGTGTATTTATAACAAATGAGGTGACCCTCCACCTCCCATATGACTCTTGACCTCCCTCATGACTCTTTTGTTCCTATGTAACTTTTGAACTTCTATGTGACCTTTGAGCTTCTACATGACTCTAGGAATTTCTAGCGACTTTTCACATTCCATGTATGACCCTTGGGATTCCACACATTTTACATTTTCTAATTTATTGTAAATACAAAATTACATTCCAACAATATTGGAAAAATACATGGACAACATAAGAATTTTGTGCTGAAAATTTGAGAAGCCATAATTTGGTGACTATGACATAAGACTTCATTATAGTGTATAAATGCCAAGTTATTATCTTTGCTTATACATATTCAAATATTAATGATAGGTCTTGATTGTAATCCATCTTCATCATTCAAAAGGGTTTGGTTATAGTATCAGAGTCTTCCAAGTCTTCTTGAGTTTTCATCTATCTGTCGTAGTTCAAGGTTCCTTTATTTATTTGTATGATGACCTCTCTATGCTTTGTCTCCACAAGTGTCTTCTTGTATCATCTCCTCGATGTACTCCTTGAGCATGATATTTCCATGTTAGGATGATAACACCTGCAGATGAAGTTCACTCATGACAAGACAATATCAGTCCCAAAATCACCTGCTCTACCTTGTTTGTCATGCATCATGGTCATTGTGATGGGACAATGCACAAGGGTTGAGAAGAGAGGCCTTCTCGGGTGTAGTGTGCAATGTCAGAAGGTAGGAAGTGATGGCATGTTTTGGGCATCATGAATGTGCAGTGTGCAATGGAAAGGGAGAAGGAAAATCAAGGATTGCACATTGGGGAAGTGTAACTAGTAAGGCTAAGTGATTGAGCTTTGAAGTTGCCCAATGTGTAGTTGAAGGAGGTTGAAATCTAGGATTGCGTAGTGTGCAGTTACAGAAGATAAGGACTGCATCAATGTGGCTTACGAATGCGCAATGCATTGTAGCTAGAGGGTGAAAGTTGATATATGATTGCGCAGGTTGTGAGGACAAGGAAAACTCCAAAATTTTACGAAGTGTGAGATAAGTGAGACAAGAGAGTAAGATTAAAATAATATAACAAGTCTTGAACGTTATCACACACACACACACATAAACACACACATATGATCGAACACATGACAATAAGATACACAATACCCAAAATAGACATGTATTCATTGAAACACAAACATAGTGACACTCATCTCCAAGTGTGACACTTAGGATAAAACCCTTTACAACACAAGTTTCAACTGCAAATTTAAAGTGCACAATGGCCCTGGGAATGTGTCCAATGCATGTATCTATGATAGATAGGATCCACTAATTCCAAAGAATGTGTTGGAGCTGCCTCTTAAAGGTGTGCTGGAACTTCCTTTCACAAAAGACGACACTTCCCCTAGAAAAACACGACATTTTGGAGTTCTTTAGAAGGGAACTTGAAAAATTGAAGAAAAAGTATAAGATCACTACGAAAACTCGAAAATACAGTTCATATGATCAATGGGAGGTTGAAAAATTGGAATGTAGGAAAAATTTGGAGGATGTTGTAGCAACGATAACACTTGACGATTCACTGGAAGAATTCCAACTTCTCTGTTCATGTCTATCTTTGTGCACAAAGTCTAGCCTTTCAGGAAGTATTGATTCACTGTATGGATGACCTCATCTTCCCACTTATTCCAGTTATAGGTGTATTTTATCATATTCCATTTCTTGGCTTAAACACAGTTACAAGGCTTGCCATATCTCAATTGTTTCGATTGGGGAGAAGGATAGTATGTATTTGCAAGTTTAGGATGATCAGAGTTTTAGTTCCATCTCCAGTGTTACCCTGCTACCGGATGGCCTGTTCAGTACCCTGCGATAGTCACTTTCAGGAAACAAAAGCATTTCTTCACTTCCAACGAGCTTATCTAGTACCCCAACGAAGTTGCTTGTTTCACCTCTCCACATAGGAAGCCTTTCTCTTCTTTCACCCCTTATTTATTTTCAATACACTCATTAGAAATTTATCGACTTTTATATTGCTAGGGTGGAAGCGGGATCCTAACTTATTTATAAGAAAGAGAGGTTGTTCCTTTTGCAGAGGCTATTATATACCTCCGAAATTGATGTGCTCACTTTTAGTTTCATCCTTTCTCTTCTCTACTCGATTGGATTGACAACTGAAGACACCATTTAATTTCAATGTCGAGTCAAGGAATTAAGATCCTGAAATAGATACGAGCATCATGGATCTACTTAAAGCTTTCCATTTAGAATACATTTTATTTTCCATTCAGAAATTATTGACCTTAAATATATTATACCCAAGCAAAGAAGAGGGAGAGAAAGCTAGCCAAGCATTGTTCAATGTCACAATTCCCTTTAAAAATTTTGTCACATTTGTCAAAGAAAAACGAGACACTTCCACACACACTCTTTTTTATGTACATTGACCAGAAGAAAACAAAGAAATAAATGACAAGACATGTGATGAACAAAAAACAATGACAGGTAGACAAGGAAAGAAGTGTTTACATAGGCAGAAACGTAACCCAAGGATACTACTGGAAGTAACAATTGATATATTAGCCATTAAAGAGAAGAGGGTATGTTACATGCCATTTTGAAACATCTAATTAATATGCCTACAAACCATATCAATCAACATCGTTGAACATTTTGTCATCATCCCTTGACAAAGCCCTAAGCATCACTTCTCCAAAAATTCTGAGTTTCTAGGAGAAATTGCTCAAAAACACTGTTTTTAGCCCCAATGTACATTTCCTTCTTGGCCACTAGTGTTCAACGTATGTTGAATGCTTGTTCACTAGTGTTGGTCAGCACATGTTTCTCACTTCTGCAGATGCACCGATTCTAGAAATTCGAGAAAATAAAAATATCTCTGAAGATTTCTCTTCTTGAAGCTTCCAAGGTAGTTATAGCTATTTACCACGAATAAAGATCTCAAATTCATATCTGATCCTATCTTGGAGACCTTATCTATTATCCCTTGAGCTCATCCTCCCATCATATGTGGATCTCACGACTAAAATGGTAAATTATAAACTACCACTCTTACCCTCCATATTTCCCACCTTCCATAGTATCAGGGTTGGATTTTGGAGATTGATAGTGCCCTTATGATGTTGTCTTGAACCTAAAGGAGTCATCATATTCATGCATTAGGGTTGATATTGAAGTTTTCTTTGTGACAAGGAAGGACACGTCAACTTGGGGAGACATATACAAAGTCAACTACTATTTATGGTTGTAAACTCTCTCCTATATTTGTTAATACAAAGAGTATCATGTTTTCCTATATTTGTTCTGTTATGTTTGCACTCATGTATTTAAATGCCATGCTGAATCATTTAATAGAGATATTAGATTATGCTACATGAATGGTCACAATCCTTTTCTTGTTTTAGTTGTATGTGCAGGTTCTAATTATAGAAATTGGAGCTAGAATTGGAGCTTACAAACGAGGAGGAAAGAAAGGTTTGCTACAGATTCCAAGTAGGATTCTTTCCCATACTCTAATTTCTCTAAGGAAAACTTCATGCTTTTTGTCTTGTGTTGTTTAGATCAGACCACTAGATCTAGGGAATTCACCTTTTTCTGCAATCATGAAAATTCCGCAAAAAAATTAGCGACCATACTGGGGAATGATTCTTCCCTTAGTGGTTTCCTTGAACTTAGCATATTTTTCACCTGTTAAAGTGATCTTTATTGACTCACTCAAACATTAATTGAACTCAGGAATACAATTTTTGGAGCATGCTTTAGTTTGTTTTGGTCGTGCTTTGGCCGAAATAGCACCAATGCATCCCTTGATCTGGAGACAAAGTGCTTCCGCGCACTTTATCTTTATATGTACATGCGCCGCAGAGAATTGATGTATATCCTACACATGCGCTGTAGAGCATTGGTGTCTATACTGCACCTGCATTGCAAAGCACTGGCGTCTATTCTGCACCTGCGCTGATTCTTTAAGATGCAAAAAATTTTCATTCCTTTGCCTTCCTCTTTGACTTGCTTTGGTAAAAAAAGTTTTCCTTGTCACTCTGAGTTTGTATTTCTCTTTGTAAAGCCAATACCTTGTGTGAAATTGCATGTTTTTTCTAACTATATATGAGTCTTAATCACCTTTGCGAGTCATCTCTTTTGATCTTTGGAATTCTCATCCAATTTCATTTTGAGTCCTATGTTAATGAAATCTCAGATGAAATTTGATTTCATTAGAAATTTACTTTACACTTGATTGGTTATTTAATTTCATTAGTGAATGAAGGTAATGCTTTCATAATTAGTATTTTTATATTTTTCTTTCGCTGATTTGGAATCATATTGCGTTTTCTTTGAATAATTCTCTTGCATAGATTACTTTTTCATAGTTAGAATTCTCATTTTCACAAAAGTAATGGAAATTGTGCATAGGTTACATTTGTATAGTTTTCAAGAGAATTGTGCATAGATTACATTACATGGTTTGGCATCATTTAAAGCTTTGAATTGAATTAGAATAGTGAATTTGAGGAGATCGATTGTTGCATCCCTTCTTTGTTGCATTGTTGATTGATATATTATTCCCCTACTTAGTTACGACTTTCATTGTTAAAAGGAATATGATAAGAGTTGTTTTTTTCATATTAGTTGCATCATAATCAAAGATAAACTATAAAATTTACTAAATCAACCTAAGGAGCATTTGTAACATTAACAAAAATATCTACAGGTCTAGGCTAGGAACATGTTTCGACGTCTTTAAGTGTAGGAGTTGTCATTTTTTGTCAGTGTTACATTTTGGGGGTGATATCCCGTTCCATGTGCGTAAGTGTATAGGATCATCTTCACATACCTTTGGGTATATCGGATGTTTCTCCACGCATGATAAGTATATGGGAATTCTCTCATCGAAAAATTACACATTAGACATCACTACTACGGACTACGCTTCCACGTACTTCCAGGTATATTTTGGAAGTCCCCACTAGGTTTCTATCCTTCCATAGGTAACCGAGTCGACCGCCTTGAACATTATGATACATCGAAAAAAAATTTCAGGGATATTACTTGCACATACATAAATCCTCGATTTACCAAGATGGTATATCACAGTTCATAGTGACTTGGTATTCCTTATCTACCTAGTTAACCCTTTGCTTTATTTTGTGTCTTTAATTTCTAAAATCAATTAATTGACCGTGGAACAATATCCTCACCGTGGAACAACTCCTTAGTGAATTTTAGGTTGAGACTAATGGAAAAAATTATTGAGTCTACCAGTCAAGGAAAGTCCTCTAATGGGAATCCTAGTCCCTTTCCTTCTTTTGGAAATGTTGGTTCTCCTTATATGGCAACGTTGTCCCTTCCCGAATTTACCATTGGTTTGCCAATTTGGTTTTTTTCGACCCCTATGGTTCCAAATGTCCAAACTGCTCCTCAACCAAGTTCTCCCCCACCTAACCAACATCAACCTCAAGTTGATCCTAAAGTTGACCCTTTGCCTTCTTCACTTGTTGTTTCTTAATCCATTTATTCCTCCTCACTCAGTGAAAGTCTTGATTCTAGTAACCAGGAAGTTAAGAAGAAGAATAAAAGGACAAAGAAGTAAAATGAGTAGGGGGGAAACCAAGAAACCATTTCTACCAATGAAACTAGTCTAGAGAAACCTTCCAATCATCCCTGAAAATTTAAATTTCCTTGAAATTTATGTAAGGGTGACTGTTGAGTCTCAAGAGTGTTTTCCATATTCATACATATTTCCATTATGTCATAACCATCTAGCTCTTATTTCATAGCCATCTGACCTAAAGCCCTACATCAAGTAACCATTTTTCATAAATATATGGGTTAGGATCCTTGTTTTCCAAAGTTATTTATTTCATGTATTTAAAGTGAATTTATGATTAGAAACTAGAAAATTAACATAGTTTCATATATCTATATATGTGTTGTGAGTTTTGTGATATGTGTAGGTCAAAAATGAGACTTCTAGAAGACCCTTATGTGGCACTCTAAGGCCAAATTCGAATTTGGTTGGAGAAGATCATTGGATCATGAGAACATGTGTCTCACTTCCTTGTTGTATTGAAACTCTAAGAGGATATGTGTCTCACTTCCTTGTTGTATTGAAACTCTAAGAGGATATGTGTCTCCTTTCTTAAGTTGTGTTGAAATTCTAGAAAGACAGGTGTCTTATCATTTCCTATTTTGATTGTAACTCTAGAGTTGGAGGGAGAGATTCATGGACTCTCATTAATGAGATGACTCCTCATATTTTGTATAAATAGGAGAAACTTTCTCCTATCATGGTTAATGAAGAAGTAGGAGAAAATAGGAGTATTTTGTAACAAAGTTAAAGATGGAATGGGATGTAGATTTGTGAGATTTTCAATAGAGAAATTCAGTTCTTCAATGATGTTTTGATTACAACTTTAAGGAGCTGAAGGACTTCACCAAATTGGTAGCAGAGGGCCCCTGCTATCCAAGGAGGCTTCTACATGCTTTCTAGATAAGTAGCTTTTAATTCATGTCTTGCATTATTTGTTTAACTGAAAGATCCTCATTATCTTACAATCATTCTTTTTCTTAAAATGCTCTTCCAAAATATCACTAATAGATGGAAAAGATTTGGTTGTATTATATTGAGTTAATTAGCATTCTCTGTTTTGCAATTAGATTAAAAGATCCTCATTATCTTACAATCATTCTTTTTCTTAAAATGCTCTTCCAAAATATCATTATTAGATGGAAAAGATTTGGTTGTATTATATTGAGTTAATTAGCATTTTCTGTTTTGCAATTAGATTAAAAGATCCTCATTATCTTACAATCATTTTTTTTCTTAAAACGCTCTTCCAAAATATCATTATTAGATGGAAAAGATTTTGTTGTATTATATTGAGTTAATTAGCATTTTCTGTTTTGCAATTAGATTAAAAGATCCTCATTATCTTACAATCATTCTTTTTCTTAAAACGCTCTTCCAAAATATCATTATTAGATGGAAAATATTTGGTTGTATTATATTGAGTTAATTAGCATTTTCTGTTTTGCAATTAGATTAAAAGATCCTCATTATCTTACAATCATTCTTTTTCTTAAAACGCTCTTCCAAAATATCATTATTAGATGGAAAAGATTTGGTTGTCTTATATTGAGTTAATTAGCATTTGCTGTTTTGCAATTAGATTAAAAGATCCTCATTTTTTTACAATCATTCTTTTTCTTAAAACGCTCTTCCAACATATCATTATTAGATGAAAAAGATTTGGTTGTATTATGTTGAGTTAATTAGCATTTTTAGTTGCAATTCATTTTGTTAATTATCACAGTTAGACTTATAAAAATAAAATCTTCCAAAATATCATTATGATGAATAAGACATAACTGTGGTATTGTAGGTTTTAGTGCTTGTTTATACTAAGTGGCATAGCCATTCTTACTCTTACAAAGCTCTTCCAAAATATCATAACAATGAGTAAGAAATAGCTGTGGTGTCTTAGATTTTAATTGTATTTTCTTTCATTGTTACATTTATTTTCAATCACATTGGATAATACAGCCAGGACTGTTTTACAAACTCTTCCAAAATATCATTCATCATGAACAAGAAGGGCTGTAGAATTCCATAGACTAGTTGCATGTTAATTTAGTGAGAGTACTCTGGAGGTAGATTACATTTCTGTTCCCAAAAACAATAAGAAAAACACATACAACGAAGTAAGGAAGAGGTCACTTAAGCACATATAGTGCACCACACTTCATCAGTTTACTAGCCCTGGTTGATAATTTATGTTAGAAATTTAGGACGCTAAATTGAATACACAGTGACCACCCTC
>CM076584.1:120729049-120849796 GCA_034641835.2 Pinus albicaulis | reverse complement strand
GGACAACCGGGGACCCGTACGAAGGAGGCTGCGACGTCAGAACTCGGTTGTAACTTCTATTCGTTTATCACTTTAATAGATGACTATGATTATGGTTCCACTCCTTTTGCAATCATGTTAATGCGAGTAATATATTTTCTGACCGATATTTAGTTACGTATGCTGGTTCCTATGCATGTATCTGTTCGTCTCTTCTGTGTGCAGGTGTTCGTCCACGGAGATCGTGGAAGGATTGTGATCTGCCAGGGCTGAAGGACGGGGGGCATCTTCTTCTTCAGATCTAGCGTTGGAATCCAGGTAGGCTCGTATCCCAAGTCTTTCATTTCGTAACTAGGAGCTTGCGTCATAGCATTGTTTGTTTGTTGCTAGACCCCTGTTGGGCTAGTAGGGATCGCCTCTGTCCGCAGAGGGGATTTACCTCCTCAACAAATTGGCGACTCCGCTGGGGATCGTCCGGTTTTCCTTGTCCCGTTTAGGATTGGTTCGCTGTGATTGTTTCTCCTTGCTTGATGAACCTTCTGGGTTGGATTCTTTCATTATTTTAGCCTCTTGGTTTGCTTAGCTTGTGTTGGTCTCTTTTCGGATTAGCTTGTTTTTTAATTTTCATTGAAGAACTCGACTGGCGCGGGTTTTTACCTGACAGTCGCGCCACTTGGCGCGTGTTGCATTTGTCTGTCTCGCGCCACTCGGCCTCTGGCGCTAGTTTCAAGGCCACAGTCGCGCCACCCCCGTGACTTTTTTGAGTTTCTTCAATTTTTGGCTTTCTGAGCTTGACCAGTACTTTTCTTCTTGATTTCCTGATTGTTTGAGTGTATTGGAGTCTTGTTTGACTGGAATTCACCGCTATCCTTTGGTTGTTTGCCTCTATCTATCGGTTTCACGATTTGAGCCCTAGGGCATCTAGTGGCATAGTGAATCGAGCCCTCCTTGGGAGTTTTGGTGTCTTGATTGTCCCGTCGACTTGTTGATTGATTCTCCACGCCCTCTTAGCGGTCTTTGATTGTTTTGTTGCGTCTTTTGAGTGATTGTTCATTCTTTCATTCAGAATTCGTTTGCCCTTGCTTTGGACCCAGATCACACGGTCCATTGGGTGTTTTCGAGTCTTTCTTTGATTTGAGAGACTTTGGGTCGATTTAGAGATTTGGTTGCTTGCTTTGTTGAGTGAATGTTGTTTGCTTCGCTCTCTTAGTTATCATTTCTCCAATTGTTCCTTTTGTTTTCAGTGCACATTAGCCATTAAACATTGAAAATAAAAAAAACATATAGTCTCTTTTGTTTTTAATTAGTGCAAATTGTCATCTTTTCCGTATTACTAGTGATTAGTGTTTGAATGAAAAGTGTGCAATTGCATTAGTTGCATTAGAGACATTCTTGTTTTTATTCCGTTCATTTCGTTTGTATAAAAGCTCTCAACTCTCATTTAACTAGTTTTCATCGAACGAAATGTTGCATCGTGGCATATAGCTTGCATTTAGGAGACACTACATACGATAAGGCATGGAAATTGAAACTTAATTGAAGATCAACTGTAAAATTCATTCAATTAACCTAAGGCAACATTGGAACTTAACGCAACATATTTAGAAGGTCTAGGCTAGAGACGTGTTCCAGCGTCGTTAAACCTAGCAGCTGTCGTTCGCCTGTTGGCTTTAGACAGCGCTAGTACGGACTTGTGCTCCCCGTACCGTCGCGTATATAAAGGGAGACCCCTATAGGTTTTCAATCCTTTATCCACGGGAAGCCGAGTCTGCCGCCCTATACCCGTGATACACCGAACACAGCATTCGGGGAGACTACCTGCACGTACGGAAAGTCCTTGGTCGATTTATGTTTCATTATTGAAACCAAGGTGTATATTGCAGTTCACGGATATTTGGTACACCCTTTGTGCCTAGTTTTTCCTGAGCAGTCATTTGGTCTTTTCTGACTCCCTAAACTTGAAAAGACCGTCAAGCGCTTGTCCTTTCACGCTTGTATCAACTCTGAAAGAGATAGAGTCATCTTTTTATCGTTCCTCGACTCTTAAAATATGAAACGGTAGAATTTGTTTAGTTTCCAATGTGGTAAAATCAATCTCCCACGATTACACACCCGTTTAGACATTGCTTGTTGACCGTTTGATCGTGTGTCTTAACTCGTTTTCAGCCTGTGTGTGGTTTTGAGTCTTGATGGCAACTTTTTCAGAGTTTACCAACCAAGGAATCCCCTCAGAAGGGAGTCCTGGTCATTTTCCTCCTTTTGGAAATGTTGGTGCTCCTTACATGGCGACGTTGTCCCTTCCTGGGTTAACTGTTGGGTTGCCTGTTTGGTTGTTCTCAACTTCTGTTGTCCCGAATGTCTCCACTACTGTTCAATCATTTCCTCCACCTGAACAACCTCATGTTGATTCCAAGGTGGACCTCTCCCCTTCTTCGCCTGTTTCTGCGTCCTCATCTTCTACTTTGCCTGGTGAAAGCCTGGATTCGAGTAACCAGGTGGCTAAAAAGAAGAAGAAGAAGACAAAGAAGAAGAAGTCTGATAAGCGAGAGGCTAAATGTATAGCTACTGCCTCCGAGATATCTCCTCTTGATAGTCCTTCCAACCCTCCTCGGAAAGTCAAGTTCCCGTGCATGTTGTGCACGGGAGACCATTTGCTTCGAGACTGCCCTGGCATTCCCAAGGTGCTCGAAATATGGTCCAACGGCCGCCCACCGTTGCCTTTGGCTTCCCGGAGTCAAGTTGGGGGCACGTCTTCAGCTGCTACTGATAAGAACTCTAAGAAGCAGGGTAAGATCACCAATCCCTGTAAGTTGTGTGAAGGGCACCATGCCATTCACCTTTGTCCTTATATGGATGAAGCCAAGCAAGTCTTGGACAACCCGGTCGGTTCTACACCACGCCTTCCACCTGGTTATAATCGGCTTTCTGTGAGTCCTCTACCAGCCGATCCTATGGTTGGTCAAGAGTCATCCTTGGTCGATCCCACTCCCCCAAAAATTCAAATTCACGAATCCGGCCCTGACCAACCATTGGTCGTAGGATCGGTTGAACTGGCCCCGTCCGCGGTGCACCAGGTCTTTTCTGTCGAGAGTGGATCTCACACTCCTCATGTCCTTCTGGTTTCTTCAGATTCGTCGGACTTGGAGAAAGATTCTCCTGTCCCTGTGCTTCAAGAAGCCCCTCCTCCGCCTCCTATGATGGAGGCTCCAGAGGATATTCCTCCCACCTTCGAGATGGAGGTCATGGAGGAGGCTTCTGCTTCCGTAACATCAGGGGAAGACCTTCGCATTTCCATGGTAGCCCCTCCGAGTAGTTTGGTCGCTTCCTTTGATTGGAATCGATTTGCAGGATTTCGCCTTCCGTCTTATGTGCCTTTCGAGATCACAGTACAGGCTCTTGGTCTGGTTGTACCCAGTACCATTATAGACGAAGGTGCGTCTGTTAGTATTCTGTCTTCAACTACCTGGCAAGCTTTCGGTTCGCCACCGCTCGCGCCTGTTACGCAGAATCTGTTGACATTCAATAGAAGGACGAGTCAACCGTTGGGGATCCTTCCAAGGTTACCGATTACTTTGGGAGGCAAAACCGTCCATATGGATGTAATGGTCGTTCCAGGCCCCTTGGATTTCCATCTGCTCCTGGGGCGCGATTACACCTATGCCATGGGAGCGCTTGTCTCCTCCCTTTTTTGTGTGGCCTGTTTTCCACATGAAGGACGGATTGTGACCATTGATCAGCTGTCGTTCTTTGGTCCCAATGTAGCATCTGGTCCGCCATCACCCCCTCCTGGTTTTTATCCACCCGTTGTATCTGCTCCACCGCAGGTCAACTATGTAGCTACATACCCCGTGCCTGTGCTCAGTGATGATGCCGTAGTGCATAATGTGCTGGGGGCATTGGGTCCTGACTTCCAGGATGTTTCCCTTCCATCAGGAGCGGAACTCTTGGGAGCGCCGCCTTCTTGTTCATTTTGATGTAAGTCGGTTAGAGCATGGTTTCCTCCCTGGGTCAAGCTCTTTAAAAAATGAAACTAGGATCTTGGAGCATAGTTCCTCCACTTGTGTCAAACTCCTAAAAACAATGAAACAAGCTGTTCGAGGATAGTTCTTTTAAGTGTGTCAACCTCGTTAAAATAATGAAACACAAGCATATTCAATTCGAGTTTTGTCAGTTTCAGCTCAAATCTCGTGTATGTTCAATCTTCACTCCATTTTCAATCGAGTGAAGCTTGGGGGGCATGTGCCTCGATTTGAGACAACATGCTCGGGGGCATGCCCGTCTTTCTTATTATCAAGCATAGTTTGTGTTTTAAGCTTGCGTAAAAATAAAACTCGTTTCAAGCATAGTTTGCATATGTGTGTGTTCAGGTGTGCTTTTAAGCTTGCGTAAAAATGAAATGTGTGATTAAATGCATTGTGTGAATACATTTCGCATTGGGTCGTTTGTTATGTAACTGATACATTAGATTACATCTGTATTAGACATTTGCATGACATATAGAAATCATCATCACATGTAAAGAAAGATCCATCCAAAATAATCATATGTATATATATATATATATATATATATGTGTGTCGAAATGTTTGCACAGTGTGCGTCACATAAAACTCAAAAAATATACATAAGTGTCTTAATACATCCGGAGACACTGTGTCTCTCAAAAAATAGGTGTGGCTAAATCCTAGAGACTAATCAGCATGGTGCTCATGATAGCACGTTACTGCACGCACTAGCCGCCTCAGGATTCGGTGGAGCCGATTTGGGACTCCGACCGTATGGCGCTGGTACTCCAGTGGTACATCTGACAGTCGGGCATAGTCTGGGATCCCATGAACGATCCCCTCAAGGTTCTGAACCAGTGCCCCTCCTCAGGCACCTTCCCCCTGGATCTCAGGGGCGAGCTGTGTCCTCCGGAAGATAGGAGACATCCCGGCTGGTCTCTCAGGTCCTACATCTGCATGCATGTATATTTGTGTTAAGACAACTGTGTATTAATAAAAAATCATATAAACATAAAATCAAAAATATGAGGTCTTACCCATCTCTTCGTCCCAGTGGTCTCCTTCTGGTAGCGGGAGATCCGGGTCCCCTGTAAAGTCAGTTCCCGCATAGGGCCAATCTTCCACAACGATCAGTTGGCGCCGTATCCATCTGAAGAACTCGGGCTTCCAGGACATCTGTTGCCCGCCTCCAGATCTGGGCATCAGTGCTGCCCAGCGAGCCATTCTCGGCTCTCGTGGTACTGGACTCGCCACAGGGGCATCTTGGCCCTGGAAGGTTGGTATGCGTTCCAGAATGAACGACACCAAGATGGAACCATACCCAAACTGCTTCAGTTTTCCCTTTTTGCACTTTGTGAGCTGCCTTTTCATGTTAATGGTGACAGCTGTTGCCCAGTCATACAGTCGGGGACCCATGCATTCTGAGGCCAGTAAGAGTTGAGTCTTGGTAGCCTCGTGCGGTGCTTGCGATCCGGCAGCCCGCGTAATGGTGTGGAGTACAACTCTCAGTGCTAGGTCGGGGATGGTCGAGATGTACACCTTCTTACTCCCTGTTCCTGTTTGTGCCCCACGGCACACCCGCGCCATTACTTCTTCCATCTTCTCCCCTGATGGTCTGCTCCCAGTCAGTACAGGGATTGGACCCCGGCGGGATAATCCGGTAACAAAGTAAATGTCGGTGACCTCCAATTCCAACACCTGGTCTCGTATTCTGAATACCTGGTCATTTTCATCCCAGAGGTTGATCAAATATTGGAGGAGCTCAGGCTGAGCTCGTAAGCATGGCGTGAGGAAGAATTTCTTTAAGCCACAATCCCTTAGAGCATTCATGCAATTGTCATTTTGCATGGCCTCTTCGTCCTCATCTCCGTGTTCCCGTTCCTTCCATTCAATCACCATTCTGACTGTTTATCTGCATTCACATGGTTCAAAGCCCTTAATTAGATCTTCTGTAAGCTCAAAAATTCAAAAAATTTGGCATAAATAGGGGTTTTTTTAGGCGGAAATTTGGGTTGCGCCGCTGGCGCGACTGTTTTGCTGACAGTCGCGCCACGTGGCGCGGGCCCTTTGATAAAAAGAGCTCAGTGGCGCGGGTCCATGCCCGATACCCGCGCCACTTGGGCCGGCCCTAAAAATTCAAGAGTGCCCTTACAGAGTTGATTTCTAAGGGGAATTCATTAAAAAATATATGGAAAGAAAGAGAAAAGGAGCGCCTCTTACCTGTCACAGACGAGACGCTGAATGGTTGCCTGGATCGGTCGCAATCGCCGTCAGAAGATTCTGCTCCAAATGGACCACTCCTACTCTCCACAAGGTAAATAGTAAAAATTAATTTCATTTTTTACCATTGGACATATTTATAACTTTTCGACGTTAAAATGTGTTTTAAAAGTTATTTCTTGTCAAATATTTGCATGTATTATGTCGAAAATGGATTTTACGCTTGTTGGGTATGTGTAGTGACAGGTTTTTGCGACTTAGAAGGTGGAAACGAGTTGTATTTTATACTTTTCGGACTCGGTAAATACACGAGAAAGTCACTCTGGAGTCATCTTTCAGCTCTTTTCTGACTCTCTAAATATGAAAAGATCGCCGAGGCCCTTGTCGTTTCGATCTCGTTAAAATGGACACGAATCGACATTCACCCGGTATAAGTTTAACCCTTTTTCGGGCTGGGCTGGATCGATTACGAAAAAGGAATACCCTAGCCTATCGCGACTAGGAGGTTTTCCCGGATATTGTTTTCTACCTTTTCGGATCTGGGGAACTATTTACGAAAAGGGACCTGTGGAGTTTTCTTTTCAGCTGTCTTTTCAAACTCTCTAAACATGAAAAGGCACCGAGTTCTTCCTTTGTCAGACTCGTTAAAACCTGATGACATCGGAAATTGTCAATCATGACGTTATTCGAGTTTTTCCTTCCTAGGGCTCGTTAAATGTACTAGGATGGATTTGTCCAAAGGACGGATTTATATGACAAGCATATGGTATCCTCTTCAAGCTTGTGTAAAAATAAAGAGGTACTCACCGAAATGGTGGGGGAAAAATGGAACCATCGTCGTTGTCGTCGGCAGTATGTCGCTCTTGAACATGGCACTTGTCTGCATTCGTGTCGGGTTGGGGACATCTCACCTCGTTGCTTCACTTTGCCTTCATGGGTTTGGGTAATCTCTTTTGACCTCTCATCTGTTCACTACCTCGTCGCCATGACCTCTGATCCGTTGATGTCAAATACTGCCAAGTCCATTGTCGTGCCGTTTATATGTTCAAGAGAAGTTGGCCTCTGCAAATATCAACCTTCCTCTGTTTCTCATATGATCCTGATTCACAACAAAACATTATGTTCCTCTGTCTCGTGTCGATGATGTGGGAATCATTATGGCCCACCTTCGATCAAGGTCACTTTCTGTCGACTTCAACTCATTATCCAGGAAGTTGGTCTAGAGACTCCTGATGGTACCTTGGAGCCTGCATGCCTTAATGGCAGGTTCGTCGCATTCGACGAGAGGTTTTCATTATTGGCCTCCGATCGGATGATTCTGCGGGTGTTCGACGTCGGCTCATTTATTCACACGCCGTAGATTGTACCTGGAGTACCTTGAGGACCATCGTCATTATTGGTGGTTTCTCTCGCGTCTGTTAACGGCTTTCATTATTGGCTGGTAATCAGACGATGTTCTTGCATGTTCGACATCAGCTCACACATTCGCATGCTAGAACTTGTACTTATTTGGGTCGAGATGGAGCGCAAGACCCTGGATTGTGTCTGTTGTAATCCAGGCTGCGATTGTGGATTATTGTCGTTATGTACATGACTCAATGATTGGATGGCTGCGACCATACCTGAGTCTATTTGTTTGATCTTAGTTGGATGGCTGCGCCCATACCCTAGATCCGGATTATAGCATACTCTGTTCGGATGGCTGCGTCCATACCATATATATAAATCATGTACTTGAGATATCAGTTGTATCTTTCTGTGCAGGTTTTCCGACGGCGGGCCTTCAATTGGACATGTTCTCGTAAAGCATTTCACCCCTCTCTCTCTCGGGCCTCATGCTTTAGGGGGCATCTGTTACACAGTGATTTGTCACCGTCCCTACCATTCCCCATCCCGCACAATGGAGGACCCATTATGTGACCTGTGAACACTGTCATGCCTTGAAAACATCATCAATGCATCCCTCTGAGTATGAGCTTCATTTCCCCTTGAGACATCTCCTTGCAAAATCCATGAAAAACGGCTCTTTTTGCATTGGCGCGGGTAGACAGTTCAGTACTCGCGCCACTCAGGGAAATCCTGTAAAGAGGTCGCGCCACTTGGCGCTCTGTCATAGAGCAGCAATCGCGCCACCCATTTTAGGGACTGTTTTTTATATATGGATGGCGGAAGTTGAGTTCAAAACAAACTCACAACCACTGCCTATCTTGAGTTGGGAGGTTTGGCTACGGGAGTTCTATGGAAGGGAAGTAGTTTTGCCACCTTCTATGGAACCTTCCTTGTTGATAGGGCCAATCCCATAATAATAGGGATCCCAACTCCCTCCTTCCCCATCTATAAAAGCTTGCTCGGATCCATGGCAAGCTAGTCTTGAAGTGCTGAAGCTTTGCATCTCCCTATTCCCAAGTGCCTTTGTGCTGTAAAGAATCCCTTCTTTCCCTTAAGGCCCATTCAAGCGAGGAGACCATTGTTACGAGACTCTGGAGAGGTTTCCCTTTCCTTGGCGAGCTTTACGAGACGTGGACAACCGGAGACCCGTTCGAAGGAAGCTGCGACGTCAGAACTTGGTTGTAACTTCTATTCGTTTATCACTTTAATAGATGACTATGATTACGGTTCCACTCCTTTTTCTATCATGTTAATGCGAGTAATATCTTTTCTGACCGATGTTTAGTTACGTATGCTGGTTCCTATGCATGTATCTGTTCGTTTCTTCTGTGTGCAGGTGTTCGTCCACGGAGATCGTGGAAGGATTGTGATCTGCCAAGGCTGAAGGACGGGGACATCTTCTTCTTCAGATCTAGCGTTGGAATCCAGGTAGGCTCTTATCCCAAGTCTTTCATTTCGTAACTAGGAGCTTGCGTCATGGCATTGTTTGTTTGTTGCTAGACCCCTGCTGGGCTAGTAGGGATCGCCTCTGTCCGCAGAGGGGATTTACCTCCTCAACAATGGGACTTGTACTGGTTGTTCTTAACAAGCTCGGTTAAGGGGATAGAGACTTTTAACTTTGAAATTTTTGTATCTAAACTAAAGGGAATAGTTTTTTCTACCTCTTTAATGATGATGTCTTGTTTTCCAACATGGTCCTTTGATGGAACTTCTTTCTTCTGATTGTCCTTTTCCTTATTGGTTGAACTTGTGGATGGCTAATTTACTTTATTCCAATTTTTGATCAGATGCTCTTTTCCCTTACTCTGATTGCTTAGAGGATTATACCTTGTTTAAGTGTCTTCTTGTTGAGATGCTCTCTTCTGAATGGGATTAACTGGTACATCTCTGCTCCTCAATGACATCTGCCTATTTTTTGAACTAAGTGCATTCAAGTACCCCCGCTGGTCATCATCTGATTCAGTCTCTAATTCATGATCATTAGTGAGGATAAAATATTCATCTTTAGGTTGATATTTATTTACAAAATATTCCCCATATTCGATCAAAAACATAGGCATATCATCATCTTTAAAAAGGAGTTTTTCCTCAACAATTATATCTTCGTCTTCTTCTTCCCCTTGAGCATAGTTCTGTTGTAAGGGTGTCCTTATTTGTTGTTGTTGCTGTGGTGGTTTTTTAGGAACCCATTGTTCTCTCTGCTTAATCCTTAACTGAGGATGTTGTTGACCTCTATAGTTATGATTTCTGACCTCAAGTTGTCTCTCCGTGATGGACATCCAGTCAACCATCCATTCAATAGTTCTTATCAAAGTATCCATCTTAGCATCGAAAGATGAAGTGGATGGCTCATCTTTAATAGTAACTCTCCTCTCATTCCAAGCTCTGTCTCTCTTCATCGGCATATTTGATTCAATGTTGATCGCATTATTTTTCATATCTTCCAGTGTATCTAGATTTCTTTCTCTTAATTGATAAGCCATGTCAACATCAAATGCATCTGGATAGCGTATGAGAGCTAAGTCTGGAGGAGGGTAGATCTCAATGGGAATTTCATTGTAAGCCATATTAAAGCAAGTATTGAAATATTGAACTGATTCATTGATATTTCTTTTAATGTTCTCATACTCAACAAGCAATTGTAAGTGATTTTTATTTACCTCCCACTGGGCTATAAAAAAATTAGTTAGCTGGTTTTGGTGTGGCAATGGAATTAACAGTGAGAGACCTAAACCAAACTTTGACATCTCCAGAGAAAATTTGGGCTATAATCCTCATTTTTGCATTGTTAGTATCAACTTCCTCCAAATCTATGAAGTCAGTGACCTTAACAATATGTTGTCTTGCAGATATGGTGGATTTTTCATCAAACAACAGGAGTCTTTGGCCATAACTCTGAGGTAATTCATTCAATTGGGCTGGTAATATAAGTGGGGAAAATATTGCCATGATTCCTACTGAATGGAGTACTGGATTGACAACAAGAGGGATTAGTTGAATAGATAAAGGAATAGAAGTTGTAGGTACTGAAGTAGTAGGTATGAATGATGAGGTCGAAGGTGCAGATTAATAAACTACAATTGACTGAGTTTGAGGCTGCTATGAGACAAAAAATTCCTCTTGATGGTCAAATTGGATCCACTCTTTGATGTCAAGGTTAGATTCGGGCTTAATCTCTTCGAAAAACCAATATTTCAGAGGACTAAGGTCTAATTCAGGAAATTACTTGTCCTCAGATAATCTTAAAGGATCGAATACTATGTCAGATAAAGAGGTTTCAAATTTCGATTTAAACAATGACAATTCAAATTTCAGATCATATGGTATATCTTCAAGAGAAAGTAACTTTGCAGTTAGAGAAATCGATCTTACCAATGGAATTGGTCATGATTGAATGTTTGTAGCTTGATAAATATGCCTTCGAAAGATATTCTCTGGATCATCTACCGGATCAATTGGATCAAGTCGGGATTTTCTCTATTACATCTTCTAGAAGCCAGCGGTACAATATTAGCACTACAATTATCGAATCAGGCTTTCTGAAACTTAACCCTATCATCCAAGGATGAAATTCAAAAATTTCTTGTTGTACACCCATGGGAAAATAAATCTTTCGTTCCCCGGCAATGGCGCTAGTATGTTATCACTCCGCCAGATCTCTGAGGTTGAAGAAGATATCCCAACATAGGTAACCACAGACAAAACTTTTAACTTGGTATCTAGCCCTACCAAGTTGGAGAGGGATATCTCCAAAAAAATCACGGCCAAGAGGGCTGGATGAAAGGTTTTAGGCTAGCTATGAAATGTAGAAGGGTTTGTTTTTTTTTTTATTGGGGTTGGGTTTGTTGGATGAGGATTAAGTCAAGGGGACTAGGTCAGGGAAAATGAGATGGAATTGCAGTCCATTCGATGGGAAAGATAGGTAGAAGGCTTAACACTTAAAGGTGATTTGCTGAGATGGTTTTAGACTGATGAGGATTTAGGAAGAGCATAGGAGATGTATTCTTCCTAAACTGAATAAAGTGGAAAAATTATGACAACTTTCCCAAAACAGAGCATGAAAGAACATGTATTTTTCCTATCAACTTGAAAATTATCATATTGTAGACATGAAATGTTTTATGAACTACAAAACATTCATACAAATGATACAGGAGAAAAAACAATGCAAAACATTCATACCACAGGTATCCCAAAGAAATAACTACATTTATTCATTAATTTCTGGCCAAATTGATTACAAAATCCTTGATTAATACAATAGCATCCAACTAAATCCAACCCTTGCTAAGAGTGAATTAAGGGAAGATATAGACATCAAAACTACATTATCTCATCCTCAGGGGTTGAATCCCTGAGTTGAGGATGAGATTCACAAAATTCTAAACTGAAAACTGGAGTGTAGGGAGCTCTAAGTGACTCCTCCCTAATTACATTGAAACAAAATCATTTGACTTTGATGATTACATTTACATCATGAATCTACCCTTAGGTAACTTATCCACATCATAATTACATTTACCATCCTCAATTACACAGGTGAAATCATAATTTTCAAGATAAAAGTCAAATTTTCAATGAAAATTCAAAAATATCAACAATTTGTCAAACACGCCCTCTCTCTTTGTTAGGCGCACCCTCCCTTTGTCAAACGCTCCCTCCATTTTGCAGGTTACTTTTGACTGGGTTGTAGGTGTCCAAATTGGCTCCAAGATAGCTTGTTGGAAATCCCTTCAAGTCTAACTTCTGGATATGCCTTCATTTTTCAAAATGAAGCTCGTTTTCCCTATCAAAATTCAATCCTCCCAAGATAGCTCAGCGCGTAGCGCTAGGGCCAAAAATGAGGCAGAAACATGATTTTTTGCTATTTTTTTGACATTTTGACCTACTTGTTTGGGAAACCAAGGCTAGAAAAGTGGTTTTATGAGATGTATTTACCATTTTAAATCCAATGGTGGTGGCCTTTTGTTAAAAATATGGCTCAAAAAAGAGCGTAGCTCCCACATGACTGTCCAAAAATACAATAAAAAGACAGAACTTGCAAAAATGACCCAAAACATTTCAAAATTGGTGAAGTGAGTGTTGATGATGTGGCTAAGCTTGGAGTGAAGCCTTTTCAAGTATATCCAATTTCCTTTTCTCATTTTTCATGGTCAAAGCCTCAATTTTTGCATTGGCTCTTTTGAGCTTGGCCATTGCAATTTTGTCCTTTTGGGCATAGTGTTTGACCTTCCTCCTTAGTATGTCATTATCTATGTTTTCCCTCTCCAAAAGCTTCTCCAAGCGCTAGTTAGCTCTATCATGCCATGGTTCCCGGTTTTCATTGATTACCATTGCAAGTTGTTCATTAAAGGTTAGCTGATCAAGAAGCTCAACCTCTTTTTGTCTTTCTAGCGCTAAAGCTCTTTTTAGCCCTCTAGTTCTAGGTCTGCCTCTTGGTGCTTCTTCTTCATGTTCTTCAAGAAAACCATGCTTTTCAAGTGTCTCTTCTAAAAAAACCTTGGTTTTTTTTGCCTCCCTTTGATCTGTGATGTATTTGACCTCATCAATGACATGCTTTGTCTTCAACTGTCGGTTCTCCTGCTCAAGGAAGTTTATGACCAATTTGGACCTGCCAAGATTAGTTTGGAGCTCTCTAATTTTGGCATCCTCCCCCTTGATGACTATACAGATGTCCTCATCATCATCATGCTCATTTAGGTCAACAAGGTTAAAATCTTGTTCTGTTTCATGGAGGTCCTCCTCATCATGAATGACTGCCTCATGTACATCCTCCTCTACCATATTTTCTTTCCCCTTCTGTACCTGCTTTGTTGGTGAAGAAGGCAGGGATCCTTCCACAATCTGTGGAGAAAACACCTACCTATGACCCTATGGTATGTTTTTGCCGATGATTCTATCTCAACCACATTAGCTTGCTTAGGCTCATTGATCTCAGCTCTGCTAGGTGACCCAGTCTCAATGTGGAATAGATATGATGGTGATGAAATAGGTGAAGGAGATTGATCTGAAGATGATGAATGAACTATGGGATGATATGTAGGAATGGATGTGGAGGGATGAGATGATGAAGGTACATTTTTGGCATGCTGAATAGTTGGAGCAGTGAATATGTCATTAGCTATGAATGAACTCCATGGAATGTTCAATTGTTTGAGGTGATGGAGGACTATGATTTTGATGAGGGAGTGATGGAAAATATTGTTCATTTGGTGTTCATAATCTCTCTTATGTACAATAAATACCATCTTATCAATGCTCCGGAAGAGGTAGTAAGGTATGTTGAGCATATTTACCCTAGCGAAGTGCATAAGTAACCAGATGTGATAGGCATACAATCTAGAAAATATACCTTCACATGAAAATTATTTCATGATGATCTTCATTATGGGATCATATCTCTCTAGGAGGTAAGAGAAAGGAAGTAAGAGAAAGGAAAAATCCTCTTTCTCTCATTCTTGTACCTAGGTTTGATGAAAGGCTCATAGCAATTCTCCTACAAGTATTTCTGTTTGAACCATTTATCCCCAAAATTTCAGATCTCGGTGGCAGCTGAGACGATGTCAGTTGACACAGTGAAAGTGACACTAGCTAGAGTAACTTGGTTGTCATGGAGATTAGAAATGAAAAGTCTGGTCAACATAGCATGGTGTTGGACCTTCTAAAGTTTCTCACAAAACTCAGAACATCCAACATGTTTGAAACATGTCACAGTCATAGGAGATGCCAAGAGTTCCTTGGTATTTGTTGGCTCTAATATGAGTATTCTTCCCCCTTTGTGTGGCCTCTTCTCCTTTGTTTCTTCTCCCTCACTGTATGGTATGTTTTCTTCTTCTTCCATGATGTATTAGTGTCAAAACCCTAGGGAGGTGTGATGATGGTGGAATGTGACTTTTAGGAATAGGGCATGGGATAGGGTAACTGAGGGGGATGGGGGTAGGGATTTATGAGTTAAGTAATAGGACAGGGAGTAGGGATGTAGTGGGGTTTGGAATACAGAATTAATTACAGGTGTAAGGAATTGGCAGCCTAGGCAAATAGTGTACCTAAGGCTTAGGGTTTAAGGAAATGAAGGTTTAATGAAAGGTAATGTCAATGTAGGGATTTGGGAAAGGGTATATTGCAATGTGGGAAGGGTATGGAAGTGTTTGGTAGTGAAACTGAACTGTAATTAGGTATTTGAGGAATAATAGGATTTTAAATGAAGAAAGACACCAAATTTCTTTAACAAACTTCACAAAATTATTTGATGGAGAAGAGGAAAGAAGTAATGGTAGCTTACTTGATTGTTGGAGGCTTGAGGAACCACTTTTGAGAGATTGAGGGTGATTTTGTGAAGTTTAGAGGCCATTCTGGAAATTGTTGAGGAAGATGGGCAAACGTGCAATGCTACTAGCAGGCACGCCCTCTCTTTAGTTGGCGTGCAGTGCAACAAGCAGGCGTGCATCGCCACATGCAGGCGTGCAACGCAACACACAGGTGCGCCCTCTCTTTGGAAAACGTGCAACTTTGCTAATTTTGCCCAAAAATTTGAAAACCCTGCTTTGCTTGAGGATGCTTGATGGTAGTAAGAGACAAATGAAGTCTCTTTTTATGTCATGAAGGATCTTATACTTGAATGAAATTGATCTTTTGATTCAAAACCCACTTTCTAATGTTTCAATTTCACCTTTGAAAACTTTAGAAAATACACTTTACACTTTGACTTTTTTCTTTGCATGTTGATGATGCTGGAGTAGGCACTCTTTACCTTGCTTTTTTTGTGTTCATTTTGGCATATGGAGTTGAATTTGAAGCTTGGGAATATTACTTATTACATATAATGAACATAAAATTACATAAAAATAAAAATAAATTACATCTCTATTTTTTGAATAAAATTACATTGTAGAATAGAAATCATAATCTTGAAAGCAGAATTAGAACTTTGGAAATCTTCCTTGGAGATCATCTTTCATGTTAGAAAATCCTCTTCATATGATAAAGGAATATTATTTGGATCACTCTCATACTTTTGTGGACCTTATGCAAATGAAATGATGTTTTATTTGGACCTTGGAAAATGAAACCTAGTGACCTAATGGGACCTTGAATGACTAGACTCCATGGTGACTCTACTGACATAATGACATGATGAAATGGAATTTCATGACTGATGTTTTCTCAGCAAGACATGAAAGTGGGCCAACAAATATGAATTTTTGAGGGAGAGTGAAGCTTTATGACTAGGGCTACTATCAGTGAGTTATTTTTTTACATGACCTAATGGAATGATTAAAATTTTCTGAGTGGGACTCCTATAATGATATGAAAAGATTATTTTTGATCACTGATGGCCGTATGAAAGTACTGACACTAATAGGCCTTACCTCCTTCCCTGGTGGCCCTCAACTTCCTTAAAATTCCTTGTACTAAAATCATATGTAGAAGTCATTTTCAGCCTCTGAAACCTATACCATTGTCTCTAGAATGCCAAAATCATCTAAGATTGACTATTCATTTTCCAAATTTGGTTGAAATCTGATCCAGATAAGCATCATTTGATTTTCCCCTAGATTCTGCCTCTAAATCTGGAGAACTGCGAGATAACCCTGCCAAAACAGCAAGTCCGCCAAAAACGGGGCTGCCTCCAAATATGTTGCCCAATTAAACTGCACTTAAGTGTGTGTTTAATTAATTTTAAGCATGTTTTAATGCACTAATGGTGCTCTTTATTCAAGGTGTGTTCCATAGGTCACATGATTGGGTCACATGGTGGAGGGGCCAGCAGGCTGGCCCCTACACGCTCCGCCGGTCCACCACATGAAGGTTTAAATATAATTTTGCGGCATTGACTTTCAAATCCAGAGCCGCGACATATTTGTTAAAGGGTTGGCTTGTGGGTCGGAGGTTCAGGGTTCAAAGTTGACCTCGCCCTATTACATATATTTTTTCCACCACGTTAAACCTTGAACCATATGCGGATTTCCATAACATTTCTTTGAAACAGACTTTGGTTTAATTAATATTAGGTTTAATTAATATTTAAATATAATTAATATAGTATATATATATAATATGTACTATATAATATAATATATATAATATGTATAAACATATAATATATTATATTATTTAATATTAATATATATATATATATATATATAATCATAATTAAACAAAATTCCACCTTAGCTAACATTAGGAAATTACCCCCACATAGACCAAAATTGCGAATCTGTAAGTGCCACTTGTCACAACCTCATTGGTAGAAACCTGAATAATATTCCTAGAAGATTCCTTTTTGCTAAATGGACTGACATATCATCAACCTGTCACTGTTCTACAATTTTTTTTAGTTGTTTAGGAAAACGGACAGTAGACGAGTTGTGTTGGAATCCTAGTGATGAGTTCTATCCGATCGCTCTGTTTTGGATAATTTTTGAGCACTTCCATTTTTGAGCTAAATATTGAGCCTCTAATCATTTGGTGAAGTCAGGTGGAGCCAAAACTGGAGTGGAGCACATGGCTTGTTTGAGAGCCACAAAAGCCTATTGCACAATGTCAATCCATAAGAATGAACTTTTCTTCAGAAGATTATTTAGGGGACTTGAAATACATCCATCGTTGCTGATGAAATTGTGATAGTAACCTGTGAGACCCAAGAATCCCCTCAAATTATTCAAGGTTTTGGGTTGGGGCCAATCCTGCATCACATGTATCTTCTTCGGATCAAAACTTACTCCATCGTGTCCCACAATTTGTCCCAAATACTCAACTCCTTCCATTCCAAAGCAACACATAGAGAGTTTGACAAACAATTTATGGTCTTGGAGAAATTTTAGTATTTGGTCAACATGTTGAAGGTGTGTATCCCAGGTGAGACTGTAGATGAGAATATCTTCGAAAATAACCTAGACGAATTTTCTAAGATAAGGTTTTAGAAGGTGGTTCATGAGGCTCTAAAAAGTGTAGGGAGAATTACAAATACCAAATGGCATTACCACGAATTAATAGTGGCCTTTATGAGTTCGGAGAGCTATTTTGGGAACGTCAACTTCCTTCATGTGTATTCGATGATAACTAGAGTGAAGTTCGAGCTTGGTAAAGAATTTAGCACCATGGAGTTCATTAAGAAAATCGTCCACCACGGGAAAAGGGAATTTGTCCTTAATAGTGAGCTTGTTAAGGTCGCTAAAATTAGGACACATGCGCCATTCTCCATCCTTCTTTAAAACCATGACTATAAGAGATGAATAAGGGCTCATGTTGGGATGAATAACCCCTACTTCTAGAAGCTCCTTGATGATTTTTTCAATCTCATTCTTTTGGGAAAAAGGATAGTGATATGGAAGAAGATTTGGCAATTGAGCTCTTGGGATCAGAGGGATTCTATGCTAATGCTCACCCTGAAAAGGGGGAAGTTCCTGTGGTTTATTAAATACCCGCTAATGGTGATCTAAGACCTATTTCATATGTGGATGAATTTGGGGAGGGGTGGATTCAATGGCTTGGATGGAATTAAATTGAGCTACTACCCCATGATGGCCATTTTTTAAAATCTTCTCCATTCGATTGGAGTTGATGATAGTAGGAGCACCCGCCTAGAGTCCCCTCAATGTATGAGTGTGGCCTTCCTGCTTAAAGCTCATATATAACTCCTGGAAATCCATTATGATAAGGCCGAGTGTGTGAAGCCATTCTGCACCTAGGACAATGTCGCAACCACCCATTTCAATGGAAAACATGTGGGATCTAAGGTGATAATCCACCATTTGAAGCTTACTTTTTTCACAGGGGCCCTCACATTTTATGGTACCCCCATCAACGATCAATACTTGGAAATTAGAGACGGCTATTATAAAACGATGGGTTGCTTCCACTACACGCTTATGGACAAAGTTACGAGTACTTCTGTTATCAATCAACACCATGACTATCCTATGTTTAATGAAGCCACGAATTTTAAGAGTTTGGGGTGAAGAAATTCCAGCCAAGGCATGTAGTGATATAACTGGCTCATATGGCGAAGCTGCTAGATCCAGGTCTCATTCTACTTGAGTGTCACCCACTTCTTCCTCATCCATGTAAGGTTTGGGGGCTTCCTCTGTTGTATGGTTTCAATGGCATCAATTTGGAAGAATTTTGGTTCCTTGCATTTATTCCCTGGGGCCTACTTATCATCATAGTAGTAGCAGAGTCTTTGTTTCCATCGTTTGGCCATTTCTATTAAAGACACCTTCTGAACCTTCATTGTTTGAGAGCAGCCCATGGCCTGGGTGGGACGTGGCTTTGCGACAAAATTTGGGCGATTGGACTGAGCGTGTAAGGAAAATTCCACCTCTAAAGCTTTTTGACATGCGTCCAACCAAGTAGAGGGGTGGTGAATCCGGACATGGGCTTGGATTGCTTCCTTTGGGCCACTGATAAAACATTCCAAATAAAAGGCATTTGATAAGCCTTCAATTCTGATGGCAAAATTTTCAAAAGCATCCATGTATTCCTTGACTGCATCAAGTTTTCGGAGCTTAGTGAGCCATCCCAAGAAATGAGAATCCCGATCAAAACGATCACAAAGGGCTTTTGAAAAGACATTCCAAGATATCGGCAATTCGTAACATTTATGATGCCAATGCCACCATTGCCACCTTTCTTGGTCCAAGTAAAGTGCTCCCACTCTTAGTGTAGTTTCATTGTCATGGATATTATTAAGGAGGAAGTATTGTGCCATTTGAGCCAACAATACTGTTGGGTTTGAGCCATAAAATTTGTACATGTCTAGCTTGGGCACCCGTTGACCCGAAAAGTGGGACCCCCCATGGAGGTGAAGGTGATTGTTGGATTCACCTTCTTCATATGCTTCCCCACATGTGTCTTCCTTTATAAGTGACACCAATATAGACAGAGCTTCCTAGATTTGGCTAGAAAGTGTAGAAATTGTGGTCTCAAGGCTATCGATTCTTTCTTTCGCCTTCTCTGTAGCCATTACTTGCGAGCAGGTTTCGTACATGCACTATCCTAGGTTTGGGACCGCCTGAAAAAATGTGGGCTAATAAGTGAATGGTACCACTGTGATCAGCTCGACGTCCTGAGTCTTATGGGATATGTCTCAAGGTTTCAGGTATACTGCCAAATACAATGCCCAAATTCCCAAAATCTTGATACTGCCAAATTTCCTGCGAAAATCAGGCCTGGACTGGAGTATTTGGACCTGGATGTCTGGGTATCGTCATATGTGCCGAAGAATCATATTTTGGCTATGGTAGCCAAAACCCTTACTGTACTCTTAACCGAATCTGCGCAGAGAATACCCCAAAAGCTATATGGATGGCGTCAGTGGATCAAAACTTATAGATTTTAGTAAGATAGAGAATAGGAGCGAGCTTCAGATATATGAGGAAACTATGGTCATAAGGAGTTTCAAGTGCTACAGATCGCAATATACACAGGGGTTCAACAATATTACTTAGCCCAATCTTTTAGGGCCCCAACTAAGGAGGATCGGTCATAACCTTAGCTGTACTACCTGACTTCCCTGTTGTACATGCAAGTAATCTCCCCGAGTGTTGTTTTGAGTGTATTGTGTAAGCAAGACGACTGATGGCTAAACTATGGCTGGGTTTCAGGGTTTACTCGGGGCTTCATATATACCTGAGGGTATGTGGAAGTGAATTCTGTGTGCGATTCTGTCTAATGTGATACTAATCGAAGGCATACCCACAGGGGTTACAAGGGAGTCCAACAAACATGACCACATCTTTTAGTTTATGCGTGCATGCTTCCCCAAATTTGTAGGTTTATGCGCTCAATGACAGATCCCATGGTTTAAACACGTTGGAACACGTCTCTAGCCTAAAAGAAAGATACAAAAATTGGAGGTTACGCTGGCCCTGGAAAGAGATCTGATACCAATGTTATGCACTTGAACTGTTAGACAAGCTAGAACATAAGAAATATGAAACAAAATAGCCGAGACATATAGCTATCACCAAAAAATAGATAAGCGACAGAGATATTTCATTATGTAGAAACAAGATACAATGTTCACTTGCCTCTTCGAGGGGCAACCTCCAACCAATCAGAGCTCAACTACAATACGACACAATACTTCTTCCTTCTATCTAATGCTATTTATAGCCTAATGACATCCAAAGCCCTAACTACTAGAGGTACCTAACATAATCATGGGTTAACCACCTTATTTATTAACTAAGGCTCGTTTATAACTAATTGCGGTCCCTTTTCTAGAATGTGGGTCGACCACTTACAATTATTATTAATGCAAGTAACCGCTTACGGGATTTATTGACTCAACCAACTAACTATGACTCGGACTAGGCCCTTATGGGATTATTACATAAATAAAGAGGTTAGGGTTTGACCCTAACACTTCCCATTAAATATCCTTTATACACATTTCAATTGAGCGCTTCACAAGGCTTGCTTACTTGCTCATCTCGAAAGTATATGTGTTCCCTCTTATGACGTTGTTTATTGCAGCCAAGGAAAATCATTAAGATTATGGCAGTCGAGCATGTTTCCTATATGGGGCTCCTAATCCAAATAGTTTGAGGTCTAGTTGGGATTTCATATCAAGGAGACCCCCTATATGTTGGCAGTTTATAGCATTATCAAAATTCTAGCACTAGAAGGAGGGTACCTTGTTTATGGTTGGTAATTCAACACCTTCACATAAAGAGCCTTCATTTCAAGGTAGCAATTGTCTGAGCCCAACTCCAACTCATATATATGATAAAGAATAGTCATCTCACCAAGGTCCAGAGTGTGCTTACAAAGTCACTTACGAGAAAATTCGGAGGATACAGCCTATCACTCGTCAGTTTTCTAGAGATCTTGGATTACTCCTGTCACATCCATTCTTCCTCATAAGTATTCAAAGAAAGATAAAAACCATCGTGATGTTTTAGTTTCTTCAGTGGAATAATTGGTTACCGCAACTCTTAAAGATTTAGCTCACTCATTTGAAGAATCTCTTCATCAAGGGGTTATTCCACCACCTATTGTAGAAAATATGGAGGGAGAGGGGGAGAACTTTCATTTTTTAGACTACGAACAACCGAGGGATAAGGAACAATCGAACGATATCGAAAATATTAATAGTGAAGAAGAAGAGTATTTGGAATGAAAGAGTTAAGAGGGGGAGGAAAACAAAGACATGAATGATGACCAATTGGTTTGGATGGCCCACAGGCCTCTTTCTCTTCCGTGAAACCTTCATCACCTACCTAAGAACCCAGAAAATTTGCTTACAAAGTATGATCCACACAAGAAGATGAAGGCTAAGGATCACATCGATGAATTTTTCTTGCATCTAAGGATGTTAGAGGTATGTTACGATGATGTTACTTGTAGATTATTTTTGTAAACCCTTGAGGGTAGAGCATCGGTATGTTACCATAGCCTTCCACCAAATTCAATCCATAATTTGAGGGAGTTCAAGTAGTTGTTCTTAGAGAATTTTTTGATGATAAAACTTCTACTATGTTGCTTAAACAACTCGAAAAAATTAAGATGAGGGATAAATAAAAGGCTAAGTATTTTAATCAGAGATTTATTCGAATTTTGAACAAGTTCCCCACTGATGTGAAACCTCATGATTTAATCACTAAGGCTTATTACATTGTCGCCTTTCCCACTAACATTTTTTTTTTTGTGAAAATACGTGTGAAGTAAACATTGGCTCTTAACTTTGCAGAAGCAATTGTTGTAGAAAAGGACTTAAGATCTATTGGGTTCATTGCTGATCAAGTCAAGATTGAAAGGACTCCAAAGACACTGGGAAAAATTCTATAGCCTCTTCCACTTTTGACATGCAAATCTTGACTAAGTCCTTGAATTTGTTGACCAACGAACTATATCTGAGTTGAAAATAAAGTCAAGTGAGGCATCTATCAGTAACAAGACCTTTAATTTGTACTTTAATAAGAACACCAATCAACCGGCCAAGTTTAGACAAAAATCTAACGTTGTGTTTAACGTTGAGAGCCTGGGTATGGACAATTATTGTAGTTTACATCAAGAAGCTCATTCTAAAAAAACATGCCCACAATGGAAACATAACATAAATGTTGTTGTTTCAAATGTCATAGAAAGTTTCTCAGCATAAGAGCATTTAGGAAAAATTCAAGAGACTGATGACGCAACCTCAACAAAGGGAAACACAAGTGTTGGTGATTCAATTTTCACTTTTGATATTATTTTGAATAACGGTCAACAAGGTTATAGTGAGCCCCTAGAGAATGAAGCTCCTTCGCAAAAACATACTAACCAATATAATATGAGGAGCAAATATATGGTTCCTAAGAAAGATGTAACGAAGAAATTGTCAAGGAAAATTTTAACACCAAGAAATCCTGCTCATAGCTCACAAACCAAATCCAAAAGCACTCAGCCTTTAAAGATTACATCCTGGAATAACAAGAACGATTTTGTCACTCTTGAGGTATCAAAAAAAATTTCACCACCTATCACTTCAGCACACCCTACCAAGGATGAAGACATTGAGTATAACAACATTGAGAATATGAAAAAAATCATGTTGATATCTCCATATATGACCTAGAAAAATTAGCAAGACAACGTGAGTTGATCATCCAGGCCTTTGCATGTATACCTTTGTTAGGTAAGAATTTTTTTGCTTCCCAAGATTCATTAGATAAGTCAAACATTATTCTTGAATTAGTAGTTAATGTTGCTAATGTAAATTCAAGATCTACTTGTCCCCTAGTTTTTCTCTTAACTTTTGAAATTTCCAATTATTATGTCCATAACCGCATTGTGGATTCTAATGCGTCTGTGAATGTTATGCCTTTATCTGTTGCAAAAAAAATCAACATAAAATGCGAAAAGACTGACACCAATATCATACAATTAGATAGATCATTTATGCAGGAAATTGGTGAACCAAACAATTTTATAATTCGTTTATTTCTTATCGTAGAGTTCACCAATGTATCGATATTGTTATTGAGGACATTCCAAAATCTTATGGACTCCTTCTAAGTAGAAATTGGTATAGAAAGTTGTAAGGATACTTTGATAGTGACTAGTCACATTTGTGGCTTCCTTATAAAGGAAAGAATAATCATATTTGAGTTGAAAGTGAACCTTTTATGAGACATATTGTTACAACACTTGATGCACATATTGCGTTGATTAGCTTTGTGCAAGTAATATTCAGAAATTGTTTTTTAGAAGTTGATCATGGATTTTATATTGTGCATCCATACCTTGTACCACCAGATACATAGTTGGAACTCCTTCCTTGCAATCCCAATTGTGAAAATGACCCTTCTAACATAGATGTAAATAGTACTAGAATAGAAACTAACCCAGTTGCTACTAATGTTTGAAATTTTTATTTTGATGGTTCGAAAACACAGGAGCATTTTGGAGTTGGTTGCATTCTGATTGACACAGAAGAAAAATTATCTTCGATCATGTCAATTGGAGTTCGGGTTCACAAGCAACATTGCAGAATACAAAGCACTCATACTGGGACTAACGAAATCCATAGACCTCAAAGTGGAAGCATCAAAGGTAATAGGTTAATCATAGATTGTTACATGTGAGGTACGAAACATTATTAATTGTGTGTCACATAATCTTAAAAACTACGAGCAAGATGTATGGGGTCTTATATCTTTCTTTCAATCATTTAATATTAATTATGTTTCTAGGATTCATAATGCAATCACGGACACTTTAACTAATGCAGCTGCTAGGTTATCACCACTTAGAGATGGTTTTTCTATTGATATTATTTATAAGCCACCCATTCCCGACAACATTACTAATTTACGTGTATTCAATGATGATTAACACATATTGGATTTCATGGCTAATGTTTATTTATTCAAGGATGAATCAACCGATGAAGATGAGCATGAAAGGGATTTATAAGAGACAACTTAGGGACCTAAATAAAACCCCACGATGAAGGGTGTGGTATCTTTAGAGAAGTTTTATGACTTGTAGAACCACTTTAGGGGACCAATCAGCAAAAAGAGTCAAGACCCAAAGTTCCACATTGTTGTAGGAACAAGTTAACTTAGGTACCATTGTACTCAAATTGTCAAACTTATAAGGAAGCAGAAGTGCAGTCCATGTGTCATGGAAACACCATTCTACGAGTTATATGATGTAAATGATCCTAGTAAGACCATGAGTCTATGTAACAACCTAGGTAATCCTATAATTTTGATGATGAATTCATCCTAGGAGGTTTTTTAACCTTAGGATTACCTGTGTTTCTAAACAAGGCTAATCAGAGGAGATTTTCCCCCTCCAAATTAAACCCCCAAAGCTAGGGTGAAATTTATTGTCGAATTATTAAGTGAGTCCTAGTGTTTTTAGTTGAGTCCAATGTAAAAGTGGTTTCAGAATAATTTAAGCTAGTTGGCTTAACTATTTTATTACAAATCACTTTTTTACTATATCATATTGTGTCCCAGATGGGTTATGTGTCTTGAGGATCTAAGCCTAATGTCTATTCCCTCTTTGAGTCTTATAAATGTAAAATATTATGTATTAGAGGGTTAGAAAAATATTAAATCCACTCATGTGTAAATTAATTATTTTTTCTCGCATAATAAAATTAAATCATAAACCAGAAAATTAATTAATTAGAGTCAAATCTAAATTGTCGTACCAAACTAAATTCTCCAAATGGAAAAATTCGTGGGTCTTAAAAGAGTCAATTTTTAAAGGTCCTCCACCAAGGGAATATTGTATATTTCAAGAAAAATTGGACCCTTGGGCCTTGGTTGTTAATTCAAAGTCAATTTTTTTAGTAAATTAGCTCAAAATAATTAATTTTGAGCTAATTAATGTGGAGTTAAATGATAAATTCAAAAATTCCTCAAAAAAAAAAAAAAAAAAAAAATCAAGGGTTAAGATCAAAAGATCTCGAATTGTTTATCAACGGCCAAGATTATTTTGACAAGGATCAAAGAAACTAGTTGTTATTTTTCCATTTGGAGGATTTATCTATAAATTAGAGTGTCATTTGTGTCTCTAGTCATCTTGATCTCTCGCTAGAATTGCTGCTGAAGCATTTTGTAAATTATTGTCCCATTAGGAACTATTTTTTCTACTATAATAAAAGAATTTGGGGTGCAACTCGTGGTGTTTTTTTGTGAGTGATCTGTGGTATGTATTGACTACGAGCTTCCTATGTGGTTCTTTGGTTGATATATCTTGAGATAATACATAATATTTCCAAGTACTCGATCCTAGGCCTCCAAGTTCACAGACTATGGGCAAGGATAATCTTGCTTGGATTACTAGTTTTTATATGGTGGATTAAATCTTTGTTAGGGCTATAGTGAGCAATAATTTTTCTGAAACGTTTTAGCCAATCTTTCAAGGAAAAAATATTATAAAAATTATTTTTCTCAAAAATTTATTTAAAAACCAATGTACATTTTGTAAAATAATTTTGTAATTTAAGTGTAAATTATTTTTCTAACTTGGGTTGGGGTTTTTAGATATATTTTGGATATATTTGGGGTTGGGGTGTTTTAATTTTCATTTTCGCAGGTTGGATCAAGGGATCACGTGAAAAAAGAGCTAGATCTAGGCCCTTGAGGGTAAGATCTAGTCTCTTTAGAATTTTTCAAGGCTATTCACTGAAGATTCTGTGACAAAACTCAGATTCGAAAGTGAAAAAAAAAATTGAGACACAAGTTTTCAGTTTTTGTCCTGCTCTTGCCATTGCAACTCCCAATCTATCTTTCTAACCTCCTCATCCCCAAAAATTGGCCCTCCTTGGCCTTGTTTTTCCTTTTCTTGGCCTCTTTTCTGCCCTAAACCCTAGATCCGAATTTTTTGCACTAAATACTTGGTGATTTTATAGGTCTAAGGTATCAAATGTGTATTTTTTAAGCGGCAACTTGATCCTAAAGTTTCAACAAATTCTGACCACAGGATTTTCAAGGCCTTGGGCCTAGGGTTTGATCTATAAATCCTTGTTTTAGTTCAGTTTTATTACAACAATCAAATCAATAATTTTTAAGCCCTAAAATCACATGCTACATGCTCAAAAATGTTTATATTTACAAAATATTCATTTTCATAAATTTTCGCCACTTGGGCATCTTCAATTTGGCTTAGATCGAACTATTAAGCTTGCTGAAATTTACTACATAACTCAAAAATTCAGATCTGAATTTTCTAAAGCACATTCTTAATTAGGGTCAAAAATTTAGAATTTACAGTTTCTGGTAAAATTTTACTATTTTTAGAAATATTGGGGATTTTCTTGAGCATTGTTGGGTTGTTTATCTCTCTTATGTCTACTATTGTAATGAATATATTATATCTAAAAGTTCTGAATCACATCCTCTAAATAGCCCTAAAAATTATTATTTTCAAGTTTTTGTGAAATTTTACTATTTTTTTACATCTTGGGCCTCATTAATTTGTTGATATGTGATCTATTTACTGATTTTATAAATGTATCAGATCTGAAATATCACTAAATACTTCACCATAGAGCAGGCTAAACAAGTTAATCTATATTTGCTGGTCATTGGAAAATTTTATCTTTCATGTGTTGAGCAAATTTCATGATTTAAAGTGGTTTCCTTACTGTTGTCATTACATTGATAAAGTCTGAAAATTTCTGAAATATAACTGTTGATATAGGTTGCCATAAATATAAAATTGGTTTATCTCATCCTGGTCTCAAAGGTTGTCTAACTTTGCACTCAAAATTTGAAGTTAATCTTGTTGATGGAAACAGTCAACTTGGGCTTCTAGTTTCATTTGGCATAATATCTTGTGTTGATATTTGTTTATAATTAAGTTGATTTAATTAAGCATCTTGTGGATTGACCTATAGTTAATTTTTTCACTTGCATCCGTTAGCCTCTATCTTTTTTAAGATTTTGATTTTAAATATTGTTCAATACTCTTTTTATAAGAAGATTCTCGCTAAGTACTTAAGTGACTCAAACAATATTAACTCAAGATAACCTCACTCATAATATCCGACACAAGCATACTAGATCTAGATTTGCATTAAGAATTTACCTCCTAGCATAATCTAGGTTGATAGAGACTTAGGGCAACCCTTTCCAAAACTAACTTGAGAGATTCAACTCTTCACAGTAGTTAACACGGTGACCTTAAAGTCATCAGGGTCACAGTCTCTGCAGCACCGGAGGCACACAGGGGTAGGTATCATTAACTAGGTTGTTGCATGCTTCCCGTTGGCTTCCATTTCACAACTTGCTTTGAAGATTGTTTCTCAAAAAAGTTGGAAGAAAGGTTACATTTAGACAAGGAATCTAACTAAAATTTACCAATATCATTGCATCTCACATAGACCTTAGGTCTTTCATATCATATAGGTTAGTCAATCATTCAAGCAGCGGGTGATCCAGACTTACGCAGGAATGAAATAGAATATAAATATAAACATAAACATAGAGATCCAGCAGAAATAAAACTTCATTTCATTAATATGAAATAACAAAAATATGCTTACATACAAAATGGAAATAAATTAGCTCGGGCGATGGTATATTATCTCTGAGAAGAGACGTGGCAGCTACATGCCTCTAAATTATGTTACAATGAGGCTCAATGGAATTTTTATTATTTAACAACAAGGGAAAACCATAAACAACCGAAAATCTAACCCCAAGAGATGGAACACCAAGAGTATGTGGGCCTCGTTGGGGTTAGTTAGGCAGCCAACTTCTCGGGGTCGTAACTTGGTCATATTATCTCTATTTGGCGCATATGATACCTCATTGGAAATATCTCTCCTAGTACAACAGGATTTTCCATAGGCCCTTGCCTATGGCTATGATCCTGGATGGACCTAAAAAAAAATTCGTTTAGGGGGTCAAAACTGCTCTATAAGTTGAGGACCCGAAAAAAACTGCTAAAAATAGTAAATGTTGCTATAAATAGGGAAAATGATGAAACTGAATGAATCTGACTAGAGGTCTAGGTGGAATAGGTGGGTGGCCACCAATATCCACCTGTATTAGTCCTCCCTCCTTAGTAAGAAATGGTCCCTATTACGTGCAGGGCCTCCATGAGATGAGGAATTTTTTGTTGAACATGGTCCTATGGTGAAGGAGATGGCCTACTTTGAAAAATCGATATAGATGGATCTTCTGTTGGTGGTTGTTCTTGATCTTTGTGTCCATGATCTGATCAGTTGTGGCATGTTCCATGTAGTATGGGTTTAACTTGGTTGGTATGAGTTGTTCTGCAATGTCGGATGTGTCCAATAAGGGTGGAAAGTATGGCTGAAGACTATCCACATTGAACAATGGGTGTAGACCAAGGAATGGTGGAATGTTGAGCTTGAAGGAATTTTCCCCTACAACCTTGGTGATGGTGTACGATCCAGCGAGGCACTCCTATTGCAAATGTAGCCAAAAATTTTCACCCACCTGGAACTTGTGTGGCACCCTATGTTGATCATGATTGATGCTTGTACTTAGCATTGGCTCTATCCAATATGTCATGGAATTGTTCACAGACGTCTTGAATGCACTCAATGCAGATGTTTTCCCTATCAGCTTCAGATTGGACATGAGATGAATCTACCTAAGTAGTTGCAAATGGTATGACTACATCAATGGGACATATTGGTTGGAATCCCAACCCCACATGAAAGGGGTTGTGGCTCGATGAGCTATGGAGAGCTCGGTTGTAGTTGTGTTGGACATAGGGGAGGATTTCATCCCATGTGTGTGGATGCTTCGAGTTGTAAATGTGCAGAATGTATACGATCATCCTAATAACAACCTGTATTTGGCCATCAGTTTGGGTGGAAATTTGTGAACTTAGTGAGCTTGGTATCCAGCATCGACCAGAGACTTGAAAAAAATGTACTTAGGAAAATTTTTTCTCGATCTGACTTAATGGACTATGGGATCCCAAAGTGCACCCAGACTATTTATAAGAATATTTCGCGGTGGCTTATGTTGTGATATTCTTCTTGCAGACTGCCAGAATGGTCATCTTAGAGAATCTGTTGATGACCACAAAAATGCAGTCATTTCCATGCTTGGTAGAAGGAAGGCCCGACATGTAATCCATGGAGATGGATTCCCACATTTGACTAGGGGTAGGAAACAGAGTATATAGGCCTTGCTTCTTGATTTTCAGTTTTGCAATGGCGCGGGTAATGTAAGATCTGATGTACTTCCCAACATTATATTGAATGTTCGGCCAATAGAAATACCTTTGCAGTACTTCCATTGTTTTCTCCACCCGGAAATGTCCAACGGCCCGATTGTAGTGCACTTCCCAAATCATCTTGGAACGCTTGCTTGAAGGAACACAGAGGTGTCCCGGGTGACAAAACAGTACACATTGGAGGTGAAAGTTTGGAACGTGCTTTCCTTCCAGGAGCATCTGGTATGTGTTTCTCATTTCTAGATCACTTTTGTAAATATGCGGTAACCTAGAATACTCGTGCCCACAAGATTAGAGAACAGTGGTCAGTGTCACGATCGACGATCATTTGAGGTAGTATGAAACATTATTGGTGTTTCCCTTCTTATACTTAATGCTCAAATGGAATTTTTTCAGGTATGTGGACCATTTCAAATGGTGATCGTTATGCAACTTCCCTTGTGTTTGTATGAACTGCAGGAGTTGGTGGTCTGTGTGGATGGCCGTTTACTTCCCCAGAATGTAATGCTTCAATTATCGGTAGGCCTGCACAATGGAATACATCTCTTTGTCATAGGTGGGATACTTTCTAACAGTGTTGAAAGTGTCTCACTTGTTGATCAGCGGTTGTCATTGATGTAAACCCAAGCAACACCAGGGGCTAACCCAATATTGCATGGGAATTTTGACCTAAAAAATTAATATATTCTAGGTCAATAATTCTTTTGATGGTTTCTACTTTTCGAGATGTTTCCATTGATATATGACACGCCATGTAATTCTTCACGTTTTGAGAGATATTCATGTTTGAAATTTGCACCCCTAGTTAGTAGGCTAAAACCCCATGGGTCATTGAAAAGTCATAATTAATATTTTTCAAGCTCCTAAAATCCCTCCCACGTTCACTTGTTGAAGCCCCTCTCAACCTAAGCATTTATATAAATTGTGATCCCCATTTCCTCCTTATGCAAGGGATTTCGCCATCTGAAACATGTCATCATGGAATTTTCGCTCTAACTTTTGTTCTACGAAGCTTCAGAAACTGAAATTTTTATGAGGCAAAGCCGAAATCCTGAGGAAGCTGTTGTAAAAATTTCAGATCAAGGTGCACGATATTTTTGGAGATATGATCTGTGGAATTCAGGGTTTTTGTAGGCTCCTGAAATTAATCTCAAAGAAGTGACCTTGGTAAAATAATCATAACTCTCTCTCTGAGTATCAGATTGAAATTTCGTAAAAAGTGATATATATTGCATAGACTTTAGTTTTCTCTCTATCAATTTTAGAGACGAATGAAGAAACAGTGACACGTGTCACGCCGTACAAGTTCACTCTGCTGAAACAATCCATAATTAGGTCATTGTGAGAGATTGGGTATAACTCTCTCTTGAAGAATCCAAATTGGGTCAGACCTATAGCATTGGAAAGACGACTTAGAGGAATACTACAAGACTAAAAATCAGATATTGAGGATTTGAAATAATAGAGATACACCAAATTCGATATCGAGCTCCTAGAAGGCAAGAAAAAGCTAGATCATGTGTTGTCAAGGGTTGCAAAGGACCAGACTTTCTATGGCAGCAAAGCAAAGCAAGGTGCAGCAGAAGGTAGCATGACAAGAGCAGTAACCAAGGTGCATAACAGCTGCAAGAATTTCATCATATGAAGTCTTCAAGTGGGTAGCACTGCATACAATCATTGTAAAGGTATCATTGTACTAACTCATTGTAAATACATTATTGTAAAAATTGTACTAGTGTCTACCTGCCAAGGGTTGAAGAGGTAGTGTCGGGAGGTCTAGGATCATCATTAGGTGGTTGTGTCAAAGTTGGGGTTATTGTCTAGTATATCTTCTTCTTCTACATCATTCTATATCATTGTAAAGTGGACCATTTTCCCTGGTATGGGAGTCCATTCTTATTTTATTCTTCTATAGGGTGCTAGGGTGAGTTGTAGCTCATTGGGTGTTGGAGAATCCGTTCAGTTGACTACTGAAGAATCTCGAGCGTTGGAGCGTCCATCCAATGGGAGCTGGAGAAGAATGCTTTTCTAGATTCTAGGAAGTTGGAGCTTTATTTTCAATTGGAGTTGAATATTAAAGAATTATTAGAAAAGCATTAGGTGGTTTTTGTCCCGGAGTGGGTTTCCACCTTAAAAACTGTGTGAATTTGTGTTCCTCTTGTTTGCTGCTATCATTTTACAAAAACTGATAATAATTTAAGATTAACTAATGCTCTAATTGAAAGGGAAATATAATGACTACCTCTCGCATTTCCAACACCAGGCTAGAGTTTGGTTCCTTCCATAGAAGTTTAATAGCTGGAAGGAGGTCATGGAGCATACCAAGAATGGTGTACCTTTATTCAATGAAAATAATTATGCACTCTGGAAAGGAAGAATGGAGGTCTATCTCTTGGCACAAGGTTATGAAGTATGCGAAACTATTCAAAATGGATTTACATCAACCATGGATGAACAAGGTAAGAAGAATTTGGTAAATGATGAAAAAGAAAAGAATATTATTATTAGTGGACTTATTGAATCTGCTTATCATAAGGTTGTAAAACTACCAAAAATGTATGGGACAAGCTTGAGAATATATATGCAGGTGACTCAAATTTCAAAGAAGCAAAGCTTCAAATCTATAGAGAAAAATTTGAGCAACTCAGAATGAAAGAAGATTGCAACATCGCTGCATACTTACAATACGTTGATGAAATAACCAATACTCTTGAAGGATTGGGAGAGCCAGTTGAGGAGAAGACTATTATATGGAATATTCTTAGAACGTTACCAGTGAGATTCAACCCAAAGGTATCGGTCTTAGAATACAGTGCAAATCTGGACAAACTCAACAAAGAGGAATTACATGGAGTTTTCATAGCATATGAAATGAGACTTGATGAAGAAGAGGGTACTTCAAATCTGTAAACTCGCGTTCGTTGCATCTAAGAAAACCATCAAGGACAAACAACCTTCAATTGGTGCTTGACATGCACCTGCAAGTGTGAAGAAAGGGAGATGATGGAGAAGGTCTTTCGTATGAAGAATATGTCTACTTTACGAGAAAACTAAAACCTGGTAAGGGAAAACTCAAAGGTAAACTTCCATTGATATGTTTCAGTTGTGGTGAGGTTGGGCATTTCTTAGAAAAATGTCTGAACAAAAGTGATGGAAACTCAAAAGGAAAGAAAGGCTTTAAGAAATTCAACAAGCAAGGCAAAAAGAAAGGATCCAAAAAGAACTTTCTCTCTAAAGAGGATAGCTCATCATCCGATGAAGAAAGTGACAGCAAAGAAGAAGCCAATGAGAAAATATTGTTTATGGCCAAGCACAATAAACAAGAAGTATCAAACAATGAAGAAGAAGGGTTGACCATAGAATAATTTTATGAGGAGGCAATTAAGATTATAAAAGAGCTCAATGCTGAGAAGATCCGTTCCAATACTCTTGAAGAACAAGTTCAAGGTCTCAAAATTGAGGTTGAAGAACACAAATGTATTGAAGAGTCACTTCAAAAGAAGTTGGAAGAAAGCAACCAAGAAAGGGAAGCATTAGAAGCCGAAGTAGTCTCGTTGCGTAAGGAAGTGAAGAAGGGAAAAATTGTCCAAAACTATGCCAACAGCTCAAGGGCATTGGAAGAACTCATTAACAATCAACGATCTTACAACGACAAAACTGGTCTCGGTTACAAAGAAGAAGAAGCAGGACCTTCTACAACAAAATACAATGAACCTATGAGATCTAACATACATGAAGACTTCATTGGACAAGATTCGCAAGCACATCCTTGGAAGACGATTCCTCGACGAAGATTTTCATCCAGGTACCAACATATTTTTCATGGCTATTGTTATTTATGTGGAAAATTTGGTCATAAAGCTGTAGAATGTCGCACGTACCCTAGGAACCAATACAATTCCAAGAGATTCTTCAAATATGAACCTCCCAGGGCTTAACAAAACATCAATAGATTTGAACATTTAAGAAATAATATGGAATGTTACAAATGCCAGAACTTTGGACACATAGCCAGAGACTGCAGACTTGAAAATCCTCCAGAAGAATATTCGAAGCCACAAAATGAACAAACATGGAAGAAGAAGAAGACTGATAATTGTGCTATCGCTCTCAAGGCTCAAAAAAATAAAGATGTGTGGTATGTTGACAGCGGTTTCTCAACGCATATGACTGGAGATAGAAGGAAATTTGTATCTCTGAAAGAGAAGAAGGATGGAACCATATCCTTTGGAAATGATGGATCTTCAAATGTTATAGGATCAGGTATCGTCACTCTTGGAAGAAAAGATGTTATAGCCAAGAATGTTCTATTGGTCGAAAACATGAATCACAATCTTCTCAGTGTTGGACAAATGTGTGATCAAGGACACACAATGCTATTCAACTCCACAAAATGTGAAATCAGTAAAGGCAGGTATGGTAAAATTGTGGCCACATCAAGTCGAGCTCCAAATGACATATATGTTCTGGATGAAGCAACTAAAGCATGTCTACTAGCTAAAGAAGATAAAAGCTGGTTATGGCACAAACGAATGGGTCACATAAACTTTGAAAATCTTGTCAGGATAAGAGAAAATGAAGCAGTACGAGAAATTCTGAAAATATCAAAACCTTCCAACACAATATGTGAGGCATGTCGGCATGGAAAGCAGACAAAAGTCCAATTTAAAACAAAAGAACACTTTGCATCACATCCATTGGAATTGATACATACTGATCTATGTGGTCCTGTGAGAGCAAAAGGCTTAGACGGAGAATTATATTTCATGTTAATGATAGATGACTATACCAGGATGACAACTGTCAGTTTCCTAAAGAAAAAATCTGAAGCATTTGAGTGCTTTAAGATCTACAAGGAGTTGGTTGAAAATGAAACTGATTTGAAAATAAAGTGTTTAAGATTAGATAATGGTGGAGAATTCACTTCCAAATTATTTCAACAATACTGTGACGAAAATGGAATAAAAAGGAAATTTTCAACAGCACGAACACCTCAGCAAAATGGAGTTGCTGAAAGAAAGAATAGAACTGTACAGGAAATGGGTAGAACAATGTTGAAGGACTCAAAATTGGATGAAAAATTCTGGGTTCAAGCAATTGATATGGCAGTCTTCATTATCAACCGAAGTCTTCTTAGAAATAATTGCAACAAGACTCCATATGAATTATGGAAAGGAAAACCAACTAATGTAAAATATTTCAGAATCTTCGGAAGCAAATGTTATATCAAAAGAGAAGATCAAAATTTGGGTAAGCTTGAATCACGTGTTGATGAAGGTATATTTGTTGGTTACTCACGCAAAAGAAAGGCCTATAAATGCTATAATCTAAGACGAAAACAGATAGTGGAGAGCATAAATGTTACATTTGACGAAGATGGTGTTCTAGCGAGTAATGATGAGGATCTAGAATCTTTGAAACTTGAGACAAAGGCTGAAAAAGACACAGATAAAATTGTAGAACAAGAAGCAACTATCAACGAGGAAGAAGTAAACAATGATCATCAAGATATACCAGAACAACAACAAGAAGCTCCTCCAAGGAGAATAAAAGAGTGGATTCAAAAGAACCATCCATCAAATCAAATCATTGGTGACATAAATGAAGGTCGACAGCTTCGTTCATCACAACAAGCTCACGTTGCTTTTCTAGCAACCTTTGAGCCTAGTAGTTTTGAGGAAGCTAGCCAGAATGAACATTGGGTAGCAGCTATGAATGAAGAATTGGATCAAATTGAGAGGAATAACACCTAGGAATTAGTTCCACGACCAAAAGATAAAAATGTCATTGGGACTAAATGGGTGTTCAGGAACAAATTGAATGAAGATGGGTAGGTTACCAGAAACAAAGCAAGATTGGTTTGCAAAGGCTATGCACAAGTGGAAGGAATTGATTTCGACGAAACATTTGCACTAGTTGCCAGAATGGAAGCCATCCGAATGTTTCTCGCCTATGCATGTTCAAGAAAAATCAAAGTCTACCAGATGGATGTTAAGTCAGCATTTCTGAATGGAGAATTAGAAGAAGAAGTTTACATCGAACAACTTGAAGGTTTTCTACTATCACAAAAAGAAGACTATGTCTGCAGGTTAAAGAAGGCTCTATATGGTCTCAAGCAGGCTCCCAGAGCATGGTATGCTCGTCTTGATGGATATCTACGTCAACAAGGGTTCAAAAAAGGTACTGTTGATAGCAATCTTTATGTACAAATAAATAAAGATAATTTAACAATCGTTGAGGTATATGTGGATGATATAATATTTGGTAGCAATGATGATCGACTAAGTAAGAACTTTTCTACAAAGATGCAAAGTGAGTTTGAGATGTCTTTACTTGGTGAGCTGGCATACTTCTTAGGGCTTCAAATATCTCCCCAAGAGAAAGGAATATTTATATGTCAAGCCAAGTACATCAAGGAAATGCTCAAGAAATTCAAAATGGAAGATTGAAAACCCGTCCTTACTCCGATGGTAATAGGTTGCAAATTGAGCATAGACGACTCATCTAAGGATTTGGATCAGAGGTTGTACAGATCTATGATTGGTAGTCTTCTATATGTAACAGCCTCTCGGCCAGATGTTATGCAAGCAGTTGGACAAGTAGCAAGATTCCAAGAAGCACCAAAAGAATCACATATTATTGTCGTCAAAAGAATTCTTCGATATCTAAAGGGAATAGAAGAATATGTCTTGTCGTATCCCAAGGGTAACAATCTCATTATTCAAGTATTTACAGATGCAGATTGGGTAGGAAGCATTGATGATCGTAAGAGTACTAGTGGAGCAACATTCTGTCTAGGTGGTTGTCTCCTATCATGGCTGAGCAAAAAGAAAACTTCAATCTTGTTATCTACAGCGGAAGCAGAATACATTGCAGCAGCATCATGTTGTACTCAAGTCCTTTGGATGAAACAAACTTTGCAAGATCTTCAAGTACAATTCAGTGAGCCTATTCCCATATTCTGTGACAACACTAGTGCCATCAGCATCTCCAAGAATCTTGTCATGCATTCAAAAAAAAACACATTCTGATCAAATATCATTTTGTTAGAGAGCAAATCGCTCCAAAGAATATCAAACCTGAGTATGTTTGTACAAAAGAAAAAATTGCTAATATCTTCACTAAATCTTTACCTCGTGAAGCATTTGAATATCTTCGTCAAAAGCTTGGGATTCTCCCAAGTTCTCATTAGATTACAGGTCTGCAGGACGATTGTGTGTCAGCGGGAATGGAAGTGTGTACAGGTCCGCAAGATGGTTGTGTTTTAGGGGGAGTTACCCTTTTCCATTGATGTCAAAGGGGGAGAGAATGTTATAGGAAGAGGTGTCATGATTGCAGGGGGAGTGCTTGTGTTGCCATCAATGCCAAAGGGGGAGATTGTTGATCAGCGGTTATCATTGATGTCAACCCAAGCACCACCAGGGGATAACCCAATATTGCATGGAAATTTTGACCTACCAAATTAATATATTATAGGTCAATAATTCTTTTCTTGGTTTCTACTTTTCGAGATGTTTTCATTGATATATGGCACGCCATGTAATTCTTCACGGTTTGAGAGATATTCATGTTTGAAGTTTGTACCCCCAGCTAGTGGGATAAAACCCCATGGGGTTGGGGCATGGGCCATTGAAAATTCATAATTAATATTTTTTAAGCTCCTAAAATCCCTCCCACGTTCACTTGTTGAAGCCTCTCTCAACCTAAGAATTTATATAAATTGTGATCCTCATTTCCTCGTTATGCAAGGGATTTCGCCATCTGAAACCGGTCATCGTGGAATTTCCACTCTAAATTTTTTTCTACGAAGGTTCAGAAGCTGAAATTTTTATGAGGCGAAGCCAAAATCCTAAGGAAGTGGCTGTAAAAATTTCAGATCAAAGTGCCCAATATTTTTGGAGATATGATATGTGGAAGTCAGGGTTTTTGCAGGCTCCTGAAATTAATCTCAAAGAAGTGACCTTGGTAAAATCGTCATAACTCTCTCTCTGAGTATCAGATTGGAATTCCATAAAAAGTGACAGATAGTGCATAGACTTTAGTTTTCTCTCGATTAATTTTAGAGCTGAATGAAGAAACAGTGACACGTGGCACGCCGTACAAGTTCGCTCTGCTGAAACAGTCCATAATTAGGGCATTGTGAGAGATTGGGTATAAATCTCTCTTGAAGAATCAAAATTGGGTCAGACCTGTGGCAATGGAAAGACGACTTAGAGGAATACTACAAGACCAAAAATTAAATATTGAGGATCTGAAATAACAGAGATACACCAGATTCAATATCGAGCTCCTAGAAGGCAAGAAAAAAATAGATCATGTGTTGTCAAGGGTTGCAAAGGACCAGACTTTCTATGGCAGCAAAGCAAAGCAAGGTGCAGTAGAAGGTAGCATGACAAGACCAGAAACCAAGGTGCATAAAAACAGTAAGAAGTTCATCATATGAAGTCTTCAAGTGGGCAACACTGCATACAATCATTGTAAAGGTATCATTGTACTAAGTCATTGTAAATACATTATTGTAAAAATTGTTGAAGAGGCAGTGTTGGGAGCTCTAGGATCATCATTAGGTGGTTGTGTCAAAGTTGGGGTTATGGTCTAGTATATCTTCTTCTTCTACATCATTATATATCATTGTAAAGTGGACCATTTTACCTGGTACGGGAGTCCATTCTTCTTTTATTCTTCTATAGGGTGGTAGGGTGGTGCTAGGGTGAGTTGTAGCTCATTGGGTGTTGGGGCATCCGTTCAGTTGACTATTGAAGAATCTCGGGCGTTGGAGCATCCATCCAGTGGGAGCTGGAGAAGAATTATTTTCTAGATTCTAGGAAGTTGGAGCTTTATTTTCAATTGGAGTTGAATATTAAAGAATTATTAGAAAAGCATTAGATGGTTTTTGTCCTGGAGTGGGTTTCCACCTTAAAAACTGTGTGCATTTGTGTTCCTCTTGTTTGCTGCTATCATTGTACAAACACTGAAAATAATTGAAGATTAACTAATGCTCTAATTGAAAGGAATACTGATTCACCCCCCCCCCTCTCAGTATTTCCAACATCACTGTGATATGCCATTGGATACCCTTGTTGGGTAAGAATTGCACCAATAGCATAGTTTGAGGCATTTGTCTCAATCTCAAATGGTTGTTGTAGGTCTGGTAATGCAATCAATGGTGCAAAGAAGAGTCGATGCTTCAACTCAACGAACACCTTCTATTTGGATTCATACCAAAATAACTTTTCTTTCGCTCCTCCCTTGGTGACTTGACTCAAAGGCCAAGTGATATAAGAGAACCCCAACACGAACCTGCAGTAGAAGTTGGAAATATCCAGAATGTTTTGGAGCTCTGTTAGAGTGAATGGGGCTGGCCAATCCCGAATGACCTGTATCTTGTTTGGGTCCACATGCACACCTCCCTCATTAATGATGCACCCCAGATATTGAACCTGGGTCATGCCAAAAATGCATTTCTCCAAATTGGCACACAACTTGGGTCGCCGCAGTGTTTGGAGGACCTGTCGAATATGGTGGAGGTTCTCTTCCCAGCTCTGGCTAAATATTAGAATTTCATCCAAATACACCACCACGAATGACTTGGTGAAGAGTCGCAAGATGTTTTCCATCAGTCTCATGAAGGTTGTGGGGGAATTTTTCAACCCGAAATGCATGACCAGTGTTAGAGTAGGGTCTCCTAAAAACCTGCGAATTTTGTCCATTTTTGTATATTTTTGTATTATTTAGTCTAATGCAGGGGTTTTGGGGTAGGACAAAGCCCCTAACGCATTCTAAATGGGTTAATGGTAGACCAAGAGTCCGCAAACCACGGTGTGCGACCATTGGCTGCATAGGCTAAATCGGTATAAATAGATGAACCTTTTTTAGTCTTAGGTAGAGAAAAATAGAGATTGATGCGAAGCATGAATTGTTAGATCTGTAATCGGGTTGTTCGGTAAGGACCCCTGTTGACTGTGTGCGCAGGCAATATTTTGGGCATGTAAGAGTATTTTTGTATTAATATATATGCGAAGTATTGTTGGACATATGATGTTATCTGGATCAATGTTGTTATGATTAATGCGAATGATTGAGTTGTGAAAGTATCTGTTTGATAGCTGCGAAAATATCTGTATTTCTGTTATATGAATCTGTGATCCGTAATTGTTGCGATTATAGTTTGTTGTGCCGATAGATTGGTATTACACACGTGGATGCGAAGATAATTACTATATTTGTGCCTGATCATAGCTCTATTATATAAGCCTGTGAATAGATCTGTTAAATACGAACTCGATAAGTTGGGAATGCAGACCTACTTGACTTACCTGCTCTCTCTCAGGGTGGGGAAACCTGGTTCCAGCACCCTCCCATACTGCTTCAGGTGAGACTTTGGCCTGCGCAAGCAGGTCACTACTGAAAAGGCCAATAGTATAGGGGTTTGTTGGCAAACCTTAACCTCTAAACCTAGGTCAGGACCCCTCGAGCCAAAAAACGGTTCTGTTGTCGAGACCGGGAGCATTTTGAGAGAGAGATCGGGTAATGCCAAGACCGTATTGGAAACATGAGAAGAAAGAAATCAACGAGTGGTTTGAAAAGAAAGTTCAAGAATTCGCAGTAAAAGAACATCATAGTGCGAAGTTGATCGTAGAGGAGTGGAAGAATAAGTACATTTTCATAGAGATCTACGAAATTTTATTTGTGACCATTGTGATCAAGCTACAAGAGTGGCTCGCAAGGCTTGTTTATTTTCAGAAGTGTTGGACCCTAGAGCTGATCCAGCAGTTAGAGAAGACCGATAACACCATCACTCGCACAGTAGATCACTGGGTGGACAGTGTGATAGGAGGATTTGTGATGGAATTTGCAATCGACCAATTTGTGTCCTATTCAAAGGCAGAGTGGAGGTTCTTCAAGGGTTTCTAGGGTAAATTTCTGGAAACTTTGCCATTACTGATTAAGATCTTATTGTGCGAAAAAATCATTTTGTGTAGCCATACAGCGTAAATGATCTCCGATCAAAGCGAGGGTACAACGCGCAGTGGTAAGTAATACAAAACTAATGAAGAAGGAGAGCGATATGTCTACAGTCCAGTAAAAAAAAATTCCGCACATAACTCTCCATCTATGCCACCTTCGAACCCCCATAGGGGTAAGAAATCACCTCCACGGCCACCAGAAGATGATATGGCCTTGCACATGACACTACCTACCTTCAAGGGCGTAGGGGATGAATACATGGATCGATTCTGGTTTGTCGCATGATCAGTATGGACTACGTAGAACGTGGCTAGCGATGTGGTGGAAAGGGCATAGCTATCCCTTGCCTTTGAAGGAAGAGCCCTGGACTGGTACATGGGATACATCGACCAGCATGCAAATGCGACTATTAAGGAAATTAAGAATGCCTTGAAGAAACAGTTTAGGAAGTCTAAGTCCTACTCTCAGATAGTGAACGACCTGAAATATTTCAAGCAAGGACCATCTGAGTCCGTATGGGAAGCTCATCAATGATTAAAGAAAGTAATCAGAGAAGGAGGATTCCAGTATCGTGACAGGAAGCACACATAATGGTTCATTGCTATGTTGTTGCCCCACCTGCGCGTGCCGATGGGTCATCAAGCCATTGAATCGCAGGAGAAGTCCTTGGATATTGCTATGAAGTTGGAGGCTATGCCAAGAGATGATACCCAGTTAGGAGTACAAAAAATACAAGGCCGGCTAGAAGCAATGCAAATGGAGATCCGAAATATGCGAAAGGAACGGGGAACAGAGGCTAGCCCTGAAAGATGGTGCATACGATGCAGGGTGAATGGCCACACCAAGGATAACTTTCCACTGCTAGCAGAATACATGCAGTTCGGGGGACCCAACCCGCTACACCCTAGGGAAGTTGCGAGACCAAGTGGTTCGGCGCTGTGGTGTGATGACTGTCGCATTGTTGGGATGCATGATACCAACCACTACCCCCGCCTTGCCGCATATATCCCTGAAGTAAAGAAAAAATGGTGCTGATTTTGCAGGTTTGTAGGGCATGATGAGCAGAATTTGCGAACTTATGATTTGATGATAGACCGAGGGAACCTATATAGGGTGCAGTCAGACCCCTCGTCACCAAGATCCCCTGCTGGTATAGGAGACTCCCCAACTAGAGGCAGGGGAGGGGACCGAGGTGGAAGCACAGGTAGGGGTAGAGGCCAACTGATCTGCTATGACTGTGAGGAGGTAGGTCACTTTGCAAGAGACTGCACAAACCCAACACGGAAATCCTGCAGATATTTCCAATAGCTGGACCATGTGATCGAGGACTGCCCGATTCTGATCGCTAAGGTGCAAGAAAAGAAGTAGACACCAACACAGAATATATAAAGGGTTGAGGCAGAACCTCAAGATGAGGGGCCAAGCGTTAATGTGATAACGCGCAGCGGCATGGCCACCAGAGGGCCTGCGGAGAAGGCTGAAGTGGAACCTCTTATCGGTAAAGCAGCCACTAAGCAAGAAGGTTTGGACTTACAAAAGGAGAAGGAAACCTTTGTCGCAGCTCGGCAAGACTTTGCTCAGGCCGAGGCATCTGCTTCTCAGAACCCCAAAAACATTAGAGCTGAAGATGAGGTCAAACCATTCTTGCAGGCATGCATGAAGCTGTTGCACAACCAACAGGCCATAGAAAACCTCCAAGCCCTAATCGACAGCTGCGCAAAAATAACAACCCCAGTCATGGAAGTTAAGGATGTGCACAAACTATATAGGCATAAGAGACGCACTAGTCGAGAGATGCGATTAACTGCATAGATTTGTGATTACGAAATGGATTAGGTTATTCTAGATCTAGGATCAGATGTGAATGTACTACCTAAACAAAATTGGCAGCGAATGGGAGAAACTAAGTTGGAATGGTCCACTATCTAGCTACGCATGGATAATCAACAAAAGATCATACCGTTGGGAAGATTATTAAATATTGTAGTAGATATCGTCGGAGTTAAGGTACGGGCTGACTTTGAAGTCATTCAGATTGTAGAAGATGCGGACCCCTATCCTACACTCCTAGGATTGGATTGGGCCATAGATATGGGTGGCATTATCAATTTGAAGAAGAGAAGCATGGTGTTTTAAAGTGAAGGAACATGGGTGATAGTACCATTAGACCCCGCAGAAGGAGAAAGGTATACAGAGCTAGTGCGTGAGGAAGAAGAGGCGGACCACATCTATAAGTTGACCACGCAGGATGAAGACTAGATCAATCCTACAGCTGAAGGTGTGCTTTGTTGGGAAAAGGATAGTGAATGCTTCTCTGACTCTGACGAAGAAATAGAAAATTGGCAAAACTGGCTACATGATGTCTCTCCGCTGTGCTGCCTGCAAATCAAAAGGGACTTCCGGTGCATATCCTCAGAGGTAAGAGAACTACCCTAATTTGATGGTTATGGTGGTATAAAAGAGTTTTTGCGAACATTTAAAGCTGAGGTTCCAAGAGAACGAAGGTTATGGGCCTTTAATCTAGCCATGCATGCAACACCTGCAAGATGGTGGGACACGCATAAGGGGGCATTCTAGGACTGGGAGGAATGTTGGGACGTGATGATCCTGCGATTTGAACCTCTGGTTGATGTGCACGTCAATACGTTCCTTGACCCAAAGGATCCGCATGAAAACTTGTTCACTTGGATGGAAAAGTTGTACGACCGGACTACAGAGGAATGGGTTCACTTATTTATTCATGCGTTGGGACCAATCCCCACTACATGGTACTTAGATGCGGAGCTACATCAGTGCACCCGCCACTGGGAAACTTTGAGGGATGAATTCATAGGAACATTCGGATTGACAGGGGGCTCGGAGGCGCTTGATGAAGCTCTACAGTATATAGACACATTTGTGTTTGGTGCAGCCAACCCATACGCAGCATTTGGGGCACCAACGTGGGAAGCGCAGATGCAGAATATTATCAATTGTCGCAATATAACTATAGAAGAGTGTGATGAGGACCCGCTCAAGGTATCTATCCCAAAGTCGGAGGGAGAGTGTGCAGTTGCGGGACCCCTGCTACAAACGGTGGATGTGACGAAGCCTCTGAAATAGCAGGAAGTCAACATTTGCACGGTAGAGAAGCCTAAGTTGGCTAAAATTTGGGACTACTGGGATGATTACACTGTAATAAAATTTTCTGAATTGCTCACAGAATATCAAGACTTATTCCCAATGAAGTTTTGAGAGCTCAAGGGGATCACAGGGTATCTGGGGGTTATGCGCATCGCGCTAAAACCAGATGCGCGACCGATAAAGCAACATCCTTATCAGCTCAACCCTAAGTATAAGCAGAAGGTCAAGGAAGAAATTGATAAAATGCTCGCCGCAGGTATTATCGAACCAGTCGAGTAGTCGGATTAGATAAGTTCAATGGTGGCTCAAGAAAATAAGACGAAGGGGGAAATCCGAATCTTTGTGGACTTACGCAAGTTGAATGATGCCTGTGTACATGATCCCTTTCTGACACCATTTGATCCAAAATGGATACATTTTTTCCTCTATATCAAATTCTTCAAATGCAGTTGAAAAGGGAATCAAGTTGAAGTGCTCTTCAATAGCTTTCTAATGGTGTGAATGGCGTGTGAAACCGACTTCGTATGAGGAAGTTGTGGCAAGTCAAAGTTTCAGGGCAAAGTAGGGAAAAATGGAAAATTCAAAGTCAAATAGTCAACGGTCAAAGTCAAACAGTCAACAGGGTGATGTCAGTGTGACACGTGTCATCCTGATAATGCGCCATTTGTCCAGGCTGATGTCATTGAGCTCAGTGATGTGTCGTGATTTGGTTGGTTGATACAGACCAATTCGGAGCTAACATGTGGCAGTTCGAATTTTTCCCAATGACAGCGTATTTCCAAAATTTTTGGGGTCAGGGAGGATCGAATCCCTGACCTCCTGGAGTGTTGACATCTTCACTGGATTCCGTTTACCAGCTGAGTTTTCATGGTTTTTATTTATTGTGGCGGATAATATTATAATTATTGTATGTTGGATTGGTTTCCGGAAAAAGAGACCGGACGGTCGGGGTCAACCCCACGACCGCCGGAACCCTTAACGAAATACAGTGCATATATTACAACCATATCACAAACCTTATCACCGCATATATATATTTGGTGGAACCATATCATATATCAAGAACCATATACATTGCATATGGTATAGTTTGAAACCTTATCGCATTGCACCGAACCTTACCATATGTCGAAATATATCAACCGCATATATATTTAAATATATTTATTATATATATGGTTATAACATGCCAAATATATTACAACGGAGCGGAAGGTCGGGCAGAGGATTCGAACCCCTGACCCTTCAAAAATTATTTAAACCAACGACTTCACAAGTCCGCACGGGCTAGTCGTGCTACAGTGTAACTTGTAATGTCAAGCCATCCGATTTATAAATAAACCAGTTGCAGCGTCGAATGCGCCCAAACCACCAGTGCAGTTTCCAAGGCAGATTTCACACAGAGAAGGCGGTTTCGCAGCAGACAGAGGTGGTTTTTGACTTTCTAGGGGGTTTGCAAGTCATGTGGCCAAACATAGGCAAATGGGTACTCATTATGACTGGAATTCTGAGCCGGTCATCATGGTGAGGTCTATTTTATTATTTGAGTCTCACTTTTTGAGCTCATTTTTGTAAAGCATTTGAAGACATAATAGAAAGGTCAGCACTGGAAGCTAAAGGACTAGGAGATGTAGCCAGGAAGTCTGGCGAACTCCTTATTAAATTTTGCCGTGTTGATATGTTTTAAATATGTTTTTAATGGGTTATGTCGTTTATGTTAAATGCAATCTTTTCGATCTATTGCATAAAACAACATAAGCAAGTTCACATAGATGTCAATAATTCTTTTTGAATAATTTAGATCACCATTCTCAGATGAAATCCTGAATAGCGTAGGAGGCCAGGAAGCATACTCGTTGATTGACGGGATCTCAAGATATCATCATATAATCGCACTAGAAGATCGTAGCGAAACTACGTTTGCTACTAAATGGGGATCATTCCAGTATACAGTCATGTCGTTTGGACTCGAGAATGCCTCTACTATCTTCTCACACGTGGTTGTCGCAATGTTCAAATAATTCATCCACAAATTTTTGGAGGTGTACTTTGCTGACTGGACTGTCTCCGGCTTAGTAAATATGCACGTTTCAAACCTATGCATGATGTTGGATGCCTGTAGAAAGTACCGAATCTCCCTGAACATCAAAACATGTATCTTCTGTGTACCTTTCGGAATCCTGCTTGGACATATAGTGTGCCGACAGGGGCTGATGGTTGACCTTGCAAAAATTGCAGTTATCATCAATCTGGAAGTACCTACAACCTAGAAATAGCTGTGTTCTATCCTTGGCCACATAGGCTACTACTGAAAGTTCATCTAGGGATACGCACTGATCATGACGCCTCTAGAAAATCTGCTAAAGAAGGATGTTTCATTTTTTTGGGATGACGAGTGTCATAAGAGCTTTGAGCTACTCAAGGAAAAGATGGTATCTACGCCTATCCTTATTTTTCCTGATTGGGCGAAGCTATTTCATGTTCATGTTGATGCTTCAGGAATCGCCCTCGGAGCGGTCCTTACGCAGCCTGGGGACGAAGATGTTGATCACCCCGTTGCCTTTGCTGGTCGAAAACTCTCTGGTGCAGAGCGTAACTATGCCACCTCAGAGAAAGAGGGATTGGCCATGGTTTATGCATTACATAAGTATCGGCACTATCTATTAGGGGGCCACTTCAAAATGTTCATAGATCATTTGGATTTGAAGCACCTAGTGAATAAGCCTGTGTTGTGGGGGGGGGGGGGGAATCTGCAGATGGCTTCTGTTGTTCCAGGAATACAACTTTGAGATCATTGTCAAGCCAGGGGGGTTGAATGTTGGACCAGATCACTTGTCCCGAATTGAGAGTGGCGAGGAATGGACCAACCTGGAGGAAGGATTGCCTGATGCGCAACTATTTTCTATTAAGGTAGTCGATGTGTACTTCACCGACATTATCTAGTTCCTGACTACAGGCATGGCACCTGCAGAGTATTCGGTGCAACAAAAGAAATATCTAGTAGCTTGCGCTGTTGATTTTACCATCATCGCACGACATCTATATAAAAGGGGTGCAAATGAAGTGTTGCGCGGGTACGTCCTGGAGCACGAACAACATGATATCTTTGCAGGAGCCCATGACGGGGTAGAAGGAGGTCACTACTAAGGAAAGAAACGACGCAAAAGATCCTAAGAGTTTGCCTATGGTGGCCCACCCTGCATACTGACTCTTACAACTATTTTAAATCCTACGATACATGCCAACAGACAGTAAGACCATAACATAGAGATGAAATTCCCCTTCAACCACAAATGGTCCTTTTATCTTGTGACAAATGGGCCATCGATTTTGTGGGACCCGTGCGCCAGAGGCGCAGGAATAAACTCAGAACGCAGCAGGAGCGCTGGGAGTGCAAGAGGTATGCCAAAAGCACAGGGATGCGCTGGGAGCGCAGGGGTGCGTGGAACACACCAGGGGTGTGAAAACTAGCCGTTGGAACAGTCAAATCGGGTAAAACAAAAAAATTACCATTGGAAGGAGCGGCTTGCCATCATTTAATGAGGCGATTTCAAGAGATTTTTTACCGTTTGCTTGATGGTAAGTTCCAAGTGAATTTTACCATATTGTTGGACGATCGTTGAAGATATAAAAGGGGCGGGATAGATCAGACAAGGGTTTTGTATCACTTGAATAGCTTATAGTTGGCATATTTTTCCTTGACAAATCTATGCTATAAGAATTTTCGTGCCTATAATGTCCCTTTCATGTCTGAGTAGCCTACACCTTCCGAAAGTAGCCACTGGGGGGTTGGGATTCATTTTTCGCGCTAGAATGACGACTGCTAGTCTTGTTGAATCCTCGGCACCTATGACCTCGGTCGAGCAAGAAAACGAGGAAGTGGTGGAGATTAAGTCTGAAGTTGAAGAAGTTTTCTCCATGCCAGTCACGAAGAAGGGAAAGGAAAAGGTCGACGGCTCAGGGAAACCCGCGAAATGGGTTGGAGGGAAGGCCCGAACTTCCCTGAGAAATGTAAAATCCCAGCGGGTGACGCCCCAAGCACATGTTGCTCAGGAGGAGGCCTAGCCTACCAACCCGATCAATTGGTTACCTCCCTTCGTTCGACCATGAAAGCCTCAACGCGCACGCCAAAGAACCTCGATAGCCTGATCACCTACCTGCAGATGCCACTGACCTCGGGAGAAGTCCTCGTCATTGGTGAGCCTTTCGGGAGGCTCCATGAGATCAAATTTGACAATCACAACTTGGATAATTTGGAGGCCTTCCCTCAATTAGCACCCGAATTATAACTTGAAAGAATTCAGGAAGATGAGGGGATAAAAATTTTCCTCGTAAGTTGGCTACATGGAGTGGCAGGGTTTGGGCTCCTAAACCTACTCAGGATAACGCATTTCGGCCACTACAATATCACGGACCATCTGGTGCATCAGTTGCTTTCCCTGGTTCAAGATGGGTGTTTATGGATCTAGGACCGAATCCCTATCGACGCAACGCTTATCCATCGAATCACGAGTCTTTCTATAGAAGGGTGTGACCCTCTGCTGCGTGTTGGGAAAAGGTACAAAGCTTAAACTGCTGAATATGTGCAGCAAAAATACCATGTGGAGAGGAATACTCGGGGCTTTATGATAAGCTCTATCAGTGATCCTGCCACACAGTTCGATACCATCCTATTGGCATGCAAGATGATGAGAAAATGTCAGGTCAACGTTGTCCCTGCTTATATCATTCGGTTAGCAGGTCAATGCGAGAAAGGAGCCTACTTCAATTGATCCCAATACTTGTGTAATGAGTTTTTAGCCAATGTCCGCGAATCCGAGGAGCAGGGATGGGCATTTTGCTATTCTTGGCTACTATTTATTATACCATTCATAGCATGGGAAGTACCTGAGGAATCGGTCTTCCCAGAACTCAACCCGTACATGTGCGAGGGGGGCCACTATACGAACCTATGGGATTCTGAGGATGCGCAGCGTATCGAGGAAAACCAAGTCTTTTGGGTCCTTTTTCAGAGTAGCTTGGCAGCAGCCATTAATTCACGACCACGGTTGTCTCCAGCAGTCTATGATAGGTATAATGGCATCGCAGCATTCCAGGTCACCATGCACAACGTGCAAATCAGAGCTCATAAGTATAAAACCTGGGTCTAGCTCCCATATATGGTTGCGGACGAAGATATTGATCGAGTAGTCACCACGTGGCACCCGGAGTAGAGGATTGGATTCAAGTCTGGTGTAGAAGGCACTGCGGGCGCAACTGTTACAAAGGTTAACCCCACCACGACCAAGGAGATGGGTGGCTCAAGAAAATGAAGTCACAAGGCAGGAAGCGTTGGTTCACCAAAGGGCACGCAGCCGAAGCCAACCACTGCGAAGGACAGACAGCAACAACAAACCACTGAGAAGGACGCAGAGCCATAACTGCAGCTGAATTCACAGACAGACCTGGGTATCGAGGGATTGGATGCAGAAGGAGTTTCCTCCCCCTGCGGCACGAAGCAAACAAGTGAGCCTGTTAAAGGGCCCCGAAAGAAGCAGCGCTCTCAGTGGACGGAACGAGATGAGACAATCATGCTAACCGAAGGAGACCTCGAACAAATTTCTGATCCAGTGACATTGGCCACGGAGGACAGATGGTTAGCCTTAGAAGAACAGTAGGAAGCTACGATCGACACCATTCAGGCTTAGCTCCGTGCTCTACAGCTAAAGACTGATATGTGCAGCCCAGTGTGACTCAGGTACAAATTCCCTCAGCCACCACCAGTGCAGCACTAGAAGAAAGCCTCCTATGTTCGTTACCTGGCGCAACCCTTGTGATCAGCCCACCTGAGCTGGGAATGCAAGTCTAGGCCGACGTAGACGTACACCTCATTATTTCAGGAAATTCGGCATCGGGACACGCAAGTTCGCCAACAACTCGGTCTTGCTGAATAGACGATCGCAGAAAATAATGTTGAAGTGTCCCTCCCCATCGCGAAGCAAACAGAGGTAAAAAATGTGATTCACCTCTGTGCAGATGTTACCACAGAAATCTCGACCACAACCACCCGTCAGACTATGGTTGAAATGTTGGTCACAGAACTGAAGGCCTCTAGGGCAAAATTTCAGGTGGTCAAGACGCGGATGGAGCAGTAGATTGCTAATTTGTAGGCTAAGTTGTAGCCCGACACACCTCTAGAGGTACGGCCCAACGAACTGCGTTGGTCACCATAGCTACAAACGTCATCACATGGCATATCGTGTAGGGTGCCCAATTATTAGAAACAACCATGCAACTATGGACCAAGGTCCAGCGTGATCCGATCCTGTGAGCAATAAACCAAGACCTGCAGCAGAAAGAAGAAGAGTTCGAGACGTTAGAGGCCACCCTGCCCACTTTGGGTCCTGCTCAGCGCTTGACACGGTTGCAAACCAACCACACCCTCTAAGGTTATATTGATGAAGTCCAGCATAAAAATAAGATCCTTAGTGACTGCCTAAAGCCTTGGGTTGCCGAATCCCTCAAGCTTTCATAGGATGTTGATGTTGCTATTAAGAAACTAAACCAGAGTCTGGAGAGTGTCATCGTTGCAACAAAAGGCCCAATTTCGTAGAATTTCATTGACATTGTGCAAAATATTGCTGCTCAGAGTGAAGGCGTGGTGCCCTCATTGGCCGAGGCGATCAGATTGTTGCAGGTGTAGGTCGAGACCCCACCAGCACAGTGACTCGGGACGAGTCACAAGATTGTGTTGGGGGACTGTTGGAGCAAGGTCTCCTAAAAAGCTGTGAATTTTTTCCATTTCTATATATTTTATTATTATTTAGTCTAACACAGGGGTTTTGGGGTGGGACAAAGCCCCTAACGCACTGTAAACGAGTCAAGGGTAGACCAAGAGTCTGTAAACCACAGTTTGTGGACCACTGGATGCGTAGGCTAAATCGGTATAAATAGATGAACCTTTTTTAGTCTTAGGTAGAGAAAAATAGAGATTGATGCAAAGCACAAATTGTTATATCTATAGTCGGGTCGTTGGGTAAGGACTCATGTTCACTATGTGCATGGAGATCCTTAGTCATGTTGTGTGCAGACCCTACTGGCTATGTGCACAGGCGGTATTTTGGGCATGTAAGAGGATTTTGGTATTAATATATATGCAAAGTACTGTTGGACATCTGATGTTATCTAGATCTGTGTTGTTATGATTAATGTGAATGATTGAGTTGCGAAAGTATCTGTTTGATAGCTTCAAAAATATCTGTATTTATGTTATATGAATTTGTGATCCGTAATTGTTGTGATTATAGTTTGTTGTGCTGATAGATTGGTATTACACACTTGGATGTGAAGATAATTACTAGATATGTGCCTGATCATAGCTCTGTTATATAAGCTTGTGAATAGATCTGTTAAATACGAACTCGATAAGTTAGGAACGCAGACCTACTTGACTTACCTACTCTTTCTTAGGGTGCAGAAACCTCGTTCTAGCACCCTCCCATACTGCTTCGGGTGAGACTTTGGCCTGCGCAAGCAGGTCACTGTTGAAAGGGCCAGTAGTATAGGGGTTAGTTGGCAAACCTTAACCTCCGAACCTGGGTCAAGACCCCTTGAGCCAACAACCAGCCATTCAAAAATCCCCTCCTTGGATTTGAAGGCAATCTTTCACACATCGAAGGGTTCGATTGGTACTTGGTGATAACTGAACTTCAAGTTAATCTTGCTGAAATATTTGGCCCCCTTGAGTTGGTCCAGAAGGTCATCAATCTGTGGGATTAGATACCTATTCCAGGTAGTGATATTTTTCAGCGCCCATTAGTTAATACATGGTCTCCAGGTCTCGTCCTTCTCTTGCACCAAGATGACCAGGTTCCTACTAGGCGATGAACTTGGCCTGATGTGCCATTTCTATAGCAGCTCCTAAATCTGTCTCTTGATTTCATCGTTCTCTAGAACAAAGCATCGATAGATCGGTCCATTGGGTAGTGGCGCGACCAGGGTCAGATTGATGGAGTGTTTTACCTAACAGTGTAGAGTTACCCCTACGAGTCAGGTGAAGATGTCCCTTTACTCCTCCACAACCTTTTCCATCTGTGGCTGCCATTTAGAGGAGCCATGTCTGGAGGTTGTGGCCACAAAATTCTTCTATCCCTGAGGGTGAATCATAAGGAAATAAAATTTCTTGGTCTGGGAAATGATCTTACTACATTGCCTCAAAATGATCAATGAGATGGCAGTGGGTGGTGCTACCTCTCGTATCCTATACAACTTATTTCGAAAATTAATAATAGTAGTGTGAGGCCTATATTCATACACAGCATGTCACTTCCACAAATATGGTTGGCCTAATAATACATCACAAAATTCAAGAGGATAAACATCGCAAAATACCTCATTTGTGAAGGGCTTGATGTTGTAGGGGAGGCGGAATTTTTAGCTGACGCAGAGATCTTGTCCTTGGTGAAGCCACCCGATGGTGTATGACTACAGGTGTGTTGTGGTCGGTAGGCCTTGCTGCTTCACGACCTATTCTGAAATGAGGTTCTTTTGGCTCCCGTTGTCGACAATGAACTATAGCGAAGAACCTTTCACCCACATTTGTGAGTGGAAGACGTGCTCGCCCTCCTCTGGATCTTCGAGCTCATCCTTATTGATCTTGGTGGTGAAATGGTGGAAATGGGCTCCACCTCGATAATTTGATTCCCTTTGTCACTCCCCTTGTCGGGTTTTGACTCAGATTCGAAACATGCATCTGATTCAAAAACCTGCAACTCGGCCACCAGTGACTGCTTTGCTTGACACTAAGTCGTGTTGTGAATGGGGCTCTTATGGAACTCACATCACTTTCTTGTGTCCTTATTTGGATTCGTCATGTTTTTATTACCTTTCGACTTCGTCGGGTTGTCCTCGGTCACCCAGCCTTTCCTTTGTCCTTTGTTTTGTCGTTTGGGGGTGCCTTTCCCTTGCTTCGGATTCGGAGATCTAAACTCTCTCTTCTTCTGTTTAAAATTATGCTTGATCTTGACAGCATGTCGATAAGCAGCACCAAGTGAGGAGATGTCCAGGAACTCCATTTCATCCTGGATTTACTTATGCAAATAATCATGGTACTTTAGTACCAAATTCCACTCGAAATCCTTGATACCCAACTTCATGTGAAGGGCATGAAAACCATTTGTGAACTCTAGCACATCTTGGTCGCTTCCCTGCTGCATTGTATTCCACTTGAAATATTTATATTCAGTGCTACTGAAAGGTTAATATTGTTCCTTGATGGTGTCTCGGAAATAATTCCAAGTGGGTACGGCTTAAAACAATGAGGATTCCCCTTCATCCTTTTAATCAAAGTAGGTTTCCCACCAGTCCTTCACATGGGGGCGACTTTCAGGAGTGAAAAAGTAATATTTTCCCGACTGGAAAATTCATGAACTGAAAAATATCCTTCCAACAAATTTAACCATCTATCTAAAGTGTCTGCATCTCTCTATCCTTCAAATATGCGAATGTAAAAATTAACTTGTACCTTAAAAGGAGTGGTGGCTCCAAAGTGTTTTCCAGATGAAGATGGGTTGCATGTGGGTAGTCGTCGAAGGATCTGGGTAAATTTATCTATCATCGCATTCCTTTGTTTCTCAAGGGCCTCCTTGAGAAATATTTTGAAAGGATCTCATGCTCCCTCATATTTATTTTCTTTCGCCATGGGAGGCCATCAAGGTTTGCGAGGTTGATCTTGCAAAGGTTCAATCAAATCGAGCCCCAGCTCCTTATTTTTGAATTCCAACAAGCAATTGCAACACTCAAACTAGAGTGGGACCAATAGTTCCTAGCGATACATTAGTGTGATGGCCAAATTAATTAATTAATTTGGTGTAGTGTCTAATTTAATTTTCCCTTAATTAAATTGGACAATAAAATGTAATCTTATATCATGATCACTTGTAATAGTTAACTGAGTGTGATAAACTCAGTTAGCTCATGTATTTCGAGTTGAGGGTGGTTGGTGAGGCATGCAAAGTAATTTTATTATTTATGGAGTTCGAATTGTAGTTGGTGCATTAGTTTAATGCATGTGTAATTAGTTAACTCAGTTAGGTGAGTTAGATTTAGTTGAACTAGTTGTAACTGGTTGTTGCACTAGTGCGAGATCAAGTGAATTAAATATTATTTAATTCGCAATCATTGAACTTCCATGCAACTGATGATTTACTATTAATTGTTGCATGCATGTCAGTTCCAGTGGAGACCCAGTTTATACAAAGTTTAAAGGGATGCTAACTATCAGTTGTGTGATTAGAAGGTTGCATGCATGCAACTAGACATCCATTGGAGTGCCCATGATCCTTGTGCAGTTTAGGAAGGAAAAAATTCCTAAATAATAGGGATTTCATTCATCAAGAATTGCGCAAGCAAGGCAGGTTGTTTAGAGGCTTAGAATTGGATAAGTGTTGGCCATTTTTGTCCAAGATAATGTGAGACAATTGTGAGAGTGCAGGAGACTCTTGTGAGAAGAGTGCATTGTAATTGTTTCATGATTCCATGGTTAATATAAAATAGAAGATAGAGGGGTTATGAGCAGCAAGATTTCCCCAGGAAATTATCTGTCTTGTGGTTTGATTTTATTATTTCTTTGCTTCATGTGATTGGCGATTGTGTTTAATTTCTGCAATTGACTTGTAGAAGAGATTCAGTATCTAGCTTTAGTACAGTGTTAGATCAGATTGAATCTATTGATATACATATGCTTGTATAATTTCTACATGGTATCAGAGCACAAGAAATCACTATATTGGAGGAGAATCTGAGTTTGTGACTGAATAGAATACGAATTTGCAAAAAACATTCTTGGTGCGACACACAATTCAAGATCGAAATGGCTTTCAATGGCTTGAGATTGGAGTATGCACTCGAGGGAAGCTCTAACTATATTTCTTGGAAAGACGGGATGGAGTTAGTATTAGAGGAAAATGGGTTTAAATAATTCATTGACAATGATGTTCCCGAACCCACCATAGCAGATGCTGCAAATCTTGATCCTTGGAAAAAGAAGGTTGAAAAGGCGAGGAGGATCTTATTGGAGGGATTATGAAACCAAATTGTCTCAAGTCTCCGTGGAAAATTGACACCATATGCAGTGTGGAAAGCTTTGCCAGAGATATTTCAGAGCAGCAGTGATCATAGAAAATCGGAACTGAAGGATAAACTCAGGAAAATCAAAATGGAGAAAGGCAACACCATCCTGAAATATTTAACAAATTATTTCCACTGTCAGGATGAGCTTGGGAGCGTCAGCATTACTTTCTTTGATGATGAATTGGTGAGCCTAGCTCTTCTAGGACTTCCCAAGAGTTGGCATAGTTATCAGGACTCTGTCAATGGAAGGGAAAAGTTTCCAGGTTGGGAACGACTTTGGTTGGATTTGGTGCAAGAATAATTCAGGAAGAATACTAGGGATGGATCTTCATCTAAGAATGATGATGAAGAAGATTGTGCTTTGGCTGCCAAGGCGAATAAGGGGAAAGGAAATAAATTCCATTCCAAATCTAAGTCTAGTAAATATGGCAATAAGCGCGACATGTCCAGAGTGAAGTGTTTTCACTATCACGAGCATGGATATTATGCCACTAATTGTCCACAAAAGAAGAAGAACAAGAAGACTTTAGGATCTACAGTTGGTGAGGCCTTGGCCTCACAATTTGAGTTGAATTCTTGCTCATTGCATGCATGGTGTCAAGTGCAATGGGATCGGTGTGGTACTTGGATAGTGGTGCATCCTTTCACATGACGGGAGACAAAGAAATTTTCAGTACCTTGGAGGAGGACCTTTATATGCATATCGAAATGGGTGATGATGGGTGGTACATTGCTACCAGGATTGGTACAGTTACCTTCCAGAGACAGTCGAATAAACCCTTTCAATTAAAATATGTAATGTATGTACCAGGCTATGATGTTGTTTTCAATGAGGGAGAAGCTTTCCTGTGACACAAAACAACATGAAAAGCCAAGAAGAATGAGATTCATGTGAAGAATCTCTATAAACTTGATCTAGTTGGTTGCGCAGGATTGATGGGTAAGGCAGAAAAAATGGTGAGCCAGGATGAGGGTGAGTTATGGCACCGGAGATTGGGCCATCTTCACCACGGAGCCTTGAAGGTCATGCAACAGATTTCTACGGGTCTTCCCAAGGGTAATCTTGCGCAGTAAAAAACATGCAAGGGATGTACTATGGGGAAGTATGCAAACGCCACCTTTCACGAAAAGGAGAAACAAGCCTCGGAAATCCTTGAGAGATTTCACTTAGACGTGTGTGGAATATTATCTACTGCTTCAACAACAAAGCATAAGTACTATGTGATATTTGTTGATGACTTTTCTAGAAATTGTTGGATCTACTTCATGCAGAAGAAAGATCAAATGTTCTCAAAATTTCTTGAGTTCAAAGCACTAGTGGAGAAAGACACGGGGAAGCATGTGAAGGCTCTTAAGAGCGACAATGATGGTGAGTACATCTCAAATGAATTCAAGAAATTCTTCAACAAAGAAGTATTTTGGAGAGAGTTGATTGCACCTCATAACCCACAATAGAATGGGGTCGCAGAAAGAAAGAACAGAACAATTTTCGGTGCAGCACAATCGATGTTGCATGATCATGGCCTACTATTGCATATGTGGGCGGAGACATGCAACACAGCGATATTTGTGCAAAATTTTGTCCTCATCGGATACTTGGCATGAGTACACCAAAAGAGAATTTTACTGGTAAGAAACATGATGTTTCACATTTTAATATTTTTGGCTCATCTGTTTATGTGCATGTGATCAAATATGTCAAGAAGAAGCATGAACCAAAAACCGTGATTGGGATATTTTTGGGGTACATTGAAAATCCCCACAACTATTGGGTGTATTTTCCAAACAGCAGAATGATTGTTGTGCGCCGGGATATAAAATTTGATGAGGATAAATCCATGCGATTTTCCCTTTAGAGGGAGTTGGATATGCATGCAGAGGGGGAAATCTTGGTTCCAAAGAATGAACCTCAAGATGTGGAGCAGCCACATGCGGAGGATCATGGAGTGGCAGAAAATACTCATGCAGAGCCATCCACCAGAAATGGTAGAAGGCGCACCATAGAACCTGATAGATTGAGACTTGATGCAGCAGAGAGCCCCGACTTCACTGCGTAGACAAAGACAGATAGTCTCCAGACAGGTTTACTGAATACATCGCTCTTATGAGCAAGTGTATTGTGACAGAACCATCTTCCTTTCAGGAAGCAGTGCAGAAACCAATTTTGGTTGATGCTATGGTAGAGGAGTATGACTCCATCATCAATAATAGTGCATGGGACGATCTAGGTGGTTCTAGAGACACACACAGGACAAAGAGGGCTTATGGAAGCTCAAAAATAAAAGTGTTTGTATTACTCTCGAACCATGTTCAAGTTGAAGATCTCGTCGTCCTGATCGCAACGGTGTGGTTCGTCAAACCGAGCTCGTATGCGAAAGTTAGAGTTGGTAAAAGTTTTGGGATGACGTGGATGACTCAATAGTTAAAGAAGGCGCAATTTCACTGAAATCTGGCTATTGAATTGAGCATTTTTTTTATAACAAAAACAAAAATAAAATTAAAAAGAGGGCTGGTGGGCCACCATCCCCATCACTCCACCGCAAGGTCATATCAATAAAAATTAATATTTATGGGTCGGTGGTCCATGATCCCTGTCGGACCCCACGGAGCTCCCCACACCATAAATGAACGAATGTATTAATATATATGTTAAACCATATATCATATATATGTTTTAACAAAGTCCTATAGCGGAGGTTAAGGGGCGAGCCACCCAATGCAGGTCCGACCACCCCCCCCACCCCCCCTCCCCAAAATACTTTATGGTTTGAAACTTAAATGCAGCAATTTTGGAGGGAGCAAGATTTGACCACCCGACCTCCCTCCAAAAAACCACCATTTTTAACCAACATGCCAACCGACCCTTTGTGGTTAACTTCGCCTAGAAAACATATATAAAATTGTATTTCTTAGATGTGCCCAGGCAGACCTAAGCACACATTTTGAGGCAGAGGACGTAGCAAATGGCACACATTTCAAGATAGATTCCTGTTTGATGCCAAGAAAATCTTTTGATCTCAAGGAGGTAAAATTTTCAGAATGTATTAAACTTTATATGCATTTTAACCAGAATTTCGCAGGGAACGTGGTGGTGCGCCTAGATTTGCCTTTTTAGCGATAGTTTTTCATATTCCCTGTGGAGGAGAATCTTCAGGAATCTTGAGGGAATATTTTAGATTCCTTGGAGGCCGGAATTCATCGGTGTCATAATGAGGTCAACGTTATACTCATTCTTCTCGAAATTTCACAAGGATCTCAATGGTGAGATAAGATTCTTGTTTTGAGTTGTAGATTTCTAGATTCCCTATGGAGCAACACCTTCGAGGAATCTAGGGGGAATCTAAAAGATTCTCTAAGGCCCAGATTTTCACTTTGTTAGAATTTAGAAATTTGATAGTCAATTTTTCACTATTCAACTCCATGAATCTGCTGGTGTATTCAGATTTTCCATCCAAGCTTTATATTTTTCGGCCACTTTTCAAAGTGGGATGCAGGTGTCAGCATTCAGTGAGTGAGCAGTCAATTTCACACCTTTCGATGCCACGATTGTGACAGTGGTTTCAAATCTAGCAGCAGAGCAGCATATTCTTCAGTCATCTTCAGTGTGAGGTATATGATGCGTTGATTTCATGTAATTATTTATCTCTTTGCTATGAGATGGATTGTGCTATACAAATCCCTGTTGATGTTTGATGTGGTATATTGTTTTTTTCTTGATGTGAGATGTAATTTCTATCATGGATTTATATTATGTTTGAGATCCCTTTTTTGCCATGTTGGCGGGATACTCATTGTCACATGTATGTTTGATTGAGATCCCTTTGTTGCCATGCTTGCAGGATGCTCATAGTCATGATGTGTGAATTATTGTCATACTGATAGGAGTCCTTTTTTAAAGTGAGAGTTCCTCTAGTGGAACATCTTGTAGAGAGATCCAGCCACTCATACGTGAGGGAATTTTCCTTGTACAACAGAGAAAATACCATCCATGTACATCATCACTCTTTCCAGCACTTAATGCAGCGACCTACACCATCTTGACATTGAGGCCCAGATAGGTAGTCCCTCCTGGACGAACTCCATTATCAATATCGTATGTTGCTAATTCTTGCTATGCTCCGCTTCTTTACAGTATGCAGATGTTCATTTATGTTCATTAATGCTTTGATTAAATGAAAATTATAACACATCACCCGAAGTAAAAGGTCTTGGTTTAAAGGGTATCGAAAATTTACTCGGATCAAGTGGTATTAGAGCGGTCTTCTTACTGATAGGTTTGCAGGTGTGAACCATTGAACGTTCGCTGAGTTGAGAAATGGAGAATTTCAAGGGGATGTATGAGACCATGCTTAGGGTGTCCGAGAAAGAGGACATGTTGTACGAAGCTTATGAGAAACAAGCAGCAAACAATGCTGAATTGACGACACTCCTACAGGAAGAGAAGGAGGACAAACATCGATTTCACCTTTAGTTGCAAGCCACAACAGAGGTGTTGGAAGAATTGAAGCACAACAATGAAAGTATTCAAATAGATCATGATGCATTGAAGGCACTCCTACAGGAAGAGGAGTAGAAGTAGCGAATGTAGCTTCAGCTGCAAGCCGCGACGGACGCCTTGGAGAAAGTGAAGTGAAACTAAGGCTTAGATAAGCTTTCTTCACCTATTTCAAAATCGACAGCTTAGGTAAACAGTGTTGATTTCTCTTGATTTCTCTTTAGTTTCACCTTCATATGATATCATTTATGTTGGAAGTGTGGAGATACCTAGGACAAGAACCGACATGAGACTCTTAACCAAGATGGGTTACCAAGGATGAGGACTTGGAATTCATGGCGAAGGCATAATGCAATCATTGCAGGTTGTGCAGAGACCTCGATATGCAGGTTTTGGATACACTGAAGGAGGATGTTCGAAGGACATCAAGAGAAAACAAACACTGTTGAACTCACCAGGGAAGAGGATTGATGGGACCACTTCACCATCATTCCATGGTAGTGCATGTTGCAGTGAAAGCATTGAGGCAAACTCTCATCACCATGATTGCACTAGAGACCACCAGAGAAGGTATAAAAAGTCTCATTATTCCAGAGTTCATTTTGATTATAAGAATGTTGATAATCATGGTCATAAATCATGGAATCGAAAAACTTGTCATTTTTTTGGTTTACATAACCATGTTGTTTCTAAGTGTTGGAAAAGAATGGCAGCACAAAGGAGGATGAGGCGTGAAAATTCTTCTCCGCAGCAGGGAAAAAAATTGGTTAAGAAGGGACTCCATGTGTTGGGGACTCCATCTAGAGCAGTGCCTAAAAGACAAAACATCCGTGAAAAAACCAATCGAAAGAGTTGATCGACAAGCGAATTCCCCACAGGGGAATGGCCCATTCACTTTGCTAAAGAGGGGTTTTTCTAGATTTTTTTTCTAGATATGTTAGCTTGTCATGGCCGTGTTTGTAAATCATATGTTGAATTTTTTACTGTAAAATTGATGAGGTGTTTTCCATCGCTTGTTCAACAACAATGATATTTTGGCCTTGTTTTGTCAATCATGATGCATTTCCTTCATGTAAAAGTGATGATGTGTTTGCCATCACTTCGAAAAGAGACAATGATGCTTTTGCCTTGTAATGATAGTTGGGGTGTGATTTCCTTTCGATGTAAACTTGACCACCAAGTATGAGTTATAAACTCGTGGAAAGTATGGAAATGTTTGGGTCATAGTTCGTCATAATTTGAGCATGTAATTTGCAGGGGATTGTACTACGAGTGTGTAGAGGATGCAGGTGTCGGTTCATCACTTAAGGCTCTGAATGACAAAGGTGAAGGAGAAGGAAGGGTGACCTTTTTTACGACACTTGTGGTGCAGGCATAGTACACAGGAGTTGCAGATTCTTATTGGTGTTTTTGGAGGACCAAAAGCTCATTAGTGGGGATGATTGATCTAGGTGGCTCCAGAGACACACACAGGACAAAAAGGGCTTATGGAAGCTCAAAAATAAAAAAAATTGGATTGCTCTCGAACTAGGTTCAAGTTGGATATATCGTCGTCCTGATCGCAATGGTGCGAACGGTTCGTCAAACCGAACTCGTATGTGAAAGATAGAGCTGGTCAAAGTTTCGAGATGACTTGGATCACTAGGCAGGTTAAAGAAGGCACAATTTCGCTGAAATCCGGCCGTCGGATTCTGACCATCTCCGGCCATTTTCCAAGCGAAATTGTGGCATAGTTAAAATTTCCTGTAACACCCAAAATCAGATTTTTTTTTAAATGAGCAGTTTTTTTTTAACAAAAACAAAAAAACAAATTAAAAAAGGGGTGGTGGGCCACCACCCCCGCCACCCCACCACACGGTCATATCAATAAAAAATAATATTTATGAGCCGGCGGGCCATGACCCCCGTCGAACCCCATGGAGCTCCCCACACCATAAAAAAACGAGTGTATTAATATATATGTTAAAACATATATCATATATTTGTTGTAACAAAGTCCTGTAGCGAAGGTTAAGGGGCGGGCCACCCGATGCGGGTCCGGCCCCCCCAAAATACTTTATGGTTTGACACTAAAATGCAGCAATTTTGGAGGGGGTAGGGTTTGAACACCCGACCTCCCTCCAAGAAACCACAATTTTAAACCAACGTGCAAACCGACCCTTTGTGGTTAACTCTGCCCAAAAAATAGATATAAACTTGTCTTTCTTAGATGCGCCTAGGCAGACCTGAGCACGAATTTCGAGGTAGAGGACGCAGCAGATGGCACATAGTTCGAGATAGATTCCTATTTGATGCCAAGGGAATATTAGATATCATTTTTGGGATTCAACTGTGTTAATTAAGTCATTCATCTATGACCATTTCCATTAGAGGTAGTCGTAACTGACTAATTTCTCATGATTTTGAATAGTCCACTTAACACTCATTGCATCGGGTGATCTCAAGGAGGTAAAATTTTCATAATGTATTAAAATTTATATGCATTTTAACCAAAATTTTGCAGGGAATGCAATGGCATACCCAAATTTTCCTTTTGAGCAGAAGTTTTGCAGATTCCCTGTGGAGGAGAATCTTTAGGAACCTTGAGGGAATCTTTCAGTTTCCTTGGAGGTCGAAATTCATCGGTGTGAGAATGAGGTTATCCTTATACTCATTCTTCTCAAAATTTCGCAAGGATCCCAATGGTGAGCTCAGATTCCTGTTTTGAATTGCAAATTTCTAGATTCCTGTGGAGCAACATCTTTGAGGAATCTAGGGGGAATCTAAAAGATTCCCTAAGGCCCAAATTTTCACTCTGTTAGAATTCAAGAATTTGACAGTCTATTTTGCACTATTAGACACCACGAATCTACTGGTGTATTCAAATTTTCCATTTGAGCTTAATATTTTTCAGCCACTTCTCAAAGTGAGATGCAGGTGTCGGCATTCAGTGAGTGAGCAGTCGATTTCACACCTTTCGACGACACAATTGCGATGGTGATTTCAGATCCAGCAGCGGAGCAGACTATTCTTCAATCGTATTTAGTGTGAGGTATATGATGTGTTGATTTCATGTACTTCTTTGTCTCTTTGCTATGAAATGCATTATGTTGTACATATCCGTGTTGATGATTGATGTGGGATCTTGTTTTGTTCTTGATGTGAGATGTAATTTCTATCATGGATTTGTATTATGTTTGAGATCCCTTTGCTGCCATGTTGGTGGGATACTCATTGTCACATGTATGTTTGATTGAGATCCCTTTGTTTCCATGTTGGCGGGATGCTCATAGTCATGATGTGTGAGTTATATTCATACTGATAGGATTCCTTTTTTAGAGTGAGAGTTCCTTTAGTGGAACATGTCGTGGAGAGATCTAGCCAATCCTGCGTGAGCGAATTTTCCTTGTACAACGGAGAAAATACCATCCATGTACATCATGACTCTTTCCAGCACTTAATGCAGTGGCCTACACCATCTTGACACCGAGGCCAGGAGACATAGTCCCTCCTAGACGAACTTCGTTATCAATATTGTATGTTGCTAATGTTTGTTATAATCCTCTTATTTACAGTATGCAGATGTTCATTTATGTTCATTAATTCTTTGATTAAATGAAAATTCTAACACATCACCCGAAGTAAAAGGTGTTGGTTTAAAAGGTATCGAAAATTTACTCGGAACATGGGAGGTTGTCCCAAGATGGGTCGGAAAATCAGTGGTTGGATCTAGATGGATCTATAGGGTAAAGTAAGCTACTGATGGGAGTGTGGAGAAGTACAAGGCCAGATTTTTGTCCCGAGGATTCTCACAAGTTGAGGGGATTGACTATGGAGATACTTTCGCACCAGTCACGAGGTACCCTTCCATTAGATCTATCCTTTCACTCTCATCGCAAATGGGGTGGTGCATTCATCATATGTGTGTGAAAATTGTGTTTCTCAAAGTAGTTATTGAGGAAGAAGTGTACATACAGTAGCCAGAAGGTTTCAATATCTTTGACAGTGATTCACATGTGTGTTGACTCAAGAGAGCACTATATGGGCTGAAGAAAGAACCTCATGCTTGGTACACTCGAAATGAGAGCTATTTCACTGGGTTGGGCTTCACCAAAAGTGAAGCAACATGTACCAGATTGTGGTTGATGCTAAGCTCTTGATTATCGTACTTTATGTTGATGATATAATTTTGACAGGTGATGTGCAACTAATAAACTCATGCAAGGAGGATCTGGCAAGGGAGTTCAAAATGAAGCACATGGGACTCCTTCACTATTTCCTTGGTTTGGAAATATGGCAACAGGATGGTGAAATTTTTGTTTCTCAAGGAAAGCATGCCAAAGAGATACTTGGTAAGTTTCACATGGAGAGTTGTAAACCCATGGACTCTCCTCTTCCAAGAAATTAGAGGAAAGAGGATGCTACTTCAGGAGAAGTAGTGGACACTACTGTCTACAGGCAGCTAATGGGTTCACAGATGTACTTATTGAACACTAGACTAGAAATTTTCTACACAGTTAACCAAGTGAGTTAAGATATGGTTAATCCTACCAAGCTCTTTTGGAAGGCGGGGAAGCATGTCTTGAGATATATCAGGGGCACTACAGAGTATGGATTATGGTACAGACAGATAGAGGGAGTGAATATTCAAGGCTTCACGGATGTAGATTGGGCAGGCAGTCCATCAGACAGAAAGAGCACATGAGGAGGGATCTTCAACATAGGATGACAACAGTTTCTTGGTACAGCACGAAGCAGTGATCTGTGGCACTCAGTTCAGGCGAGGCAGAGTACATGGCAGTAAGTCAAGATGCATGTGAGGCCATCTGGATGAGAAAGATCCTGGTTCATTTGTTTAGTTCTTAGATGGATCCGACTGTGATACATTGTGATAACTGGAGTTGCATTAAACTCTTCGTTAGTATGGTATTCCATGATAGTTCCAAGAACATAGACATCTGGTACCACCATCTCATAGATTGTGTTAAGTGGCACTTATGTTACTTCAGTGCATTCCCACGGAAGATCAGGATGCAAATATTCTTACGAAGGCACTCACCGAGAGAAATTCAAATACCATAGAGGCACGATCGAGGTGGTAGATAATCCCTTTCTTGTTGAGAGGGAGTATTGAAGTCCAACAAGAAATTACAGCACACACACTAGTGTGGGACCAATAGGTCCTAGCGATACATTAGTGTGATGGCCAAATTAATTAATTAATTTTGTGCAGTGTCAAATTTAATTTTCCCTAAATTAAATTGGACAATAAAATGTAATATTATCTCATGATCACTTGTAATAGTTAACTGAGTGTGATAAAATCAGTTATCTCATGTATTTCGAGTTGAGGGTGGTTGGTAAGGCATGCAGAGTAATTCTATTAGTTACAGAGCTTGAATTGCATTTGGTGCATTAGTTTAATGCATGTGTAATCAGTTAACTCAATTAGGTGAGTTAGAGTCAGTTGAACTAGTTCTAATTGTTTGTTGCACTAGTGAGAGATCAAGTGAATTAAATATTATTTAATTCACAATCAATGATCTGCCATGCAACTGATGATTTACTATTAATAGTTGCATGCATTTCAGTTCCAGTGGAGACCCAGTTGAGACAAAGCTTAAAGGGATATTAACTATCAGTTGTGTGATTAGTAGGTTTCCTGCATTCAACTAGACATCCATTGGATTTCCCATGATCCTTGTGCAATTTAGGAAGGCCAAAATTCCTAAAGAATAGGGATTGCATTCACGAGGAATTGCGCAAGCAAGACATATTCTTTAGAGGTTGAGAATTGGCTAAGTGTTGAACATTTTTGTCTAAGACATTCTAAGACAATTGTGAGAGTGCAGGAGACTCTTGTGAGAAGAGTGCATTGTAATTGTTTCATGATTCCATGGCTAATATACAATAGAATATAGAGTGGTTTTGAGCAACAAGATTTCCCCGGGAAATTATCTGTGTTGTGGTTTGATTTTATTCTTTCTTTGCTTCATAAGATTGGCACTTGTGTTTAATTTCTGCAATTGATTTGTAGAAGTGATTCAGTATATAGCTTTAGTACATTGTTAGATCAGATTGGATCCATTGATATACATATGTTTGTATAACTTCTACACTTATACCCTGAACTCGTTGAGGACATGCAAAGAAAAGTTGATAAAGAGAAGACCGCTCTGATACCACTGATCCAAACTTATTCACAAACGTAATAGAATACAGATATAAACATAAACACAGAGATGCATCAAAAATAAAACTTCATTTCATTAATATCAAATAACTGATATATGCTTACATACATAATGGAAATAAACGAGCTTGGACGATGGTATCTTATCTCTGAGAAGAGATGTGGCGGCTACATGCCTCTAAAATGTGTTACAATGAGGCTCAAGGGAATTTTTATTAATGAACAACAAGGGAAAACCATAAACAACCAAAACCCCAACCCCATGAGATGGAACGCCAAGAGTTTGTGGACCCTGTTGGGAGCCAAATTCCCGAGGTCGTAAATTGGTCATATTATCTCTGTTTCGCGCGTACGATACCTCATTGGAAATATCTCTCTGAGTACTACAGGATTTTCTATAGGCCCTTTCCTATGACTATGGGCCTGCTGCGCACCTCAAAAAAACGTCGTTTAGGGGGTCAAAATTTCTCTAGAAGTTAAGGACCTCAAAAAATGCTAAACATTACTATAAATAAGGAAACTGATGAAACCGAATGAAACCAACTGGAGGTCTAGGTGGAATAGGGGGTGGACACCAATATCCATCTGGATCAGTAGTGTCCATTCGATCACTTAGTTCCAATTTATACTAGCAAGAATTTGTGACTCCACTAAGGCACTGCTCTCATAAAAAGAAATCTAATTTAATCAATAGTCTTACTCAAATTTAACCAATTATCTAGGTCACTCATCCATGTCTCTCAAACATGTTGGTTTCCAACTTGTTTCCCTTCACTTAATTCCATAGGGACTACCCCCGATAGTTTTTTGTTAGGAGACATATATAACGGAGTGGGCGGGGATCAGAGTGACAACCCCCATCCTGACCGTTGTCTGACAATCTGGGAAACAATATTTTTTGGCGTTGTTGTCGGGGACGAGTTTTCTCATTGTCAATGTTTACGACAATTTTGATAATGTGATAATCCATGTCATATTTTCATTTAGCCCGTTAAGTGTGACAATGTTTTTTCTCACCCTTCTTGCATCATTCTTCATTTATTCATCACCTTATCTCGTGTCCTCTCGCTAATATTCTTATCACTTTATTCACTTCTCTATTTGGACTTTAGCACCTGGAAATTTGGGTTAGTTTCTTCTTTGGGTGGCGACTCCACTTATATTCATCCATTTTTTCTCAGGCAGGAAATATCTCCTTGATATCCATCTACTTCTCCTTGACGAAATTTTCAATTTTTTCTTTTGGATTGTAGAGCTAGATTCAAGTTCAATTGGCGACTCCATTTCTTTCATTTCTTACAATATTTTCTTCTAGAGGCTCACTTCTTGTGGATCTCTTGTTTTTCTCTAACAAGGGTATCTCTCTCTGAAATCCATTGGCTCCCTTTCCACTTAAGCAGGTCATCATGGATGATTGTTTCACCCCTTATCATTTTACTGACATTATTCATGATCTTGTGGGATTCCATTGTTAATTTTCCTTCTTTCATGGGTAATGATGCAGTCACTGCTAATGATCATCTTACAAAGTTTGTTTTTAGTATGGAAAAGTGAGGTGGTTGTGCATATGATGAAAATGAGTATGTCAATATGTGACTATTTGTTCTTTCATTAGAAGATGATGCACAACATTGGTTTGGGAATTCCCTAGTGAAACCTTTGACTCCTTAGAATCAATTTTTTAGGCCTTTGAAGATAAATATGGAAATAAAAGGGGCTCGCCTTGTGCCTCTAGCATTGATCAAAGAGATAAGATTAGTCATGTGAAGGACCCAAATGTCACAGAAATATATCAATAGGATGTATCATATTGTCAATCGTGTAAATGTTTTTCATGATGAATCCACTTGTGTAGTTGCAAGAAGAGTCCACGATAGTGGAAAAGCAAGGACGGGTTTTCAGGTTGGTAGCAACACTAAAAAGGAAAAATACAAGAAACTTATCATTGACTTAACTCAAATTATGAAGACTATGGAACTTAATAAAGAGAAATTGGTGGCAGATCATGTCAAAGATATAAGAACCTTATTCACCAAATTAGAAAAACGTGATGAGGAGCTAGAAATCATGAATTTCAATCACTTTGATCAAGTGGCCGCCATGCAAAGCCATTTGTTCACTATGGAAGCAAATAATAAAGAAGAAATGAGTTTGATTCAAGTAAATTATGATAAAGTAATAAAAGACATGAAAATTGGTTTTCAAAGTAGGTTGTCAACTATAGAGTAAAGGCATGATAAGGAGGTAAAGATCACGAAAACCAATCACTCTAATCAAATGACTACCATTGAGGAAAATTGTGCTCGAGAGATGGAGGCTATGAAGTCTAGTATGCAGAATCATTTTATTTCCATAAAAACATATCATGAAAAAGTAATAAAAAATATGGAAGTTGGTCAAATGTGTCTCTAGAATAAGTTTTTGACCATGGAGGAAATCCATGCCAAAGAAATCAGTGCTATGAAGCTTTAACACTCATATCATATGGGCGCCATGAGAATTGAAAAGATCACTCTTCAGAATAAACTACAAATAATGGAAAAGATATAGGTATAGGAACTTCAACATGAATCAAATAATGAAAGAAACAAAGAGCCTCTGACAGATCACAAGCCTCCCGGTCCGCCAGAGCAGTTCTCATCTCATTTTGAGGAGGTCACTTGCCCCACTCAATATAGGTCAGTTTGAAGTACCAAAATTTAAAATGAAGCTAATAATGGCTAGGCTTATGTGTCACCTTTGACCGAGTACATACAGAATACGATTGGGCATACTTCAGATCCTTCATTCAGTCATTCTCAGAATCAGGACAAGAAATCTACAGTGGTCTCATTATTGACATCACATCCCACCAGGAAGAAAATTACAAGGCAGAAGAAAATAAAAAATAAAAAATTTGATGCATTTTATGGCCGAGAGAATCTCGATATTCGAATGAGTCACAGTCCTAGCATTTTCATAATTCAACATGGCACATCCGAGAAGCAACCCACAAACTTGTCGGAGAGTTGGAAGATGCTCAGTATGCACCATGTTGATGACATATGATGCCATAAGGCCTCATTTTTTATATTATCTCTAACCTTATTCTCTTTTATTACATGTCAGTTAGATTGTTTTACTTTCAACATTTATAGTATGCCGTTTATATTTTAATTTATTAGAGTAGATTTCTTTGTCCCGGTGATATATTATATATATGCATATGATTTCGATGTTGAATGGATATCTATTTGTTGGAATTATGTTTTCTTGGATGCAGGATTCTGGGGTTTTCACGTTACTTCATGGAAGAAAGGTGTCCCCATATGGAGTCAGATGTTGCACTCAAATTTTCAAAGTTCCTAGGAGTTTTTTTAACCTCACTGATTACCTTTGTTTCTAAACACGGCTAATCAGAAGAGTTTTTTCCTGTCCAGAGTAAACCCCCAAAGCTAGGGTGAAATTTGCTATCGAATTATTAGGTGATTCCTAATTTTTTTAGTCAAGTCTGATGTAAATGTGGTTTGGGAATAATTTAAGCTAGTTGGCTTAATTATTTTATTACAAATTGCTTGGTTTATTAGATCATATTGTGACGCAGATGGGTTATGTGTCTTGAGGGTCTAAGCCTAATGTGTATTCCCTCTTTGAATCTTATAAATGTAAAATATTATGTATTAGAGGGTTGGAAAAATATTAAATCCCATAATGTGTAAATTAATTAATTTTTATGGCAAAATAAAATTAAATCCTAAGCGAGAAAATTAATTAATTAGAGTCAAATTTAAATTTTCGTATGAAAATAAATTCTCCAAATGGAAAATTGCGTGCTTCTTAAAAGAGTCAAATTTTAAAGGTCGTCCACCAAGGGAATATTGTATATTTAAAGAAAAATTGGACCATTGGTCCTTGGTGGTTAATTGAAAGACAATGTTTTGAGGAAATTAGCTCAAAATAATTAATTTTTAGCTAATTAATGTGGAGTTAAATGATAAATTCGAAAATTCCTCAAAAAAAAATTAAAATATATATATATATATATATATATATATATATATATATCTTGACGTGTTTATCAACGACCAAGATTATTTTGACAAAAATCAAAGAAACTCATTAGACAAAATTTTAGTTTAAAAGTGGCCTCCTAAGGAAAAATCAAGAAATTAATAAAAATGTCATGTAAACATTTTTTAATTTTAATTACGTCAGAGGCATTCTCTTTGTTGGCTTTGGGTGAGCAGACACTGTTCACCCCAGCCAATGAGAAGATTTTCGTCCTCCCGTTCAGACTGTCAGTCACCCAGCGTCCATTTAATGTTTGATGCGTCTTCGGAAGCCATGACAGATGCATCTCTTACAGAAAGCGTTCTCGGCTAGGGACTGGTTTCACATTAACGATCTGAGGAGGCTTCTGCCAGCGCTTCACTTCAAATTTCGGCTTGCAGGGCTTCCCGTTCATAGACTTTAGCAACACAACTCCCTTTTCTCTCTCATTCGCATCTGTAGAGTGTTGTGTTAAGTCCATTTATGTGCAAACATCCTCCTTCACAGCCGTAGAACACTGCAGAAGCGCTTCTTCAAGCTGTGACTCGAGTATTGAGAACTCATCGATCTCATCGGTGTCTTCAAGGGTTTCTGTGAAAAAATCAGCAGAGCATTCCCTTGTTAATCTAAATGCACATTTATACATACGCCAGCGTTTGAGTAGGGAATTGGGCGTTTGATTCACTCAATTGATTTTATATTTAAACCACGACCCAGAATATTGTTAGAGACTGAGTACTGAATGTGTCAGTCCTGTGAGAAGAGTTAACCAGGACCGATCAACTGACTCTTTTATTAAGGGCGCAAAAAAATTTAACCATTGACATTGAATATAACAAAAAACTGCATTTACACCCTATTTGATCGAAGCCATGAAACTGAGTTCGAACCATAGAAAGAAGGCGTGGCGAAATCAGGATCAAAGAAGGGTGGAACAATGGTCCGCAAGAGTGGAGGAGTAATATAAAAGGGAGACACAGTTATCGTTGGATCCAAAGGATCAACTGACGCGATCAAATGGTGAGATGGTGCGGCAGAGTTAAACATAAGAAAGAACGAAACCTTGAGTCGAGAAGGAACCGTGAAGTGAATAGGAAGGGCGGATTCAAGAATTAAAACCGGTAGTATCGCGCAAGGGAAAAATGGTAATGGGTTTTGATAAAAAAACGTGATTCCACTAGCTGCCTGACACGTGGAAAAAGATGGTATTCGAAAACCGGGTTCATCGCGTTATTTTGCAGCATTAAAGTTCAGGGTCCCAAAAAATGCGATATGCGTTAGGCTCGTTGATTTGGCGGAGGAAGAAATCCAACGGCCACAGTACCACGTGATGTCCGAAAGTTAATAAGATATGCTGTGGGGTTGGGACATTTCATTTTAATACATGGACTTTGACATTCGACGGTGAGCACGGGAACCTCGAGTGCGGGAAGAAGCGGAACCACGAGGAGGGCGTGAACAGTGTAAGTTGTTTTGAAGTCGAAAGGTGGTTTTCACATTTTTGAAAAGCGGTAAGCAGTAATTGAGTTTCGAACGCGATATAGGTCGCTGCCCAACATGTGTCCTTGGGAAGATTTGGAAAACCACGAATTTCACATTGTTTTTGAGCGTTAATTCTCGGTGAGAAAAAAAACGCGAAAAATTGTAGTGGTCGCTCGATCAACGCTTGGAGTGCGACGCCATGTGGATTGTTGGATCCGTTCAACTTTTAACCAAGGTATGCCTATATGACTTGTGGGACCTGAAAGGTTATTAGCGTTGGAATAAACCTAATTCAAGACTTGTTACAATGTCAAGGGGGGATGTAATGCATGTTTAGCGTTATCGTTAATATGAACCACATCAAAGGTTGTGCTTATAAGATTCGAGTATAGAGGAAGTGGGACCAACAAACGTAAGTTCCAATGGGTTCTTCGTATAGTGTACGACGTTTATTTAAATTTTATTTAATATGTTTTAAAGAATAAAATAAATGTTTTCTATTTATATATTTTATAGAATAATAATTATTCATTTGTTTTTATTATTATCGAATAAATTAAATGTTAAAAATAATTAAATAATATTTAAAGTTTGAATTTATATATTTATTTTATTTTTAATAATTAAATGCTATGATAAATAAAAATAAAATAAATAAATAAATAAATAGAAATTTAAAAAAAAAAAAGATTAAAAAAATAAATAAATAAAATAAAATAAAAATAAAATTAAATAAATTAAATTTTAATAATATTAAATTAATAATTATTATTTTTATTAAAATAAATATAAATATTTAAAATTCAAATTATAAACTTTGATCATTTGGTTTACTCTTTTTAAAATAAAATAAAATGATTTTTATTATTTGAGTCAAACTAGCCGTTATTTTACAAACAGCTAGTAGGACCTTTACTTTCTATTTAAAGAGGTTATTTAATCAGATTTTCCATCTTGTCCTGATGATGAACCACACTGGCTGGTTCGAAACGCGTCGACCTAATCTATTTTGATGTGATTTACACAGAAAGATTTTAGTCACAGTTTAAAATCCAATGTTCCATATCGTCACAAACTTTTAATTTTCACAAAATTACTTCCCTTACATATCTACCGCCTTCCGGCGTTCCTTTGCACCTCTTGGTGCAATTTCTAGTTTACTTCTTTCTTTCTTTTTTTGTAAGATTCATAGTAACTTTCTATTATCCAAAATATATAGGGCAGATTGTCATACAAGATAAAACAAATACAGTGACCTCAACCTGCCCGAAGGAAACCAGGTCTGTTGGCCACCGTATCGAGTTAAATGCAGACCAAAAACGAAATTGTCTTATCCTGCTACTTACAACGTTAAGAACTGCAGTGTGTCCATAATATTTACAAATAAAACAAGAAGTTAAACTGATGAACTCCAAAATTATAGAAATCTAAAACAGTTAACGAGAAAGATCCACAGGAACTGGAGCAGTAGCAGTGGTACCTAACACCTGCTCACTGCATTGTGTTATTTGCAACTGATTTTCTATCTTACCAACCCTGTCATTCAGCTGAATCTGAGCTTTGAACATTGTGTGCATGTCCAGCTTCATTTGTTGCAATTCAAACAGAACTGAAGAGTTGATGCTCTTTTCCTCTTGACATGCCATGGCCTTGGCAAGAAGGCATTTCATCTTCCAGTAGGTCTTCACTGATTGTTGAAAGACGGAAAATAGAACTCGAGTACTTCCTGGATCTGTTATAAAATCCATTTTACAAATATGAGCTTCCATGTCTTCATCCTCGCTGTCTGTTTGTATTTCCCAACCATGAATTTTTGTTTTAATTTGAGCCAAATTCCCTTATTCATATACTTGAGCAATGTCTTGCAACACTTGTTCATTAGACTTCCTACCCCTCCTACTCCTGCCAGCCTTTTGATGAGGCTGCCTATAGCGATTTACCTTCCCTGGTTGCCCTTTAACCATATTGGAAGCAGTAGAACTTGAAAAGAAGCATGTGGCCAGAAGTAAGTCAAAAACGTAACGTAATAAAACTGAATAAAGCTCTGTTACAACGAACCCAGCTCGCATAGCCATACCATTAATGAACAGGGTGACAGGACATCGAAGACTGTTATGGAAATTAACCAAGAAACAACCCATAACAAAATCACAGAGAATATTATGCCAATGCCTCTTCAGAATTAAAGATAACTGCCCGCAAGAGATAGCAAGAGAGCCACAAACTATCCACCTGGCTGTGACATATCCAACATCATTTTGAAAGACTACAACAGAAACCATGCCAGTACAAATTGAAAGAAAACTATGGTCGTTCCATCCCATCAAACCATGCCCAACAGACACTACAGGGACCATTACACCAACAAACCAAGCGTAAAGAGGAAGCACTTTACGAAGCCCAAAATACATGTAATGCCGAAACAGATAGTTGATATCAGAAAAAGCCCCATGAGAAAGGTTATCAATAGCGGGTGAACAGGCAATACTGCCAACCATGAACCCATATAAAAGGAGCATGAACCACAAATGGAATGATTTAGAAGAGACATGAAAACCCTGAGAATTATATAATGAGAAAAGACCAAAACGAGAACAAAAAACAAGCAAACCAGGAGGGCTTCGGAAATGAGGTTCTATATGCATAAATCCCATGTTCCCTGTTCGAAACCACCTTGAAGAAACATTATATAAATCCTCAAACACTGGAAGAAGGAGGGATGTATCATGCAGAGTAAACAAAGGTAGAAACGAAAAACGAAAGCAGGGCATGAAAGGAAGAATTGCCATGACATACCACAAACAACTTCCACCCTATCTCTGGAGAATTTGCTGCAAATCTAGATTGATCACTTGCTGGATAACGCCAATGAAAGAACTATACCGAGAGAAAATGGTAATGATAATGAAAAGAGCAATAAAGCTCATCACCCGCAGCGCATAACATTGCATTAATCCTTCTGACAGTAGGTGGGTGATTTCGACAGGCTGGTGCATGCAAATAAATGCGAGGAGTGGAGGCCTGCCGCCGGAGGACTGCCGCCCTAATAATCACACAAGGGTATGTAAGTCATCCACCACATGGAAGCCCACTACCCTTTCCGTCAATCCGGCACCTCGATCGGGGGAATTTTAATTTACTTTTATCTATGCTCCAAAATATTTATTAGCACAAGATTCAATAAACGTTTTTAATATATTAATTCTAATTTTTTACTTTTATCAACATCCCTAAATATATGGCACTTTTATTAAAATAAATGTCTATATATATTTTATATTAAAATATAACCATGTGTATTTATATTTTATATTTAATTGTGTATATATAGTTTATATTTAACAATTTCTTGATGTTTTTTTTAAGTATATTATTCACTGAAGCCACAATTTTACTGGAAATATATTTTTTGGTCGCGATAATTTTTCCTTTCTAGAATAAGTTTTTTAACTATTTAATTATTTTATATTTAACTTTTTTTAACTATTTAACTATTTTATATTTAACTATTTAACTATTTTATATTTTTGGTGGAATTTGGTAATTTGTCCTTTTTGGAATACGTTTTTAACTATTTTATATTTAATTATATTTAACTATATATTTTATATTTTTGGCTGCAATTGGGAATTTGTCATTTTTTAATACCTTTTTTTTAACTATTTTATATTTAATTATATTTAACTATTTAACTATATTTTATTTTTAACGATTTAATAAATTTATATTTTACATTTTATATTTAACTACATTTTAATTATTTAACTATAATTGTATTTTATTTTTAATTATTCAAAGTTTTTACATTTAACTATAATTGTCTATATTTATATTTTATATTAACTATTTATATATATTTTATATTTAACTAAATTTTTTGGTGTTTTTTTGCCATGATTATTAATGTCAAATGGGCTCATATTTTAATTTATATTTTTTCACTAATATCAAGATTTACATTGCATTAATAACTTTTTCAATATTCCAATTCATATGGGTAAGGTAGGTAAATAACATTAATAAAATATACTCAAATTAATAATAAAATATTTGGTAGATACCTAAATTAATAATAAAATATTTCAGGGATACCAAAATTAAACAATTTAAAATTATTTAGGACATGTACCTATTTTTAAATTTAAAATATTTTGATTGGTTTACATATTATGACATCGAAAGTATGTGAAATTTTCATGGGCACTTTTAGGTTGAAATTTCCTCTAATGAGCCGTTATTTTTCCATCTGGAGGATTTATCTATAAATTAGAGAGTCAGTTGAGTGTCTAGTCATCTTGATATCTAACTAGAATAGTTGTTGAAGCATTTTGTAAATTATTTCCCGTTGGGAACTATTTTTTGTTGATCTGTGGTATGTATTGACTACGGGTTTCCTTTATGGTGATTTACTTGATATATTTTAAGACAATACATAGTGTTTGCAGGTACTCAATCATTGGTCTCCAAGTTCACAGACTATGGGCACAGATCATCTTTCTTGGATTCTTGGTTTTTACATGGTCGTTTTCGATATTGTCAAGTATTCTTGTTATAAGAAGATTCTCACTAAGCCTTTAAGTGACTCAAACAATCTTAACTCAAGATAACCTCACTCATAATCTCTAGCACAAGTATATTAGATCTTGATTTGCATTAAGAGTTGACCTCCTAGCATAATCTAGGTTGATAGAGAATTACGGCAACCCTTTCCAAAACTAACTTGAGATATTCAACTCTTCCTAGTAGTTAACAATGTGACCTTGCAGTTGTTAGAGCCGTAGTCTCTCCAACGTCCGAGGCACATAGTGGGAGGTATCGCTAATCAGGCCACTTCCTGTTTCCCGTTGGCTTCCATTTCACAACTTACTTTGAGGATTGTTTCTCAAAATAGTTGGAAGAAACATTTAGATTATGCATCTAACTAAAATTTACCAAGATCATTGCATCTCACATAAACCCAAGGTCTTGCATATCATATAGTTTAGTCAAACATTCAAGTAGCGGGTGTCCATCCGGTCACTTGGTTCCAACTTACTACAAGCAAGAATTTGTGACGCCATTAAGGCACTAGTATCATAATAAGAAATCAAATTTAATCAATAGTCTTGCTAAAATTTAACCAATTGGTTGGGCCACTCATCTGTGTCTCCCAAAAAAGTTGGTTTCCAATGTGTTTCCCCTCACTTCATTCCATAGGGACTACCCCCCATAGCATGTTGTTAGGAGACAACTAGAACGGAGTGGGAGGGGATTAGAGTGATAGCCCCCATCCTGAGCATTATCATGATGCCTATACAATTCCGACAATAACACATACCAAGGAAGATATAGAGTGCGTGAACCTTGATACATGTTGTTCTCCCTAATAGCGACGAGGTTTTATTCATCTTTTCAAACAATATCGATATGTGTTCATGTGGACCTATGATGATTTGAAAACCTATGGTACATGAATCATCCAGCATGTGATACATATATAGGAAGGGGTAAAGCCATTCCAGCAAAATTTGGTAAAAGTTTGTCGTACCCTTAAACCCATGATTCAAAAAGAACTAAGGAAGTTGCTAGATGCTTGGATCATCTTTAAAGTTATTCATTCTACCTGGGTTTCTAATTTGGTTCCAATCGGGAAGAAGTATGGATAAATACACTTATTGTAGATTTTCCCAACTTGAACTAGGCTTCTGATAAGGATATTTATCATGTGCCGTCTATGGATCAGATACTCCATACGGTATCTGGGTCAGATATGTTCTTGTTATTGGATATATTTTCAGGATACAACCAAGTTCTAGTAGCATAACCCGATAGATTAAAAACAACATTCAGGACTAAATGGGGTACATTCACATTTAGGAAGATGAAGTTTGGAATTATAAATGCAGGTGCTACCTTTCAACGGGCTATGTACATCGTGTTTTGAGGACTAATTGGCCAGAGTGTGGTAGTTTACTTGGATGACATTATGATATTTTCAAAGAAAATATTTGACCTTTATCGTTATCTAAAGCAAATCTTCGAGCGATATTGGAAATATGGCATATCATTAAATACTAAGAAAATCATATTCAGAGTGTCCGAGGGAAACCTCTTGGGACACATTATAGCCAAGAGTGGGATTAAAGTGGACCCGAAGTGGGTCAAGGCTATTGCTCAAATTCCCTTTCCCATGAACAAGAAAGCTATGCAATCCTTCTTGGAGAAGATAAATTTTCTTCAGAAGTTTATCTTTGATTATGTAAAAATTGTTAAGCCTTTGCAAGAGATGATCAAGAAGGATGTGATATACAAATGGGACCGCAAGGAGAATGATGCTTTTTCCAGTATTAAATAAGTGACTTTCGATGCCCCAACACTATATAGTCCATGCTTTAATAAAGCTTTCTTCTTGTACATTTTTTCTTATGACACATCTATTGTAGTCATTCTTACACAAAAGGACAATCAAAGAAATGGGCAGCCAATATTGTTTATCAGTGTTGGCCTATGGGGATCCAAATTGAATTATCCTGCTAGAGATAACCAAGCCTATGCAGCTTACAAGGCAGGGAAGCACTTCAAGTCTTACCTCTTGAAAACTCTTTTTTTTATATTTTTACCTCATTTATTGTCATTTTATTATATTTTTACATGAGGCATAGAGGTGAGTAGGTTACCTTGGGTGTGTAGTCATGCTAAGGGGGATATTTAGGGAAGGAGCATGTGGACATAAATTGTGATGGATGAGAGATTTGTAGGGTACATGGATTTTTGGCTTGGGATAAATAAGTTGCACAATCAAGTTTATATATATATATATATATATATATATATATATATATAGATATAGATATATCATTTGTTTGGATCATCTTCATGCTAAAAAAAGTAGGTTGGTTTCAAATCCAAGTGACTCCCACCCTCAACCATTTTATGTGAATTATATTTTTCTTGGGTGGTTGGAAGGAATGATTGATATCCTTCCCACCCAAATTCAATTCCCATAAGTGTCATGATGAACTCATTTAGAATATATTATTGTGAAAATATTAGAAATAAAAAGCTATCCTCAAAATAAAGATAGATAAGTTTTCTCCCCACATAAGGTGGTATGGGGACATTGTTGTGATGAGGGAAAAGAGTATGGGCTCACGATAATTGTTCCCATGTAATGCACTCTCTATTGTATTTATTTCCCACTTGAGGGTAATATGATCCCTTCATCGTGAAATTTTAAGGTACCATTGCATCCATGGAAACGATAGGCATAAACAACTAACTTGGTTATTGGAAACAATGGTGCAATATAGTGGGATATGGTGTATGTGTGGAAAACTAGCATGGCATTCCATCCATGCTATGTGATAATGTTGGCCATTAATGACAAAGTCATGAGATATATGTAACTTCTTGGGGTAATTTTCATTATTCACCTCTTAATCTCCTTACTACTTACTCGATTTTTCAATTTGATTTTCAAATTGGTTTGTGGATCTATTTTACAATTTGCCTTCAAGCTTCATGGAACCAAGCTCGACTAATAAGGGAAAATATCCTTGCAAGCCTCCTCCACATCGAACTAGGGCAGAGGGAAATGTTTCTACTACATCATTGTAATTCCTCCATTCAACCTCATCGATTCTGCACAATCAGGTGTAGTCAATTGAAGAAAAGGTTTCTGGTTCGTGAGGTCTCCTGGAAAAAGTCCAAATTGAGGTTGAGGTAACAATCCTTCATTGTGGACCCTTGATCCAACTAAACCATGGGGATCAAGTATCATTGTATGCTATAATTTATACTCCCACATGAAAACCTTTGTGGGCCAAGCTTTAATGTTAAAGTATCAGGATTGGCAAGGAATTTTTGAACATCTCGAGTTAATTGAGAATTAAAAGCATTTCCTAATCACCTTGGTTTCATGGTTGGTCAAAAATCAAGATGGTAAAACTTTAATGGACACTCCAATTTCATCCAAGAGAACCCCCATAGTGCTTCATTTTTCCTTAGAGGAGGTAGGTTGCAACACTTCTCTTTAAATTTTGAATTTTTATGTTATTTTCTTTTATATGTAATCTTCTACTTTGAGTCATAATGATTTACAAACTTATGGACCTCTTTGGACTAGTTTCCTATATGGAAGTCCCTTAATATTTATGTTAATATGCCTTTTACACTTTATGGCTTGATTTCCCTCTCTACAAAGGTATAATTAGTATTTTTTCCAAACAGGGTTCCCTTCTTGGACAAGTTTATAGGATATTTGTCTAAGTTTACATGTGTGAACTTTATGATCTAAGTTTACACCAGAATCAATGATGCATCCATACATCTTTTAAGAAACGTAAGATCAGATTTCTTCTTAGCCACTTTTAATTGAGCCCGCTCAAAATGATGAACCTTATGAACCATTTCTCTTCCGTGTAGGGTAATAACGTTAGACTATCTCCGGGAAATGATGCATCCATACTATTTATTCATGAAGATCAGTAAACTTCTTCACCTTATCCAAAGGATGAACCACATAAGTTGGTTCGAAACGTCAACCAAATCTTAATGATGTGATTATTCCAAAAGACATTTATCTACATTATGGATCACAAAAGTTTTGGATATAACATTATTTTATTTTATTAATATTCTTATATTTCAAAATCATTATAATTTTAATTTTGATTGTGCTTGTGAATTTTGAATAATTCTTTAATCTAATTTCTTCTTGAATTTTAATTTTCCACAACATATCTAAGCAACAGTAGAAGAGAAACCGCCATAGTAGATCCAACAAGCAGCAAAGGAGTTCCCAGTGGTGAATCAATTTTCGGCAATCCCAGATCTGGAGGAGAACATTGTGTTGTCAAATAACATCATGGAATTCAAATCGAATGAAGGCATTTTGCGAGAGAATCCCACCCCTAAATGAAAACACCATGAAGCCCATCAGAGATTCCAAAGATCAAAGAATTGGTCATGGATGGAGAGATGGAAACAGAGACAAAAGATAACCACGAACCCCTCAGCGAGGATGAAAGGTCAATGATGGAGATCATTAAGACATGGGCCAAAGTGGAGTCGGAAGATATCTCGGATGAAAAAAAGATTAAATACCACCAACTTTATACCTAATGGCAAAGGCACCGTCAGGAACGAGAGAGATTAAAACAATAATTCAGGATTATGGCGACTCCTATCAGACAATAAAAGACAAGGAACACATAAACGTGGAGAGCAAGAAAAAGGGCAGCAAAATGAACAAAGAATCCATTCAAAATGTCGATGAGTTCCTCATTAACTAAGGGTAGGTGGTTTCAATTATGAAGTATTTCCCCACTTATCAACACTCTTCTCAATGAAAATCATCACCTGGAATATACGGGGCTTCAACAACAAAGGTAAATAGAGGCACCTTCGAGAAAGGATAGTAAGAGAAATGTTGAGTTTAACACAACAATCAGATGCACAGCAATTCAAATAATAAATACTCAGCTATCAATCATGCACATAAGACACAGGCATTAATGTGGTTCACCCAAACCTCCTGGGCTACGTCCACACAACAGGCATCGGCAATTCTTTATTAATAAACAGGAGATTACAAACTCTCACACCCACACCAAAAACAAACGTATGGATACCTGTTATATAGCAGGAGAATATAACAGCCTCATAAATCCTCTCAACTCAAATTTAGGATGCATTAACTCCCTCCCAACAAACTGGAGCTAATCTAGGAACTAATTCCTAATTTTTGTCACCTAATGAGATTTTTGACTATTTTATTAAAACAGAAAATCTCAACAATCTCCACCTTGACAACAATTAGCCTGATGCCATGTTCTTTATTATTTTATCTTTTCTGCAAGCCAAGAGAAGCCAAACACCAACGCAGCTTCTCCAACAAAACTGGTTTCGTGAACATGTCTGCACAGTTTTCCTTTATATGCACCTTTTCAAGAGAGACTCCCCTTTCAGTAATAACCTGTCTTACAAAATGGTACTTAATTGGAATATGATTTGATTTACTATGATAGGCCGGATTCTTAGCCAAATGTATTGCACTTTGACTATCACAAAGTAACCTGATGTTGTCCTGTAACCTACCAAATTCACCAAGCAAACCTTTCAACCAAACCGCCTCTTTGCAAGCATGAGAAGCAGCAATGTATTCTGCTTCAGTAGTGGATAAAGCAACAATGTTCTGTAGCTTTGAAATCCAGCTAATAGCTCCACCTGCAAGAGTAAAGACGTACCCTAAAGTTGACCTTCTCTTATCCAAATCACCTGCAAAATCAGAATCAACATATCCACAAACATATTCACTGCTTTTATTGTAAGTGATACAATGACTACTTGTGCCTCTCAAATACCGAAGCACCCATTTCACTACTGACCAATGTTCTTTTCCTGGATTTTCCATGTACCTGCTGACAACCCCAACTGCATGTGAAATATCTGGTCGAGTACAAACCATCGCATACATCAAACATCCTACTACATTGGCATATGGAATTCGAGACATATAATCCTTTTCTTCATCTGTATTAGGACATAAACCCGAAGAAAGCTTGAAATGGGAAGTGAAAGGGACTGACACAGGCTTCACATTATTCATACCAAACCTCAAAAGTATCTTCTCAACATACTTCTGTTGTGATAGCCACAGCTTACCATTACTCCTATCTCTGAAAATCTCCATGCCCAAAATCTGTCTTGCTGCTCCTAGATCTTTCATATCGAATGTCCTTGCCATCTGAGTCTTCAACCTGTTGATTTCATCAATGCTTTTGCTTGCTAAAAGCATATCGTCAACATACAACACTAAGATAATGAACATGCCATTTTTCAATTGCTTGAAATACACACAATGATCATATTCACTTCTAACATATTTCCGACTCAACATGAAAGAATCAAACTTCTTATACCACTGCTGAGGCGACTGCTTCAGGCCATATAATGACTTCTTGAGCCTGCAGACAAATTTCTTATTGCGATGTTGAAAAAACCCCTCCGGTTGTTCCATATAAATTTCCTCATCTAGATCTCCATGTAGAAAAGCAGTCTTAACATCTAGTTGCTGTAACTCTAAATCAAACAAAGCAACTAAAGCTAACACAATTCGAATTGAAACTATTTTAACAACTCGTGAAAAAATCTCATGAAAGTCTATGCCTACTTTCTGAGAAAACCCTTTTGCAACCAGCCGCGCTTTGTACCTGTCCTCCGTATCATTCACACCCCGTTTCAGCTTGTAAACCCATTTACACCCCACAGTTTTCCTGTCTTTCGGAAGCTCAACTAGATCCCATGTGCCGTTCTTACTCAAGGCCATCATTTCGTCCTTCATGGCTGCTTTCCACTTGTCACTATTCGAACCTTCTATTGCTTCCTGATAGCACAGAGGTTCATTGTCATTAGCAGTAAATGCAACCGAAGTAACATAATCATCATACCTTCTCGGTGGCCGTTTGATTCTTGTCGACCTCCTTAAGGATGTTTCTGGCTGACTACCATCTGTAGGAACTTCTTGCCGATCAGTATCTGAGACCTGTTCATGATCTAAACCTGAACCCTGTTCATGTTCTGAAACCTGTTCATTACTAGTATCTGAACTATGGTCATCATGACTATCATTAGAAGTGCTGTCAAACTGAATGTGCTGAAAATCAAATACATCATCTTGTTTCAATCTACTATCTACATCTAACTGTACAAGAGAGGATTCATCAAACTTTACATCTCTGTTGATGATGATTTTGCGGGTAGTAGGATCCCACAATCTATATCCCTTTGTTCCAACACCATACCCAACAAAGATATACCTTTTAGACTTTGGATCTAACTTAGTTCGCTGATGTTTTGGCACTAGAGCATATGCATCACAACCAAACACTCTGAGTTTAGAATAATCACAAGGGTGTCCTTTCCATACCTCTTGCGGAATTTTGCAGTCTATCGCTGTTGATGGCGACCGATTTATCACATAACAAGCTGTAGCCACAGCTTCCGTCCACAACTCCTTTTGCAACCCGGCGTTACTCAGCATACTCCTTGCTCTCTCTAGAAGAGTCTTGTTCATGCGTTCAGCAACTCCATTTTCCTGGGGAGTATAAACCGTGGTCTTATGTCTCTCGATCCCTGCATCCTTGCAATAGCTGTCAAACTCCTTGGAAGTAAATTCACCACCATTGTCAGTTCTTAAACACTTTATTGTTCTACCAGTGTTGTTTTCTACCAATGCTCTAAATTGTTTGAAAACCGAAAAAACATCAGACTTCCTTTTCAACATGTAGACCCACACCTTCCTAGAAAAGTCATCAATGAACGACACAAAATATGACGAGCCACCATATGACGCTGTAGGGGCTGGACCCCAAACATCTGAATGAATATAATCAAGTATCCCTTTACTAGTATGTTTGCTTGTTTTAAATTTTTGTTTACTTTGTTTTCCAAACAAGCAATGCTTACAGAAATCTAACTTTCCAGACCTTAGATTAGGAAGTAACTTGCGATCAGCCAAAATATTTAACCCTCTTTCGCTCATATGGCCCAACCTTTGATGCCATAGGCGAATGGAACTACTGTCATGTTCAGACACTGTAGACACATGATCTGACCCTGTTCTTCCTTCTAATTGAAATAGATTTCCTACTTTCTTAGCTTTCATTACTAGTAAGACACCTTTATAGATTTTCATAACTCCACCTTGAATTACAGTTTTATATCCATTCGTATCCAATGCTCCTAAAGAAATTATATTTTTCCTTAAGTCTGGAACATGTCTCACATCTGTTAATATTCTAGTTGTGCCATCAAACATTTGCAGTTGTATACTTCCTATCCCAACAATATTAGATGTGACATCATTACCCATGTACACGACTCCATCATTAATTGATCTATATGTCTTAAACCATTCTCTATGAATACACATGTGGTTTGATGCACCGGAATCTAACAACCAATGTTGATCATGATTTGACATATTAACAGACAACACTTCGTCGCTCATACCTGAACCAGATGCCGAACCTGTATCCGTCGCATTTGCCTCCTTCTTCTCTGACGAAGAATCTGCTTTAGAAGTTTGCTGCTGTCGCTTCCAGCAGTCCTTCTTCAGGTGTCCAGTTTTCCCACAATGCCAGCACTTCACCTTTGTCTTCTTTCCTTTAGACTTTGAATGAGAGTTGCTATTCTCACCACCGGAGTGTCTCTCTCTCGAGCGACCTCTGGCCATCATTTCCTCTGATGTAGAGGTGTCAGCATTCGACCTCCTCCTCGTCTCCTCAGACAACAAGGCTCCAACCACATCGATCTCAAAACGGGCACTCTGAGTTTTCGCCATCAGCAAAAAACACAAAACCAACAATAATCTCCAAAACTAACTGTTAAATTCCAGCAATTAAAAAAAACTGCCTATGCCTTATTTAATGCTGCCTTTGCCTCCTTATTAAAGGACTTCATAAAAAAAAAAAACTTTACCCTTTTACCATATAAAAAAGGGCCTTTCCTTTAATACCATATGTGAATGGCAACTTAATATTCAAAACACTTTCTTAAATGCCCTTCACCTTATAACATCATGGCATAAAATAAATTTTTTCAAATTAATAAACAAATGCCACCCTTCTTAACAAAATACCCTTCTTAACAAAATCGATTTTTGTTTTTGAAACCACCTCTTCCAAACAATCGAATTTATTCCTTTTTAAAAAACCACCACTTCAACCATGTGCAAATGGTAATAACATTGACTTAAAACAAAGCCAATAAATCGATTTATTCTTAAACCTTTTTTAAAATCGACTTTTTCTTTATCAAAACTCCAAATCGATATGTGACCTTTTTTTTAAAAACTCCATATGTGACCTTTTAAAAAATTCCAAATCGATTTCTTCCAAATCGACTTTTGCCTTCACATATATTTCATAACAGCATTTTAAAAAAAACTTCAAATCGACCTTTGGAAATCGTTTTACACATGTATGACGCAGTTTCAATCTGTGACATCTCCACACGTATGATAACTATGATTGCAATAATTTGTGAATAATTCTCTGCGTCTAATTTGATAATTCTCTGCGTCTAATTACATACCGTGGCTTGTATGACTTAATTTAAAATCGATTTTTGAAATTCAATATCAGCCACGAATGAGGAAACACTTTTAACTTATACGAGCTTTCTTTACGCGGTGACACCTCACTTCGGTGTCCCTTTTGTCACCTCCTACAATAAGCTAGATTTGACTTAAGCTTCATATTTGTTCAAAATTTCAAACTTCAACGCTGTTCAAAATTTCAAACTGTCAGATTTGTCCGATTTATAAATGGCGTTTCAAATGGATTATACGCAGACAGACACAGTGAATATACGCTCCGGCAACTCAGCAATTCGCACCACAATTACGCAGAAAATCCTCATTCGTTGATGCGTTCAAAGGCATAAACCAGGGTTTTAAACAAGACAGCATAAACCAGTGATTTAAAAAAAAAAACATTAACGCTGAACCAACCTCACACCATTTTGTCAAGCATCGCCTTCGCCTTCAATGTGCACTTCACGTGTTTTTTATCTTGGGTAATGGCGCTCCCAAGCCACCGGCTCTGGCAATCTTATAAAACACATCGACTTTAAAAAAAAAAACCGCATTCAGACCAATTCACCAGCGCTGCAACCGATTTATTTTTTGTTTCAACTACAGCCTCTCCACGCAGTTGAACAGCATCACCAGCGCTCGACCGGCGGACTCCACGCACCTCTGCACAGTCATACGCACTCCAACAGATGCTCTGATACCAATTGTTGGAGTTTAACACAGCAATCAGATGCACAGCAATTCAAATAACAAATACTCAGCAATCAATCATGCACATAAGACACACAGCTTTAACGTGGTTCACCCAAACCTCCTGGGCTACGTCCACACAACATAGGCATCGACAGTCTTTATTAATCAATTCAGGAGATTACAAACTCTCACACCCACACCAAAACAAACGTATGGATACCTGTTATATAGCATGAGAATCTAACAGCCTCATAAATCCTCTCAACTCAAATTTAGGATGCATTAACTCCCTCCCAACAAACTGGAGCTAATCTAGGAACTAATTCCTAATTTTTGTCACCTAATGAGATTTTTGACTATTTTATTAAAACAGAAAATCTCAACAAGAAAAGCCTGTGATAATTATTCTACAGGAAACAAAAGTGTCTAGTGAAAAAATAAATGATATTATGGATCATTGTTGGAAAGGTTTTGAATCAATTTTCTTGGATGCAAACAATGTGGATATAGAAATATTGAATCCAGTGGCTAAGCGTGGGGGAGCACAACTCTAAATTATTTCAGAAAGCTATGATCAAGCATCATCACCGTAACCAAATATTCTCCCTCACAACAAAGTGGGGATAACGACTCCTACAACATGAGGATTTATATGAAGAATTGGTCTCATATTACCAATATATACCCACGGAGACTGTTCCTAACAAACATGATGTTATTCGATGCATTTCGGCCCATATTCCCCAGTTAATAAATTTTGAACAGAATGATGCATTAATGCGGGAGATCTCATTTTCTGAGGTCAAAGAGGTGGTGAAGGATATGGCCAGTAACAAGGCACCCAAAGTTAACAACGTCACAATAGATTTCTTCAAATCATGTGGGTTTTTAATTAGATCATAAATGCATGCATTGATCGAGGAGTCTCGGAGACTCAAACAGGTGTGGTCAAATCTTAGACGAGATTGTAATGGCTCATGAAGTTATTCATTCCCTTAAACAAATGAAGACGAGATTGTAACAGCTCATGAAGTTATTCATCCTCTTAAAAAAATGAAGAAGGTTGATAAGTTGATTAAACTAGATCTCTCTAAATCCTATGATAGGTTAAATTGATATTACCTTCTCCAAGTACTTCAAACCTATGGTTTCTCTCCTTAGTGGATTGAATGGATCAAATCACTCATATCCACCCCTTTTTTCTCCATCTTTCTCAATGGTTCTCCTACCAGGACATTTTTTCCATCTTTTGATGTAACACAAGGTGATCCCCTTTCTCCCTTCATGTTCATCCTGGCTCCTCAAGGTCTTAGCATGTACATCCATGCATATTTGAGCCAAGGCTTCCTAAGACGGATTTTTATTTATGGTTCAAACCAGGATATTACACGTCAATAATTTGTTGATGATATCATGCTTTTTGGTGAGCTTTCCCTTCGTAAAAAAAAGGGCATTAAAGGGTATCTTATCAGATTTTATGGAAGTCTATGGGACTATGATTAATGGAGAAATCAAATATTTATTTTTTCAACACCAATGCGTTGGTGCAATCTCATTTAGCAAGGCTACTAGACTTTCAAATTGGAAGCCTTCCCACTAGATATCTTGAAATCCCTCTCATGGAAAACATGTTGTGAGCCTCCTATTGACATGATATTATATAAAGGATCACAACTAGATTGGAAAACTGGGCTTTTCACTCCTTGAATCTAGCAATTATAATGGTTCATATCAAATCAGTGCTTCAAGCATTGCCAATTTATCAACTCTCTATTTTAGCAGCCCCCAAGCTTATATTCAAATCCATCACCTCCAAGTTCGGAGATTTAGTATGAAAAGAAGCCAAAAATGCTAATAAGTGGGCTCTAGTGGTGTGGGAGAAGGTATGCATTCCCAAGCTGGATGGGGATTTAGGGGTGCAAGACCCATAAATCTTATTTAAGGATTTGGGAGCTAAATTATGGTGGAGATGGTTATAAGGTGATCCAGGTGGAAAATAATTACCATAGTTAATAATTTGTTTCTATCAATGGTTGTTGAAACCATGGATAATGCAATTTTACCTTCGTAATTATGATACTCACCCATGGTATTCACCCACGGATTTTGTAAACCATAGTTTTTACCCATGGTATTCACCCACTGATTTTGTAAACCATTGTTTTTACCCATGGTATCATAATTTATTATATCCACCCATGGTGTCGTAATGTATTATATTTTCCCATGGCATTCACCTATGGATTTTATAAACCATGGTATTTACCCATGGTATTTGAAATGTAACAGGAGACATGACTCTTTGTGAAAGATACCCATAAAAAGTACTCTCTGTGAAAGATACCCATAAAAAGTATAAATAGGGAACTTCGTGGAGTAAATCATCCTTTTTCTCATAATGTAGTCTCATGGTATATTACCCATTTCAATAAATATTTGAGTTCCTCTTGTGTTAATTTTATGAAATATTTCTTATATGCATTGAGTTCTTATTATTATGTTTTTATACAATATCTATTTTACGCACCATGCCATATTCTAAGTTCTTATTATACTATTGTTTTGCAATTGTGACATATTCCTTTGCCATTGGTGAAGTTTTCTTTGTCAAATAACTTGGTTCATAATGACATTAATGCATTATATCTCATGAGAACTTTATAATTCGGTGTTCTTGGGCCATACCAATATTGGGATGGGTGACTTGCTCGAAAGTTTTAATTTTTTATTCTTGTGTCAATATTTAAGTCTCATTCCTCCAACGATCTAGATCAGTGGTATCAGAGTAGGGTTGCTCTTGTCTATTTTTTTGTGCATGTCCCTATGAAGTTAGGGTACAAACTCGAACTATTGCAACCTTTGCAAAACCATCCTCACCGACCACAACAACCTCATATGGAAAACGAAAATAAAAATGACAGAGCAAGAGATCCTATCAAATTATTGCTCAAAGAATCACTTACAAGCCAGAGGAGTGAGAATGGAATCCTTTACAAAGATAATTTACAAAGAATTATCAAAGATAAGCCACCAAATCCCTACTAGGCGGATCGACAAGCGAACTATCTCAGCACGGTTATGGATCAACCACACAAAATCCTTGCCACTAAAATCTATTTTCTAGGTTGCACACTGTCAACATAAAAATTTTCCCACGAGCTTTACACAGTATCTCTATCCTCATATTTTTTTTCATCACAGTTATGGGACATCCACACAAAAACCTTGCCACTGAAGTCCATTTTCTAGGTCGCACACGATCAACATCACACTTGGCCACAAGCATTACAGGGTATCTTTATCCTCAAATCTTTGTTCATCATGGTTAAGGGTCGTCCACAAACCCACAGTTATGGGTCAACCACATAAAATTATTTCCTTCAACAAAACTTAGTTTTGGGTCATCCACAAATCCACAGTTATGCTCCTATTCAACAAAGGCTTAAGGGAAATTTATGCGATGGAGACCACTGCTTCTTAAGGGGGAAGGATTGATACAGGTGGAATATAATTACCAAATTTGATAATTATTTTTTCTATCAATGGTTGTTAAAAATATGGATAATTCATGACAATAAAAAAAATAAATTATAATATTAAAGTGAGAATCTAATTGCACGATTATTTCAATTTTACCATCGTAATTATGATAATCACCCAGGTATTCACCCATGGATTTTATAAACCACAGAATTTACCCATGGCATCATAATTTATTATATCTACTCATGGTGTCATAATGTATTATATTTTCCCATGACATTCACCCATGGATTTTGTAAACCATGGTATTTGAAATGTAGCAGGAGGCATAAATATCAGTGAAAGATACCTATAAAAAGTATAAATATGGAACTTCACTGTGGAGTAAATCATTATTTTTATCATAATTTAGTCTCATGGTATGTTACCCATTTCAATAAATATTTGAGTTCCTCGTTGTTTTTCTGCAATATTTCTCATACGCATTGAGTTCTTTTTATAATGTTTTATACAATATATCTTTTATGCATCATGTCATATTCTAAGTTCTTATTATACTATTGTGTTGCAATATTTCTCTTACACATTGTGACATATTCTTTTTCCATTTGTGGAGTTTCCTTTGTTAAACAACTTGGATCATAATGACATTAATGCAATATATATCATGATAACATTTCAGTTGAGCGCGCTTGGACCAAAGTAGTATTGGGATGGGTGACATGCTGCGAAGTTTTAATTTTGTATTCTTGTCTCGATATTTATGTCTCATTCCTCCAACGATCCGGATCACAAGGGGGTCAGGATCTTTGGAAAAAAATATGGGACAAAAAATATAGTTTGTCTCTTTCTCTCTCAAGAAGACAAGCTAAGACCAAGGGTTTACCCTTCAAGATCATATATATGGAATCTAGCCTAGGAAAAAAAGCACTTGATTTAGGACAAGGCCTTCTAGGAGATCGGGAATGGAAGAAAAACTCTCTTCTGGGAATTCCCTTGCCTCCGAGACTGGAAATACCTAAGGGAACTAAAGGATTACACTAAGGAACAAGGAGCTAATAAGATTGTGCATTACTAAAAATAAAATCAATTATCAAATACATGGTGAGTATGGAAATCAAATGAAAACTAGTTGGATCACCAAGCATTAAATCCATGGCCAATGTTAGCTCAATACCCATAGGAGCACAAAATATATATAGCAAAGGATTTAGGAAAATTATTTTGGGGTCATCAAGTGAAAGGTGTGTTTTCTCTTAAACAAACGTGTACCCTTTTAGAGGGCCATCTAGACCTACCTAGAGAGCCCCTATGGTGCAATATTTGGACATATAATTTGTGGCCAAAAGTGGCACATTTCTTGTAGTTAGTGGGAAGGATAAAAATTATTACATGGGATCACATCCGCAAAAAATGTTTTCAAGGCCCCTCTTTATGGCATATATGCATATATCCAGGGAACAAGAAGAAACAATGGAACATCTTTTAAATTCTTACCCTTTCATAGACAATATCTAGAGTCGAGTCCTTCATCTCTTTGGCCACTTGGATTGCTCACCCAACAATCTAATTGAAACACTGCAGAACTTGAAACTATCTCTATTTAATAATCCAGATGTCAATAGAGCATGGTCCCTGGTTGGTGGTTTTGTCTTGTAGACAATATTGAAAGAGTGTAATTGGAGGATATTTCAGAACAAAAAAGCATCTAGTGAGTATGTTTGAAAATGGTAAAGTGAATTATTAGGGGGACAATCCTTTCAAAGTTGTGGTCCCCTGAGGATTGGAAAGTCAATCAATAAGAGGCTTCTATTCTGAATTATCTATATATTTCCCAGGCTATGACATCCTCAAGAAATCCCATGTCTCCTCCCCTTTCCAACTCTTCCCCCTCATATTTTATACCCCCTCCCCTCGATTTTGTTCAGTTAAATTTTGATGGGGCATCTAGAAGGAATATGAGCCCAGTCGGATATGGTGATGTCTTTAGAGATTGGAATGAGGCATCTCTACGAGAATTGGCAGCCAATTGTGGCATAACCAACAACAAAGTAGTTGAAATTTTTTCCCTTGAACAAGGTTTGCATATAGTAGTTGAAATTGGTTACTCAAAACTTGAAGTGGATGGGGATTCTCAATTGGCTATCTCTACATCTCAAAAACTTATCGATGGTACACTTATCTCTAAATTGGTCAAGAGCTAGTGATCAGAACTCCTCATCTCTCGCATCTAGAAACTACTTTCTTAATACCATATATGTCATTACCTCTCATACACACCTAACTAGGAACAAACTTCTTGACCTTTTAACTAATATGGGAAGCCAGGACAATGAATTGAACTTTATATCTCACTAGTTAGAAACTATTTGTCTAAGTTGGAAAAATTGGTTGCAAACCATTCTAGAAGAAGATAATATCACCCTGATGGGGGTGGAGGAACACAAGAGGGTGGAGTTCAGAGTGGGGTGGTGTCTTCGACCTCACAAAGTCATGATACCATTAAGGAGGGGGGTGGTGTGGCTTTCCCCTCGATGCATTATACATGTGGAGGTCTTCATCTATTTTAATGGGTCACCTGATCTCTGTACATTCTCTCTCGATCCTTCAATTGTTTAGAAATCCAATTCCCTTTATGAATGGTAAGCATGGGCCATAGGAGTGGTTTTTAGGCATCCCTGCGAGCCTAGGTTCAAGAATTGATGATGGTGAATTCCTAGTAGTGTGGGAGTTTTTGGTTGAAAATATAGAGTGGAAAAGGTTTACCAAGTTTTATCTATCATTTCTTCCTCTCAAAATAAAAATCTTATTATCTTTGGAAGTGTAAGGAAATCATTCTTTCTAGGATCCAGGTCATCAAGAAGAGAATTTTAGTCTAACAAAATCCTATGTCAATTGTGTAATTATCAGCTTTGAATGGAATAATACATCAGAACGATGTTTGAGCTAGTTTGTGGCAAGGTGTATTCAATCCATCTTGGACTCATGTTGATGTAACCTTATGATCCTAGCTTTGTTTGCTTTATTATCTCATTCTAGATATTTTATGGTGGTGTTGGTTCCTTTTTCCCTATTTCTGGTAGATTTTGTGGATATCTAGGTTGGTTTGCTATCAAAGGCTCTATTTTACCTGAATTTGACTTCATTTTTTGGGCTATTAAACTTTCGCCATCATCACCTTTTCATTATTATCTCATGTTTTCGGTCCTAGTATTCTATTATTGCTATGGTTTTCTTCAATTTTTCTACAAGGGATAATAAGTTTTTATCTGTCATTTGGTTTTGGGTAAGGAGGGAGAGTCTAGTTCCCTTCAATCGTTGGAATTCTTTGTCTACAACTAAGGAGATTGACTGCTCTAGATTTTGGGGGAAGCAAATTTGTTGCATTCTTAGGGTCAACAAGGTTTTGTGGATAATTTGGGTTATCATACCATGCCAACATGGGAATGGGCGATGAGGTGTTGGGGAGTGTGGCTAGACTAGTAGGTTTAGCTTTGAGGCTTTTGTTCATGAGGCGGTCGTGACCTCTACAAGCATTAAGGTCAATATTCAACAAATTTCAAGGAATTCCCATAAGGATAGGTAGACCTTTTCAAATTTTGAGCTTTTGGAAGAAGTTTCTCATTGGCTCCCAAACCTTGGGCACGTGAGGGGAAGGATAAATTAGGTTATTCATATGGTTATTCTTCATTGGTAGTTGAAAACATTACTAGGGAAAGTTCTTAAGGAGAAGCGTGATGGTAGAAATGAAATCATATCCTTCCTTAATGACCTAAAATAGAACTGATAGAGAATGTAGGATAGCCTCGATTGACTGGAAGCTCATATGACCCATATCAGAAAGCACATACAGTGCAAATTCAAGCTTCCAGTACCCCTGGGCACTAGACCGAAAGACATTGCTCCTGTGACATCATTTAACTAATTTCTATCTATTTTGAACTATTTGTGTTTTTTTTTTGTCCTTTGGATATATGATGTGTTGGGTTGTGCAATCCACATTGTTTGATGTAAAAAATTTGGCATATCGCACACCAGCCAACAAATCTAGTGAAAATGAGGTTGGTATAATTTTTTGAAAGCTGAGATCAACAATGTAATCTTTTTCTTAATGGAAAACTCTCAACTTATATATATATATATATATATATATACAATTTAAATTTGAAGATTTTTTAAATTTAACTTAATTGATATAAATAATATAATTTTTAAATGTTAAAAAAAAATCAAAATCCCCTCTTCCCACATCTGAAAAAAAATTGAGACTAGTTCCCCTCACTAAAGGGAGGCCCCCTGTGAGACCTTAAAGAGTTGGGAATTGCATGAAGACGTGCACATAGGCACAACCACCACATCATCATTTCACACCCTGGGCTACAAAATATGGAAATATCCAAGCCTACACTAGACTCAAGGGGATTTGCGCAAAAACATCAAATGAGACATATAAGCAAGCATGTTAATTTAGGTATGTAGTCATGCTAAGGGGGCTAGTCAAGGAATGATCATGTGGACAAACATTTTGATGGATTAGAAATTCATAGGGTACATGGTTTATTGGTTTGAGATAAATAAGTTGCATGATCAAGTAGCATGGAGTTGGATTACAATTCATGGTGGGTCGACTGAAAAGTGTATGTATCAACACCAAAAAGAGCAAGGTGAAATACAGGGTTGGTTTACCAACAAAGGAGAATATGCAAGAGTGGTAATGTGCGTACATGAGTCAAACAACTACCATACGGATGCATGTGAATTTGGAAGTGTGGGCATGTAGGTCAGCCAAAAAAGTGCTAGGTGGAATGACACCACCTAATGACATGACGATCAACTCGCAACTATTCCAAGATTAGGGTCATGTAAACATATAAATAGGCATTTGATTGAGGTTATGACACAAGACCAAAGGGTGGAAGACACAAGTCGAGTGAAGAGGAAGTTTCAATATGAGTGGGTGAATAGGTTGCACAAATGAATGAGTCGCATGGATGATTTTTATAGCAGTTAGTGGGTGAAGTCTCAAGGCGAGGAATCTTTGAGTTAAAATGAAGAGGAAGGCAAGGGGTTCACATAGATAAAATTATGTGTATTTTATTTTTTGTAGCATCAAATGTGTTCTAACCTTGAAATTTTGTGGAGAGGCTAGAATACATGAGATCTCAAAAACCCGAAAATCATTTCTAGAAATTCCACCTAGAGACGACTTAATTAGATTATTAGTCAGTTTTTAAATATTTCCTAATTCTAAACTTAGGGAATATGATTAATTAATCACAATTAATTAATTCATGATGTGAATTTTCTAGAGACTCACATGAATCAATTTCTAATTAATCCTAGCCATTGATTAAGATATAATCTTGGTCATTGAAGTCTCAACGAAGGATTATAAGATAAGTCAATGGGGCTTGGAGAAGAGACACTTGAGCAGTTTGATTTTACTCGGAAATAAATTTCCAGAGTAACAGTGTTTTGTTTCCGGGGAGAGATTCAGTGAGTTCAAAGAAGTGAGAGAGGGGTATAGATAGTGAAGCTGGAGGAGGCATTCCAGATCCGGTGAGTGCTTTTGCAGAGAGGCTGAGAAGCCACAATGAGCTTAACGTAGTGGCAGTGTAGTAACTTTAGTGGGAAAATTTGAATTTGTTGGGGAGAAGTAGTGATTCAGTGTTGGAAGTTGGGGCAGAGTTTCCAGAGGCCATGAGAGTCATTTTCTCAGACAACAGCTGAAGATACAACTTGAGTTTACGCAGTTCCACGCTGGGTGACGCGGAAACAGTGTGAGGGTGACAGAGTGACTGTGTAGAAGTAGCTTGAACGACCATTTAGGCTAAGGTCAGTGCTCAGATTAGCTTGTGGAGTGAGGAATTTACTCACTAGTATTTCTTGCCAATTTTTCTCTGTAGGATTGCAAGTTTTGGGCATCCAGTTGTACTCAGATATTTCGCTGCTGCATAATATTAAAATCCTCAGTTGTTGCACCGGTTTTCCCAAGTTGGATTTTTCTGGGGACATTGGTCCAAAACTAACAGTGTTAACTTGTGTGTGTGTTTATATTTCTTCCATCGTTTTTTTTCTTCCATAGTTTATTTGTGTAGGTTGTAGTGTGATTGATTCATTATTTGTTGTAGCTAACGGTAAATAAATTGTTAAGAATTAATTTAACAATTAGGAGAATTAATTCCAATTGTTACAATAGGATTTGGGGTTAGCCAAAATTTCACATGGTATCAGAGCGTAGATGATCATCTAGAGGGCTCAGTAGTAGAAGAAAATAGGAGTTTCACCCACTCAGTGTGAGCAGCAGTTCAAAACCCCAGAGGGTTGTGCAGTTCCTTGGCCAAGAGGTTGTATTTCTTGAGGAAAATTAGTTTTTATGAGAGTGTGACTGAAAAACTCGATTTCTCGAGATCAAGAAATTCCATAGGAAGAGAGAGAAGATATTATTTACTTGCAGAGCAGATCTCCAGTTAGACACAGTAGTTTTGCAGCAGCAGAACTAGCATTGGGAGGAAGAAGAGCACACACTGAGGGAAAAATTTCCTCAGGGAACTTCTAGTCTGGAGAAGTTTGATTTCCCTTGCATATCAACAATCATTTTGGGAAGAGTATCTCACTCTAGAAGGGAGTTCGTAGAGCTAAGAATAAGGGAAAAGGCGATTTTTGGAATTTTTTTTGTTGAGATGGACACAGTCAGGCTTCGGGATCAGGACAAGTTGGATGGAGCTTCCAACTAAGTAATCTGGAAGGCAAGGATTTCCTTCCTTCTAAATGAGTATGATCTCAAAGCATATATCGATAATTTGGTAGGTATCCCCATGGATCCAGATCAGTTGAAGCAGTACAAGGAGGAGATGACGAAGGAAAAGAGATTGATCCTTGATGGAGGTTGAGATCATGTGGTATCACACATAGTGACCCAGGGAATGACCAAATATATGTGGGACACTCTTTCCACGTTATACTAGGGGTCTTCCAAGCAACAGAAGATGTACTTGGACGAGAAGTTGAGATGCACGAGGATGTAAAAGGGGGAGCGGATAGATCCTTTCCTTACCAGGATTCAGGAGAGCTGAGATGATATTGTAGCTGTTGGGTCAGTGCCTCAAGTCACATAGCTATTACGATTAGCCCTCAACAATGTTTCAGAAGAGTGGCAGGTATTTTTCCAAACTATTTCGGCAAAGAAACCTTCCCAATATGGGAAAATATGTGGGCAGACTTGCAACAAGAGGAGTTTAGGTGAGACTTTATGAAGAGCACCATCAGTGGTAGCAACAGTAGTGGATCGAAGTTCATGAAGTAGGAGGAGAATGTAGCCCTTGCATCGAAGGTTCCCAATCAGGGACATGGGGAGTAGAGTAAGAAGAAGAAGGACTTGTCGAAGAAAAAGTGCTTCAGATATGATGAGCTAGGCCACTACAATTCCCAGTGTCCTCTTAGGAAGAAGGACAAGAAGGAGAATCAGGACCAATAGACAGTTTATGTCGAGATTGATAGGTTGTCATCCAGGTTGGAGAAATATTTTTTCATGATTGCAAACATCCCTCCAGGAGTGAGGTGGGGTGACTTGGTTTTTTATCCCTAGAGCGATATAGATGGGCAGGATTCTTGAGGAGGTCCACCTCTTGAATTATTACCTTGCTACGAGAGCCCACAGTATTTCAGTAGCAGGATGGACTAGTTGTAGTTGATGCAATCAGATGCTAGGGGGATGGTTGCACCAGCAGTCAGGTGTTCGAGAGCGGAGTCTAGAGTTGGCAGCAGTGTAGTTAGCACAATGCAGAATAATCAATAGCGTAGAGCCTTCAGTGATAGCACAGTGGCTAGTAGAAATGAGGACTCGAGTGACAAATGTATCATACTAAACACATTTGGTTTAGTATTTTGGATTTTTTGTCTGTTGTACATGTTGCAATTGCAGCATATGAGAGGGAGTTGCAGTGTTGGCACTAGTTCAATAGGGTCAGCAGTATCACAGATGCAACGCATATCAGAGTTGCGCAGTGGTTGGTGGGCAGTAGTAGCCATACATCAGCAACGTCACAAGCGATGGTGAAGAAAGAAGAGTATTGCTACCAGAGAAGGGCAGCAGTACTAGAACACATTCCTCTCTAAGAGGGAGTGTTATTTTTTGTAGCATCAGATTTGTTCTAGCCTTAAAATTTTGTGGAAAGGTTGGAATACATGAGATCTCCAAAACCCAAAAATTGTTTCTGGAAATTCCACCTAAAGACGGCTTAATTAGATTATTAGTCAGTTTTTAAATATTTCCTAAGTATAAACTTAGGGAATATGATTAATTAATCGAAATTAATTAATTCATGGTGTGAATTTTCTAGATACTCACATGGATCTATTTCTAGTTAATCCTAGCCATTGATTAAGATCTAATCTTGGTCGTTGAAGTCTCAACGAAGGATTATAAGAGAAGTCGATGGGGCTTGGAGAAGAGACACTTGAGCAGTTTGATTTCAAAGGGCTCAATCATAACCTGAGGACATAAAGGCACTTCATTGGTTTGATTCGGTTGGCTCGTTCGGTGACAGCTATCACATCGCTTGACGTATTGTTTGGCATCCTTAAACAAGGAAGGCCAAAAACAGCCAACTCGTAGAATCTTGTATGCAGTTCTCTTATCAGCGAAATGGCCTCTGCAAGGTTCATCATGAGCAGATTTCAAACACTTCTTCCCCTCTTACACATCGACGGATAATAAGATCTAGTCCAGTGTAAAAGAGGTATCCTTGAATCCAAGAATATGCAGCACTTTTTTGTATGATATTCCGCTTTTCATGAGCGGACAAGTGAGGCAGTGTCTTTTTGCTGACTAAATAATTGGCTATGTCGGAAAACCACAAGGATTTTATTGACACAGAAAAAACATGTTCTTCAAGGATCATCAACAGGAATTTATTCATCAAGATTATTTAATCTAGAAAGATAGTCATCCACAACATTAGATTTTCCTAGTCTATCAACAATAGTAACATTAAATTCCTGAAGCAAAAGTAACCACCTAGTCACTGTACCGCTAGTCAATGGTTTATTCATCAAATATCATATTGAAAAATGATCAATATGCACAAAGACTTCATATCCTTTTATGTAGTATCTAAATTTATTAATGGAAAAAATCACAGCTAAAAACTCTTTCTTGGTCACAGTATAATTCAGTTCAGTGGGCAGCAAGTTTTTACTAATGAAGTAGATAGCATAGGATTGTTTGTTCTCTTCTTTTCCTATATCTGCACCAATGGCAGTATCTGAGGCATCCAAGGAAATATGAAATGGGAAGGACTTTTTAGGCCCTCTCAAAACTGGTTAGTGTACCAATTTTTCCTCTAATGTCTGAAAATACTATTGCCAAGTTGTGGACCAAGAAAACTCACTATCATTAGCTAATAATCGGAAGAGGGGGGTAGCTATCCTAGAAAATTTCTCAATGAATCTCCTGTAGTAGCCCTCATGTCCCAGGAACCCTCTCACTTCCATTTTTGTTTTGGGTGCAAGAAGACACAAAATAACCTCTATCTTAGTTGGGTCAACCTAGATACCTTTGTCAGAAATGAGGTGGCCAAGAACTACTCCTTCTTTCTTGAAAATCGAGACTAAATATTTGACATAATGACTCAAAATTTGGCATGGTGTCTAGATTATTCAAGAAGTCTCGTATCTCACCCTCCTGAGTTGACTCAGTATAATTATATATCATAGAAACTAACTAAGTCTCCTCATCACTACTTTAATCTAGCCATAAGGTATCTTGAAGCTCCTGGATAGATCTAGCAGGTGGATATAAGTTGACTTTCTTCCTAGAATCTCCATGGGAAATGTACATGTCACCAGAATGACATCCAATGTAATCATCAGCCATAGCAAGCCAAGGTCATCCCAAGAACAAGGGATGTCCTCCCATAGGATTCTTTGGCTGAAGCACAATGAATTCTGCAGGATATTCCAAAGAGTCTATCAAAATAACTACATCGTCCAACACTCCCTTCGGCTTGATTTTAGTTTTGTCTGCCAATTCAAGCATAGTAGGAGTAGGACGAATCCGAACCAACCCAAGTTGATCCATGGTTTTCTTGGTCATAACATTAATGGCTTTCCCCAGGTCTATAAGCACATTGGAGATAAGGAAATCACCTATATGCACAAAGACAACAGGGTTTCTAGGATCTGTATATTTTTCCATTTGCACGCACCCTGTCATTAACTTTGTTGCTCTTCCAACGAATTGAATTGTTTTAGGTTCTACTCTTTTCCTTCCCGGCTTCTTGAGGCAGAGTTCGCTAATGATTTTTGTACAAATGGGGATCTCTTTAATAGCTTGGAGCAAAGGGACCTTTATGAAAATATTCCTAAGCTCAGAAGCCAGACTAGACTCGGGAACGGGGTCATTCCTCTCCACAACTAGCCTCTCTAGATAGGGAGGCTAGTTTGAAGAGGATGGAAAAGGCTCTGAAGGTACGGGGATGGGTTGAATGGTGACATCTCTCCCACAATGGTCAGGGGTTTCCTCCTCACATTTCTCTTCGATAATCACCATGGGCTGATTTTTTTTCCTGGTGTTACTACCTTCCCCGATCTCAGTTGAGGATCATTGAATCCAGCCGACATAAACTGATAACTGGGTGGAAGAAGCAGTTTAATAAAATGTATCATTTGTATCGCTTTATTATTGGGATTTGGTATGGGTTGAGCAAGCAGTTGAGGAGGTCTAAATGGTGGAGGTAAAGGTAATGGTGGCATCGGCTGACTTAGCCGGGGAAATGATGGTTACGGCATTTGGTAAGGTGTATATGTAGGTGGATATGATTGCATAGGTGAAGGATAGGAATGATGTGAATGTTTTGGCCCTCTCCAACCTTGTTGCCAAGATTGGGAGGGTTTTCCATACTGAAAGTGGTTCCCATGCTGCCACGATTGAGAGTGATTAGTGTTATGATAGGAATATATGATTGTGCATTATAACCAAAAAATGTGGAGGAAGTTCAAGGGCCATACCTGCACCTACCTGAGGCCAATTTCTCCGTGCTCCCATAGCACGTAATGAATCAGGTTCAAGCTGCCCTCCCTCGAATACTACTTTCAATATAGGTATGGAGAGAAATTTTTCAGTGGCATGGTTCTCTGCAAAAATCACACATTTATTAGCTCCTTTAACATCATTACAAAATTCTCTTAAAGGATGATTTTTCCTACACTTTGGACAAAAAATAGACAATGACTCTTGTTCTTCTACAAGTTTTTATTGAAATTTTAAAGAGTGTATTTTCTTGCTAACAGTATTCATTATTTCAATTTTCATATTTTCCATTTTGTTCTCCAACCCAATAATTATAGCATCCGTATATCTAGATTTTGTATTTCTACTTCGAGTTCCTTTACCGGATCTAGATTGATTCTTTGAGAGTTTCCTACATAGGTCGCAAATATGATCAAAAGTTTATGAGAAATATCCCCTTGTCCTAACATATTTAAGTTATTTCTAGCATCATTAGTAAGCCCATGTAAGAACAAGGTTCTAATAGTACTTATATCAAATTTGTGTTTTGACCTTTGGAGGATATACAAAAATATTTCCAAATAATCTTCCAAGGTCTCATCATCACCTTGCACAATGGTGAAGATTTCATCCTGCATCTCTCTAGTTTTAAAATATTCCTGATATTTTAATAAAAACACTCTCTTCATCTTCTCCCAAGAAGCTATAGTGTTTCCTCCTAATCCCATGAACCAGTTTAATGTTGAATCCTTGAGAGTTGTAGGAAACAACTTTAACTTCTGAGAATTTGAGGAGTAATCATAGCTTCTACATAATATGTCAAATTCGAATAAGAAAGAATATGGGTCCTCGTGTACCTTACCATAGAAATGAGGAAGAGCTGATGGAGGAATATTCTTCATTTTGAACAAACGTGTCTAGATCCATGACTTAAATCCCATGTGATTGTTCCTATTTACCCAGTTTTCCACTTTTATGAGGATACTTTCTTCATGACAATATTTTGTACCCAAATGATCCACTCAACCAGTCGAGAAGGCTTCTATCAGAGTTGATTTTGAAGCTCAAAGTCTGAACTCATTTTCCCTTTGCTGGCTAGATTGCTGACCAACCATCGTCACTGTGAGTCCACTGGATACGCTCCCAGACCATAAAGCTTGCTGGACTTTTTCCTGAAGAATGTCCACAGAGAAAATTAGATTTTATCAGTGGTTTCTCACCAATTATTTAGCGATGACCCTACCCTTTTAGGTATTCAGAATCAAAAAATGATGAACAAAAACTGAATAAAATGTTATAAATTGGCAATAAGAAATCGCACTTACAAAACTTTCTCAAACAATAGAAGCAATACTGTGTTGGAATAGCGTATTTTTAAATTTTATTGCAGAAAATGCAAATTTCTTTATCAATTTCAAATTGCCTCCTCAAAGAAATTGCTACCAAAATGTTGAAAAGTAAGAAATTAAAAGTTCAAAAAACTCCTTCAACTTTAATTTTCAACCAGTGTTTCGTAAAATTAGATATAAGCATTGTGAAAATGTAAATTAGATGAACCTTTTCCTTATTCTACTTTTTAATCAGCAATCTTAATAAAAAGAAATGATCACAAAGAAATAACAAACAAATTTGTGTTGAGTGATGAAAGAAAACATTGCAGGGAAATAAATAAAAGGACCTCTCAAGTTTCTGTAAATAATCCTGGTTGATGAAATGAATATTTATGATTATATTCAGTATGGTTATATGACAAATTGATATTTGTACTATTAAAGGTGTTTGTCTTCATTAAGATATTCCTTCCTGCACTAAACTATCATTCATTTACTACAACAATGTTCTTGTACTATAACGTTGTGCCTGTACTGGAATGAATTTTATATGTCGGAAGTATGTTCTGTACCTGTACTGAAGATTTTAATCTTCGTACAGGAACTATGAGTCTCCAAACTAAAGCACTTTGTTTCTGTACCAGGATATCGGTTCCTGTACCGGAACAGAGCACTAGAAATATAGTGTCCCTGTACCAAGTTTTTCAGATTACTTTCAGAAACTAAAAGTCGTGTTAACTAGGAAGATAAATTGCAAAGTGAAGAAAACTCTTAAAATAACTTTCACAAGCAGAAAGATGCTTCAACTATAATTAAACTTGAAACAAGAAATGCTTTCAAAATTCAAAGTAATCTTTCTTAAAACAAGAAACTCTTTCATGTAATTAAAGAAATCATCTGATTGTAACAACAGGCTTGTTCCTGTGATGGTTTTTTATATGAATCAGATCTGCTTTTTAATTTTTTTAACTCAAAAGGTTCATTTGATAATTTAACATAAAATTCAATCCTTTCCTCGAAAGTGAAAGCACGGATCCTTATGTTATAACAATGTTTATTCCGTATTCAACAAAGCACAATTAACTCTTAAGTTTAAACTCCTGATATTAAGAATACCTTTGTTTTAGAAATAAACAATCACTTGCAAAAATGCATCAAGATCTTACAAAGGAAAATAAGCAAAGAGACTTGCGGAAATGAGCCAAAGAAATCAACTTGCATAATTGAGAACGCACCGGTACAGGAAGCGTACTTTCACAATTCTCACACAAATAAATCAAGCACCAAAAAGGAAAATTTATGCTAGTTAAAATTGAACTCAACTAAGCCTGCACACCACGGATCTGTCACTCAACAATTAAAAATAAAATCAAACATGCTACTTGTGAAAGAATCGAAATGATTAATTAATTCATGCTTTGAATTTGAATTAAATTAACACACCTTTAACAAAGGGAGAATGAGTTGGGTTGGCTGGTCCCTAGCCAACCAGCTTGTTTCCCTGTTACGAAATCTAGAAACTCAACCTCTCAGCAACGCATCACCATAAGATTGAAACGCATAAATAAAAAAACATGGAACAGTACTTTGTATTATATTCCGAATAAGAAAATGTACATCATGAGATCGAATCCAGCCTAGAAAGAGGGCGATACCAAAAGAATTACAATTCACCAAAATTACTATAGTATCGCTAACTATTTCCTATTAGAGTTCTAACAACCCTTAAGCCCACGGGCGTAACAAAAATATAACAGTAGTTTAAACTAAGCCTTTCAGTTATTACAAAGTTCTAATATAAGACATATGGTCGGAGTCCTATCTTTAATATCCGTTGATTTCTCTCTCGCTTTGAGCCCAACTCAAGATGAATTGATCTTCAACTCAATGTACACATAGACAGTGAGTTGTCACGGGAGTACAGGAACAGCCATCTGGTGCAGGAATCCTACCTGCACTCGTCCATTCTACCACAATGATTAATAGGTTATTCATAAAATACTTTAGAAAAGAAGAAATATTAGTTTCAAAGATAATTTAAAGGTATAAAATCCATAAAATAAATAATTAAGTCCATGGCAAGCCTTAAATATGAAAATATAAAGAGAGTGCAGGAATGGGTATGATCTGGAAATAGTGAAAGAATGAAGGGGTTTCGAGGTTAAAACAGAGGTTTTAGGTCGTGTGTTTAGAGTAGGATAGAGGTTAAAAATGAAGCAATTTAGCCTACCAACATCCTCCCATCCATATATTGTTGTGTGTCCTCACACGACCTTTACCTGCTGCAAAAAAACAAAACAAGGAAGAATTCCTTCAATCTTGAATTTGTATGCTAATCCATGCTTTAATTGTCTTCATCTTCTTGCCTTGAGCCTTCTTGATTCGCTTAATCGCCTTTCTGAGACGCTTGTAGCACTTTCATGCTCTAAGCTTCTTAGCAGAAAATAGAGGAATTTGATAAGCTTGTCTTCCTTGAAATGTAGCAACAATCGAATATGGTACATAAAGGTCAATGAGTAGCGACCTTCACAAGTGAGGAATTTTTGTAATATGTATAGCAGGTCCTTCCATTTTCCTAGCATGGCATTACACTGTAGTCCTTTCTTCCTACCCACCTTTTGTTTTCTGTCAACCACGAACTGGCACCACAATTTCTTCTCGAGCTTTTCCTTTTTAAACCACTTCTCTCCTACTGCTACTAATCTCATGGCCTGTGATATGGACTCCTTTGTAACTTCAAATTCTAGAAAAATCACCTTGGCTCGGCTCCCATCCAAATTCCGAGCGAATTCTAGTGCCACAGCCGAGTAAAACCCATCTAATTTTAGCAGAAACAAGAGGAACCCGGATTCCTGCAATATTCCAAGATTGTTCCTGTACTTGGTTGTTTTCTCTACCTCTTTTATGGACCAAGGTTCGATCCTCACAGGTGCCATCCTCCATTTAAATTCACTCCATTGTTGTCTTAAACATATAAGGATCACATAGCAAGAACTCATAGGCTTTGCCAAAAATATTTTGTAATAGCCAAGCTATTAGTTTGTCGCTATATTTTCCACCCTCAAACGGTCATGCTCCATCATTAAAATTAAAGCCTTGGGATGGATGCGATACATATTGGCTCAAATACAAGCAGCGATGATCATTCGTGAAGGGCGGCGGTTATGGTGGTGATTTAATATAACATTCATGCGAGGTATGTTATGTGGTCAGGTCATCATTAACAGGTGATAAGGTTTCTTTTCAAAAAGGTAAGTATTGGATTACGGTAAATCGTACACATCCCATAATCACTTCATGATTTCACACAAGGTGCACACGGTACTTATAAAAATAATATTTCATAGCCTAAATATCTTTGTACTTAAAAATATTTTTCTCCTACTTTAGTAAATGATAAAACAAAGTTCCATAATACAAATTATTGAATGCCACAGTCTAAAGGTGGTGCAGTCATTCTTCCTACACAAAAATTTCATAAAACAAGAGTAGGCTTTCCAGTTGTGTATTCTTGCACCAGGTATTCCTACACTATATCAAACATTTTTTCACTGAAGACCATTGTTCTTGCACCAGAACGTGTTTTTTGTTTTCAGGAATGCTCAACAGTGTGGATTCCTGCACTAAACATTTTTGCACTTTAACAATCCTACACTAAATATTCCTGCACTGAATATCCTTGCACTGAACACATATTCCTGCACCAAGGATATTTGTCGCATATCTGAAGAGAGAAAGGGAACAAAACATTATGATAAATATAATTCATAGGTTGGATTTGAAAATTTGTTGAATATACAAAGGAGGTTTTATTCGCAAGTCTTTAGTATTAATATATGCCTTTCAATCTAACCTGTGAGTTCACATCAGATCCTACAATATGATCCATGAGGGAGGGAAGAAGTGGGAAAAGGGTACATTTTTAGAATGTGAAGGAAATTACGACAGGAAATTCAAGCGTGAAACCACTAATAGAGACATATTGAAAAAGGGATTTGGGAAATAAATTCAGGGGAAAAAAGGGAAACATGAAATCGGATAGGGAAAGTTTGTTTTGAAGAAAGGGGTGGTAAATCATGGCATCAAAAGAAGAAAAATAGAGGGAAATTTACGAAAATGGGAATAGAAGAAGGGAAAAATTTTACCTCAAAAATCTGCCTGAATAGTGTTGTATCAAAAATAAATGCAGCAGGATTTAAGTGTTGCTTGCATAAAAAAATTTGTGTCAGTTGTCCCAAACTTGGATAAGGGCTCGGTTCCTACACTGAAAACCTGCTTCTTCTTGGTGAGAGTTAGCACATACAAATATCAAGCAACATTCCCATTTTATTGAAATTTGATCTTCCTTCCAGCATGATGGTTTTCAAATTCATCCTTCTCTAATTATGTCAGTAAACTGATTTTCACGATCGCTGGAAAAGATTTTTCTGTTTTTTTTCTTTTTATTTTTGTCATTTTTTTCCTTTATTTTTTATTTTTTTTCCAGGAAAACAAAGAATCGGGTTTGCAATAGGTTGGCACATCCACCTACCGTCTCTTCTTCAGATTTTTGTTTTACTTGTTGCATAAAATATTCCTTTGTGAGGGGTTGAAAATATACCTTAAGTCTATGCCCATTCACAAGGAATATTGAATCTCGTCCATCAATAGTTATGATTTATACCGCTCCGTTGTCAAAACATTTAACCACTTCATAAGGTCAGATCCAGTGTGTGTGGAATTTCCCTTTGAAATGTTTAAATCTGGAATCATAAAGGAGTAACTAGGATTATTATTGTTAGGTCGGCTAGGATTATATTGTGGCCCCATGGACTCCTATATATAGAAGGAGGTTTTGGTGATTTGTATCATCCAAGAATTGTTCATTTATCTTATGTATTGGAGGTTTCCCCCTTGAAGTGGCTGATTTCTAAGGCATTTATCTATCTTTTCTTCTATTTTTGGAGCTGGTTTCATAACATTTTGTATCAGAGATTTGGATTCTAGGGTTTTACTGCTCCAAACAGGTCATCGTGGAATTTTAGCAATAACTTTTTTTCTACGAAGGTTCAAAAGTTGAAATTTGTACAACACGAAGCCAAAATCCTGAGAAACCTCCTGTAAAAATTTCAGATCTTGGTTCGAAATATTTTCGAAGATATGATCTGGGGAAGTTAGGGTTTTTTCAGGCTCCCGAATTTCTACTAAAACAGGTCATTGTGGAATATTCACTATAAATTTTCATATACAAAGTTTCAAAAGCTGAAATTTTTACAGTGCAAAGCTGAAATCCTAAGGAACCGCCTGTAAAAATTTCAGATCTTGGTTCACAACATTTGTTTAGATATGATTTGTAGAATTTAGGATTGTTTCAGGCTCCTTAATTTCATCTCAAAGAGGTGACCGTGGAAAAAACGTCATAACTCTCTCTCTGAGCATTGGATTGGAATTTTGTAAAAGACGTCCATAAGTACACAGACTGTAGTTTTCATTATATCAATTTTAGAGATGAAGGAGGAAACAGTGACACGTGGCAAGCCGTACAAGTTCGCTCTACTGAACCAGTCCATAATTAGGTCATCGTGGGAGATTGGGCATAACTTTGCCTTGAAGAATCCAAATCAGGTCAGACACGTGGCATTCAAAAGAAGATTTAGAGGGATACTTCAGGGTGTAATTTCATATATTAAAGATCTGAAATCAGAGAGATAATTCAGTTTCAATATCGAGCTTTGCAAAAGCAAGAAAAAGGTGTGTTATTTTTTTTTCCGAATTGCATAAGTCTTGTGTACATCAGTTTGAAGTGATTCCAAGGGCATATTGAAGCATAGATATCAGTATTGGGTTCTAAAATTCCACCTAAAAAGAATTCAACACCCAGTAAGCCTTCAGAAGGACCTACTATGACTCATGAAGAGGAAGAAGTGCTACATGACATATCAAAATTATAACAGCAAGTGCACCAAATTTCGCTCTCGCAAAGAGCAAAAAAAAATAAAATGGAACTTTTGAAGAAAGGCGTGGAAGCTAAGATGGATGGTTTGAATAAATGCGTGGAAGCTAATATGGATGGTTTGAAGAATGGCATGGAAGCTAATATGGATGGCATGGAATCTAAGATGGATAACATGGAAGCTAAGATCGATGAAAAAAAGAAAGACAGCATGGAAGACATGCTAAAATCAAACATGGAAGGTTGGATGACAAGGTTAATACAAGAAACGATTCCTAACGACAGAAATATAGTAGAGGAAACTCATGATGAAAACAAAATAAGTTTTTACCTTGATTTCATAAACTCTAATGTTGGATTGAAGAACCACCATATTCCAAAGATGGATATGAGGATGTTTTATGGCAAGGATCCCGTAACATGGATACTACAGATGGAGCAATATTTTGATCTCAATAAGTGCAGAACACACAAAAGGTACGCATTGCAACTTTACATTTAGAACAAAATACATTTGTATGGTATCGATGGCTTTTCTCCCGTAAAAAAATTGTCACTTGGTCAATTTGTACGGAGGAAATGATATCACATTATGAGGATACAAAGAGCAACACCTTCTTTAGCCAATTGATAAATCTCAAACAAAAGGTTTTAGTGGCGGAGCACATTGAGGAAATCCAAAAATTGAATATAAGGGTAACTGATTCCAGAGGAACACAGGATTGATGTCTTCATAGGGACTTTAAAGGATAACATCCAACATGAAGTTCACATTTGGGAACCTGATTCATTGGAAAAGGCATTCATGTTGGCAAGAAAAATTGAATGTAAAATTATGGTTACAAGGAAGCCTACCATTCACATATATAAATATAGAAGTGTTGATACTCCTAGACTTCCACAACCTACAAGGTTGACACCACAACAATTGGAAGAAAAAAGAGCAAAAGGGATTTGCTACAGTTGTGATAGAAAATACACTAAAGGTCATAAGTGTGTCGAGAAGAAATTATTTTACATAGATTGTGAAGAGGAAGAAGAAAATGAACAAGAACCTTCAAAAGAAGAGGATATACACCAGGAAACAACCCTCGAAGAGGAAGAAATGAGTCTGACCATATCATGTAATGCATTGGTAGGAATTACCACTCCTCAAACTCTCAAGATAGAAGGACATATCAAGAATAAAAAAGTAATCACGTTGGTTGATTCAGGTAGTACCCATAATTTTATTTTTTTGTAATTGCACACTTCTCCTTTAGGAGGACACTCGGAATTTTTAAAAACTTACCTCAGGGTGAAGAAAGAATTTTTTGGGATGGCCTTAAATCTGATATTCAAAGGTTTCTGGCTGAATGTTTGGTTTGCCAGCAAAACAAAGTTGATACAATTAAGACATCGGGTCTTCTACAACCTTTATCCATTCCAAGTCAACGTTCGGAGGAGATTTCAAGGGATTTTATCACAGGTTTATCTAAGTCTGAAGGAAATAGTGTCATCATGGTGGTAGTTGATAGACTTACCAAGTATGCACACTTTTGTGCATTATCTCATCCATTTAAAGCAAGTACAGTTGCTACTACATTTATGGACACAATTCAAAAGCTACATGGAAACCCAAAGATTATTGTGAGCGACAAAGATCCAATTTTTACTGGAAATTTTTGGACAGAGTTATTTTCTTGTTTGGGTACTCAATTAGCTCATAGCTCATCTTATCATCCTCAATCTGATGGTCAAACTGAGATAGTGAATAAATGTTTGGAAGTATATCTTCGTTGTTTTGTATCTAATAAACAAACACAATGGTTCAAGTGGTTACCTCTCGCTGAATGGTGGTATAACACTTCCTTCCATACTGCAGCAAAAATGACCCCATTTATGGAACTTTATGGATATCATCCACCGTCCATAACATCATCCTTAAGAGAAAAGTATAAGGTTCAAGCAGTGGAAGATCACATCGAGCATCAACAAGAAGTTCTCCAACTCTTAAAGGATAAACTAAATTTGGCACAAAATCGAATGAAACAACAGGTAGATCAACATCGCAGCGAGAGAATTTTTGATGTAGGAGACTGGGTATTTTTACGGCTAGAACCATACAAACAAATGTCCCTCAAGCAAGCTAAGAAGGATAATAAATTATCGTTAAAGTACTATGGTCCTTACAAGGTGTTGCAAAATATTGGTACTATGGCATACAAATTGGAGCTTCCTGCTTCTTCACGAGTGCATCCAGTTTTCCATGTTTCATGCTTAAATAAGGTTATAGGTGAAAATATTCTAGTTCAAACAATATTTCCATAACTTGATGAGGAAGGAAAAATCATATTGCAACTTGAAGCGGTCACGAAAACAAGAACTCGACAGCTACAAAATCGATCAATTTCAAAGTATCTCATCAAGTGGAAGAAGTTACCCACTGAAGATTCTACATGGGAGAATGAGAATTTTATACAGAAGCACCCAGAGCTACTCAAGCGTTGAGGACAACACTTTTTTGAAGGAGAGGGGCATGTTAGGTCCCTATATTACTAGTTTAGTCCCTTATTGTTATTAGTGTAGCCCCCTTATTGTTATTGTTGTACCCCTGTAACCCCAATATTATTATTAGTGTGCCCTTACATTATTATTATTAGGTCGGCTAGGATTATATTGTGGCCCCATGGACTCCTATATATAGAAGGAGGTTTTAGTCATTTTTATCATCCAAGAATTGTTCATTTATGTAATGTATTGGAGGTTTCCCCCTCGGAGTGGCTGAGTTCTAAGGTGTTGATCTCTCTTTTCTTCTATTTTTGGAGTTGGTTTCATAACATTTGGTATCAGAGCTTTGGATTCTAGGGTTTTGTTGCTCTAAATAGGTCATCGTGGAATTTTCACAATAACTTTATACGAAGGTTTAGAAGCTGAAATTTGTACAGCGTGAAGCCAAAATCTCGAGGAACCTCCTATAAAAATTTCAGATCTTGGTTCAAAATATTTTTGATGATATGATCTGGGTAAGTTAGGGTTTTTTCAGGCTCCCGAATTTCCACTAAAACGGGTCATCGTGGAACTTTTGCTATAACTTTTCATATACGAAGTTTCAGAAGCTGCAATTTTTACAGTGTAAAGCTGAAATCCTAAGGAACCACCTGTAAAAATTTCAAATCTTGGTTCGCAACATTTTTGGAGATACGATCTATGGAAGTTAGGATTGTTTTGGGCTCCTTAATTTCATATCAAAGAGGTGACCATGGGAAAAACGTCATAACTCTCTCTTTGAGCGTCGAATTTGAATTCTGTAAAAAGTGGCCACAATTACACAGACTATAGGTTTCGGTCTATAAATTTCAGAGAAAAAGGAGGAAACAGTGACACGTGGCAAGTCGTACAAGTTTGCTCTACTGAACCAGTCCATAATTAGGTAATCGTGGGATATTAGGCATAACTTGCCTTGAAGAATCCAAATCAGGTCAAACCTATGGCATTCGAAAGAATATTTAGAGGGCTACTTCAGGGCTGAATTTCATATATTAAAGATCCGAAATCACGGAGATAATTCAGTTTCAATATCGAACTCTGCAAAAGCAAGAAAAAGGTGTGTAATTGTTTTTTTCCGAATTCCATAAGTCTTATGTGAAACATCAATTTGAGTGATTCCAAGGGCATATTGAAGCATAGATATGAGTAATGGGTTCTAAAATTCCACCTAAAAAGAATTAAACACCCATTAAGCCTTTAGAGGGCTCTACTATGACTCATGAAGAGGAAGAAGCGCTACATGACATATCAAAATTACAACAGCAAGTGCACCAAATTTCGCTCTCGCAAAGAGCAACAAAAAATAAAATGGAAGTTTTGAAGAAAGGCATGGAAGCTAAGATGGATGGTTTGAAGAATGGCATGGAAGCTAATATGGATGGCATGGAATCTAAGATGGATGACATGGAAGCTAAGATCGATGAAAAAATAAAAGACAACATGGAAGACATGAAGAATGATCTAAAAGCATACATGGAAGGTTTGATGACAAGGTTAATACAAGAAATGATTCCTAATGGCGGAAATATAGTAGAGGAAACTCATAATGAGAACAAAATAAATGTAAACCGTGATTTCATAAACTCTAATGTTGGATTGAAGAACCACCATATTCCAAATATGAATATGAGGATGTTTGATGGCAAGGATCCCATAACATGGATACTACAGATGGAACAAGATTTTGATCTCAATAATGTGTAGAACACACAAAAGGTACGCATTTAAACTTTACACTTAGAACAAAATACATTTGTATGGTATCAATGGCTTTGCTCCCGTAAAAAAATTGTCACTTAGTCAGTTTTTACAGAGGAAATGATAGCACATTATGAGGATATAAAGAGCAACACCTTCTTTAGCCAATTGATAAATCTTAAACAAAAGGGTTTAGTGGCAGAGCACATTGAGGAATTCCAAAAATTGAATATAAGGGTAACTGATATTCTAGAGGAACACATGATTTATGTCTTAATAAGGACTTTAAAGCATAACATCCAACATGAAGTTCACGTTTGGGAACCTGATTCATTGGAAAAGGCATTCAGGTCAGCAAGAAAAATTGAATGTAAAATTATGGTGACAAGGAAGCCTACCACTCACATATATAAATATGGAAGTGTTGCTACTCCTAGACTTCCACAACCTACAAGGTTGACACCACAACAATTGGAAGAAAAAAAGAGCAAAAGGGCTTTGCTACAATTGTGATAGAAAATACACTAAAGGCCATAAGTGTGCTGAGAAGAAATTATTCTACATGGATTGTGAAGAGGAAGAAGAAAATGAACAAGAATCTTCAAAAGAAGAGGATATACACCAGGAACCAATCCTCGAAGAGGAAGAAATGAGTCCAACAATATTGTGTAATGCATTGGGAAGAATTACCACTCCTTAAACTCTCAAGATAGAAGGACATATCAAGAAGAAAAAGGTAATAGTGTTGATTGATTCGGGTAGTACCCATAATTTTATTCATTGTAAGGTAGCCAAGGAATTGAATTGTTTCCTATACCCAGCACCAGAATGTCAAGTGATGGTTTCAAATTGAGGAACTATAAATTTCTCTAGAAAATGCCATAATATCAAGCTAACCATGGGGGAATATGTATTGAATAGTCCAAAGCTTTCCATTCCAGTGGGAGGTGTTGATGTTTTACTAGGAGTACAATGGTTACAATCTTTGGGGACAGTAGCTTTTAATTTTCAAGTACATTTCTTGAAAAAAAATTTAGAAGGAAAGGAAGTTGAATTACGGGGTATCGCAAGGAAGTCGGCAAAGATAATAAGCTCTAATGTCATGAAAAAACTTCTGAAGAAAGAACAACGAGGCGTAATTTCACAATTATGCTCACCAAAATTTCTAACATCAAAATCATCTATTTCTGCAGATATTCAAAAAGTCTTGGATAATCATTCCAAGGTGTTTGAAACTCCCAAAGGACTCCCACCTATTTGTGATCATGATCATGCTATTCATTTGATTCCTGGAAGTGTTCCTCCAAACATCTGGCCTTATAGATATCCTTATTTCCAAAAGAGAGAAATTGAACATATGATTGCAGAAATGTTAGAGGCTGGTATAATTCAACCTAGTCAAAGTTCTTTCTCTGCTACAGTAGTATTGGTGCACAAGAAGGATGGATCATAGCGCATGTGTCCGGATTATAGGGAGCTCAATAAGCTCACCATTAAAGATAAATTTCGCATCCTTGTGATTGATGAATTATTGGATGAATTAAATGGAGAAATTTATTTTACCAAGTTGGATCTTCGTTCAGGATATCATCAAATTAGAATGAAGACTGAAGATATTCCGAAAACAACATTTCGAAATCATGAGGGTCATTATGAATTTTGGTCATGCCTTTTGGCCTTACCAATGCACCTTCTACATTTCAAGGGTTGATGAATTCCATTTTCAAACCCTTCCTTAGAAAATTTTTGCTAGTATTTTTTGATGATATACTAATCTACAGCAAGTCTTGGAAGCATCATATTCAACATGTTGACAGGGTGCTCAAACTATTGCAGGAGAAACAATTATATGCAAAAACATCCAAATGTTTCTTTGGAGTACAAGAGGTGGAATATCTGGGTCATATTGTATCTCACGAGGGTGTTAAGCTAGACCCTAACAAAATTAAAGCCATTAAGGAATGAAAATTTCCCACAATCATAAAGCAGTTGCGAGGATTTCTCAGGTTAACAGGGTATTATCACAAGTTTGTTAAGAATTATGAGAGAATAACAGCACCTGTAACAAAATTATTGAATAAAGATGTATTTTCATGGACTCCTGAAGAAACTAAGGCCTTTGAACATCCTAAAGAGGCAATGTGCCTAGCACCAGTCTTTGCTACGCAAGACTTCACAAAAACCTTTATTGTGGAATGTGATGCCTCAGGAAATGGAATTGGTGTTGTTTTAATGCAAGAAGGAAGACCCATTGCTTTTGAAAGTCGTCCAATCAAAGGAAAGTGTTTACAAAAATCTATTTATGAGAAGAAAATGTTAGCAATACTACATGCACTAAAGAAATGGTGACCTTTCCTAATGGGAAGACACTTCAAGGTAAAATCTGATCATGATAGTCTTAAACACTTTTTGGAACAAAGACTATCTTCAAAAGAGCAGCAAAAATGAGTCACAAAGATGTTGGGTTATGACTTTCAAATAATCTACAAAAAAGGGAAGCTAAATGTTGTTGTAGATGGACTCTCAAGAAAGAATGAAGAGGCTGAAGCATTGCTTTGTGCCATTTCTATCATCCAACCATATTAGATAACTGAAGCAAGGGATGAATGGAAGAAGGACGAAGAATTTTGGACACTCACTCAGAAGTTGCCGCAATATCCTAGTACATCTGATACATTTAGTTGGAAAAATGATTCCTTATGGTACAAAGATCGCTTATATCTTTGTAAGAATTCCCAACTAAAATAAAAGATTCTTTTGGAATTTCTCACTTCTCCTTTAGGAGGACACTAAAGATTTTTAAAAACTTACCACAGGGTGAAGTAAGATTTTTTTTGGGATGGCCTTAAATATGATATTCAAAATTTTGTGGCGGAATGTTTGGTTTTCCAGCAAAATAAAGTTGAGACAATTAAGAACCCGAGTCTTCTACAACCTTTATCCATTCCAAGTCAATGTTCGGAGGAGATTTCAAGGGATTTTATCACATATTTATCTAAGTCTAAAGGAAAGAGTGTCATCATGGTGGTAGTTGATAGACTTACCAAGTATGCACACTTTTGTGCATTATCTCATCCATTTAAAGCAACTACATTTGTTACTACATTTATGGACACAATTTAAAAGCTACATGGAAACCCAAAGATTATTGTGAGCGACAGAGATCCAATTTTTTCTAGAAATTTTTGGACAGAGTTATTTTCTTGTTTGGGTACTCAATTAGCTCATAGCTCATCTTATCATCCTCAATCCGATGGTCAAACTGAGATAGTGAATAAATGTTTGGAAGGATATCTTCATTGTTTTGTATCTGATAAACAAACACAATGGTTCAAGTGGTTACCTCTCGTTGAATGGTGGTATAAAACTTCCTTCCATACTGCAGCAAAAATGACCCGATTTATGGCACTTTATGGATATCATCCACCATCCATCACATCATCTTTAAGAGAAAATTATAAGGTTCAAGCAGTGGAAGATCACATCAAGCATCATCAAGAAGTTCTCCAACTCTTAAAGGATAATCTAAATTTGGCACAAAATCAAATGAAACAACAGGCAGATCAACATCGTAGCGAGAAAATTTTTGATGTAGGAGACTGGGTATTCTTACAGCTAGAACCATACAAACAAATTTCCCTCAAGCAAGCTAAGAAGGAGAATAAATTATCGCCAAAGTACTATGGTCCTTACAAGATGTTGCAAAATATTGGTACTATGGCATACAAATTGGAGCTTCCTGCTTCCTCGCGAGTGCATCCAGTTTTCCATGTTTCATGCTTAAATGAGGTTATAAGTGAAAATCTTCCAGTTCAAACAATATTTCTAGAACTTGATGAGGAAGAAAAAATCATATTGGAACCTGAAGCGATCACGGAAACAAAAACTCAACAGCTACAAAATCGATCAATTTCAGAGTATCTCATCAAGTGGAAGAACTTACCCACTGAAGATTCTACATGGGAGGGTGAGAATTTTATACAGAAGCACCCAGAGCTACTTAAGCATTGAGGACAACACTTTTTTGAAGGAGAGGAGCATGTTAGGTCCCTATATTACTTGTTTAGTCCCTTATTGTTATTAGTGTAGCCCCCTTATTGTTATTGTTGTACCCCTGTAACCCCAATATTGTCATTATTGTGCCCTTACATTATTATTGCTAGGTCGGCTAGGATTATATTGTGGCCCCATGGAATCCTATATATAGAAGGAGGTTTTGGTCATTTGTATCATCCAAGAATTGTTCATTTATGTAATGTATTGGAGGTTTCCCCCTCGAAGTGGCTGATTTCTAAGGCCTTGATCTCTCTTTTATTCTATTTTTGGAATTGGTTTCATCACATAATCCATCACACCCTGTACCAGATTAGAAATAAACTACAACCCATTGTTAGAAAAAATATCTCTAGGTACACCAAATCTAGTAAATATTTCAATAAATAAAAAGACTTCAACAACTTGTTTAGTAGTAAAAGAAACAGCTTTATCTTCTACCCATTTTGTAACAAAATATGTACAAACCAATATATGATTTTTATTTAAAGAATTAAAATTTATGGGTCCTAAAAAATCAATAGACCATTTTTCAAAGGGCTCAATCATAACCCAAGGACATAAAGTCATTTCATTGGTTTGATTCGGTTGGCCCATTCGCTAACAACTATCACATCGCTTGACATATTGTTTGGCATCCTTAAACAAGGAAGGCCAAAAATAGCCAACTCGTAGAATCTTATATGCAGTTCTCTTATCAGCGAAATGGCCTCCACAAGGTTCATCATGAGAAGATTTCAAGATTTCAAACACTTCTTCCTCTCTTACATATCGACGGATAATAAGATCTGGTCCAGTGTAAAAGAGGTCTCCTTGAATCCAAGAATATGTAGCACTTTTTTTTTTATGATATTCCGCTTTTCAAGAGCAGACAAGTGAGGTGGTGTCTTTGTGGTGACTAAATATTTGGCTACGTCAGAAAACCAAGGGGATTTTGTTGACACAACAAAAATATGTTCGTCAGGGAAATCATCATCAAAAGGAATTACTTCACCGAGATTATTTAATCTAGAAAGATAGTCAACCACAACATTAGATTTTCCTAGTCTATCAACAGTAGTAACATTAAATTCCTAAAGAAAAATTAACCACCTAGTCACTCTACCGCTAGTCAATGCTTTATTCATCAAATATATTATTTCAAAATGATCAGTATGCACAAAGACTTCATATCATGTTATGTAGTGTTTGAATTTATTAATAGAAAAAATCACAGCTAAAAACTCTTTCTCGGAAACATTATAATTCAGTTGAGTGGGTGATAAGTTTTTACTGATGAAATAGATAGCATAGGATTGTTTGTTCTCTTTGTGTCCTAAAGTTGCACCAATGGTAGTATCTGAGGCATCCGAGGAAATATGAAATGGAAGGGACCAGTTAGGTCCTCTCAAAACTGGTGCCTGTACTAATTTTTCCTTTAATGTCTCAAAATATTGTTGGTAAGTTGCGGACCAAGAAAACTCAGTATCCTTAGCTAATAATCAGAAAAGGGGGGTAGCTATCCTAGAAAAGTTCTCAATGAATCTCCTATAGTAGCCTGCATGTCCCAGGAACCCTCTCACTTCCATTTGTGTTTTTGGTGTGGGAAGACATAAAATAACCTCTATCTTAGTTGGGTCAATCTGGATACCTTTGTTTGAAATGAGGTGGCCAAGAACTACTCTTGCTTTGCACATTAATCTACATTTTTTGTCACTCAAGGAAAGGTGAGATTCTTGGCAACAAGAAAGAAATTTTTCTATATTTTTGAGTGCTTCAGGAAATGAATCACCAAATACCGAAAGGTCATCCATATAGATCTCCACACACTCCAGGTCAGCAAAAATGGCCAACACTGCCCTTTGAAAGGTGGATGGGGCATTACATAGCCCAAATGGAAGCACTCGGTATGAAAATGTCCCCCATGGGAATGTAAAGGTGGTCTTATCTTGATCCTCAGGTGTGATCTGTATCTGGTTATAACTGCTAAAGCCATCTAAGAAAGAAAAGTACTTTTTACCGGCAAGGGTATAAAGCACCTGATTGATGAAAGGAAGGGGAAAGTAATCCTTGAGAGTGGATTTGTTCAATTCTTTGTAATCAATGCAAATTTGCCATCTCCCATCTTTATTCGGGACTAATACCAATGGAGAGACTCACTGGCTATTAGATATAGGATAAATAAAAACATCATCTAAGTGTTTTTGTAATTCTTCCTTCACAACTTCTCTTAGAGTTGGGTTCATGTGTCTTTGGGGTTGTCAGACAGGTTGGGCTCCCTCCTGAATATAAATGTGATGAGTACAAGTTTTAGAAGGGATGTCTTTCATTTCCTCATATCCCCATGCAAAGGCATCAAGATGGTTTTGCAAAAACTTTACAAGCTGCTCTTGGTTGGATGCATCCAGGTCTGAGCTAATATGTAAATATTTTCCTCGACTTATCTCAAAAAGAGTGGTTTCGAGTTTGAGAGTACAAAGAGGTGATGCTAGAGACTGCGATGGGAAAGGTTGGGAATCATGACTTTCTTGAAAATCAAGATTAAATATTTGACATAATGACTCAAAATTTGGCATGGTATCTAGATTATTCAAGAAGTCTCATATCTCACCCTCCTTAGTTGACTTAGTATAATGATGTATCATTGAAACTGACTAAGTCTCCTCGTCACTACTGTAATCTAGCAATAAGGTATCTCGAAGCACTTGGATAGATCTAGCAGGTGGATATAAGGTGACTTTCTTCCTAGAATCTCCATGGGAAATGTACATGTCACCAGAACAACATCCAATGTAAGCATCATTTGTAGCAAGGAAATTTCATCCCAAGATCAAGGGATGTCCTCCCACAGGATTATTTGCCTGAAGCACAATGAAGTCTATGGGATATTCCTAAGAGTCTATCGAAACAACCACATCATCCAACACTCCCTTCGGCTTGATTTTAGATATGTCTTCCAATTCAAGCACGATAGGAGTAGGATGAATGTGGACCACCCAAGTTGATCCATGGTTTGCTTGGTAATAACATTAATGGTTGCCCCTAGGTCTATAAACACATTAGAGAAAAGGACATTACCTATCTGAACAGAGACAACAAGGTTACCAGGGTCGGTATATTTTTTCATTAGCATGCACCCTGTCATTAACTCTGCTACTCTTCCAACAAATTGAATGGTTTGAGGTTCTACTCTTTTCCTTCCCGGCTTCTTGAGACAGAGTTCCCTAATGATTTTTGTACAGATGGGGATCTATTTAATAGCTTGGAGCAAAGGGAACTTTATGAAAATATTCCTAAGCTCCAAAGCTAGACTAGACTCAGTAACGGGGTCATTCCTCTCCACAAGTAGCTTCTCTGGATAGGGAGGTCTGTTTGAAGAGGATGGAAAAGACTCTGAAGGCACGGGGATGTTCTGAATGGTGACACCTCTCCCAGAATGGTTAGGATTTTCCTCGTCACTTTTCTCTTAGATAGTCACCATGGGCTGCTTTTGTTTATTTGATGTTACTACCTTCCTCGATCTCAGTTGGATATCATTGACTCCAACCGGCATAGACTGATAAATGGGCGGAAGAAGCAGTATAATCAAATGGATCATTTGTACTGCTCTATTATTTGGATTTGGTATGGGTTGAGCAGGTAGTTGAGGAGGTTGAAATTGTGGAGGTAAAGGTAATGGTGGGCTGACTTAGCCGGGCTAATGATGGTTGCAGCATTGGGTAAGGTGCATATGTAGGTGGAAATGATTGCATAGGTGCAGGATAGGAATCATGTGAATGGTTTTTCCCTCTCCTAAATTGTTGCCAAGATTGGGAGGGGTTTCCATACTGAAATTGGTTCCCATGCTGCCACAGTTGAGAGTTATTACTGTTATGATAGGAATATATGATTGTGCACTATAACCAAAAAATGTCGAGGAATTTCAAGAGCCATACCTGCACCTACCTGAGGCCAATTTCTTTGTGCTCCCATAGCGTATAATGACTCAAGTTCAATTTTCCCTCCTTCCAATACTGCTTTCCATCCAGGTATGGAGGGGAATTTGTCGGTGGCATGGTTCTCTACACAAATCACACATTTATTAGTTCCTTTAACATCATTAGGACATTCTCTTAAAGGATGCTTTTTCCTACAAAAAATAGACAATGACTCTTGATCCGGATTTATGCAGGAACGCAATAAAATACAGAAATAGACATAAACACAAATATGCAGTGGTGTTATCACTCAGATTTTCATTGAATTTGTTGGGGAAGAGGAAAGGAGTATGAGGTAACCACAAACCAACTTTTAGGTAAAGAATCTAGCCAATATGTACCCAGACAGGGCTCTCTTTAAGTTTTAGCTTTGTTTTGAAAGATATTAGGCTAGCTATGAAAGTTTAGGGATTTTGATTGTGTTTGGGTGGTGGAATTCAATAACAGAGGGTTAGGACTAAGTAGTTTAGGCCATTAGGCAAATGGAGTCAAAAAATATGGATTAACTGGATTTGGTTTCTTAACAAGGGAGGGTTTCACAGGGCAAGGTAGTCAAATAGGGAACAAATAAAGACTTAAAATAAATGGAATGGACTCAAAATGGGTGAAGGGAAATTAAGAATCCTTCAACCTATTCGAAAGAGGGAACTTTGAATGATTATTAATAAAGGGAAATTAAGAATTCTTTACCAAATAATCAGAATGAATAAACTAGGAAACGGGAACAATTAAGAATTTACTATTCATACTAGTTCAGAGGAAAACATTAAGAATAACAATGATTGAAAACAAATTTCACTCAAGCACTTTCCGAATTATTCTTTTTCGTTTATCATTCAGATATGAAACA